>NC_051167.1:100145331-100615331 GCF_013339725.1 Rhipicephalus microplus | reverse complement strand
CCATCGCTACTTACAGCATCACGTCATCTGACCATATCAAAGTGGGGACGTTCGAAGCCACTATGAGTTGACAGCTAAGAGTTAGCGACAAGAACTGCGATTGATGGAATGCTTCCGTACAGTGGCGATGTCGCGACAACACATTTGTGGATGTAGTGCCAGCTACGTGTGCGTATTTATGTGTCTTTTTCTTTTGTCCACGTTTCATCGCGTCGCGTTTCTCAGGACCGCAAATGAAGTTTCTCCACCCATCCATCCATTCGTTCACCTTGATTCTCTTTAAATTAGATTACCAACGTACTCAATAAGCCGAATCGATGATCCTTCCGAACAGCTAGTGCATCGAAACTGTGCTGCATGTGGGTGAGCCATGTCTTGTCCAAAGAACTATCTGTTAACTTGAATTAAAGCACGGGCTGTCGGCTTGTCGTTCGATAGGCAGTTCCAGCTGTTAAACTCAATGGAGATTGAGCGATTAGCTTCGCGCGCTGTCATTACATGTGCACGCGTTTAGATGAGCAGCATTACACGTAACAGGTTCTGTATATTCGATATTCGATAGCTTTGACTACGTAAAGCAGCACGTCAAGAGCGTTGTTAGAAAGATTCTCTTGTCGCTGAACGTAGACTCGTAAACACGTGACCTTTATGAACTTTTGGTAAAGAGGTACTCATACGAGATCGATTTCATTTGTCCTCGTGGTGGTTCGTAGCTTATAAATCACTTATCATGCACTGTAAAAGGCAATAATTTTGAAAAGGTTACAATTCTCATTAGCATTGAGGACTGCAATCCTGAGTGTGTCTGTGCAAGTTAGCCTTGGCTTAATTTACCTGGTACCCGCATTTACTAAGCAGAATAAATCTGTGCCTGTCGTGTTATCTATTAGATGCACTGTAGCACAACAGAATACCTTACGTTATGATATTGCAGTTAATAGCCATTGTGTTTGTTCTGCGCTTGATTTCTTTTCCTTTATTTCTTTTTGGTGTTGCTGCTGCATTTCTATCCGATTGTTTCTGGGCGTTTCTTGTGTAACAAAAGTGCACGCTTGTTATTGTCAAGTGCTGTCCAGGGGCACGTTTCAAAATAAATGAAGGAACGAATTAATGAATGAAATATTCGAGCAACGCCTCCCCATCTAAAAAAGTTGATGTATACAGAGTGACACACGTGAGCCAGTTATTCTTAATCATTGGTTTGTAGTAAATACCGAACGCAGACAGAAAGCGATGACACTTTAAAGCTTCAGGGGACACTGAAGAAAAAGACGATTTTTTTTATTCCTGATAAGTTACTTTCACAATTCCGAAATATCCTGGCTTGCCACGCGAACGCGCATGGTCAACGAAAAAACACGCAAAAAGTTAATACGGTTGGCAACACTACCTTCGAGTTCCCGCAAGAGTCTCCACGACGTCGTACATTTTAAAGGCGTCTACTAGAGCCCACGTTGCCGCTAATTAGCGAAAACTAAGTAATTTGTCCTCTGACATGGCCAGAGATTGAATAATTTTGTGAGCCGGTGTCACGAAAATAACAAGAATTTACTTTGGAATCCGCAACGTTATGGTTGCAGATTTTGGCGCGAAATTTGAAAATAAAACTGACCTTGATTTTGTTGTCTGTAAGTACGCCCATGGTGGGTACATTAACAACGAGTGTGTTTCTAAGGTACAATTTATTATTCCAAATTGATTAATTGCTTAGCTTTTAGCGTTCCTTTAGTCCGGTGAAACCTGGCCGCAGTGCATGAGAAGTAAAAAACACGAGTGTCAATGTGCTAGACAAATCGACACTCGCGCACACCGCATGTAATGTCAAGTAGACTGAACATATATTAAAACTTAAAAACGAAAAATCAGTATACTAGCCAGATGTTCCGTCAAATGTGACATGTTCTGCCACGTGGTGTAGTTATGTGCACTTCTGGATTCATTACAACGTCATCACAGTCACTTCTCGTTTCCAAACTTCCCGAAGACAGAGTTCAGGAAGAGGAGGTGGCGGGTGAGGGGTGAAATTTCTTCCAATGAGAATTTCTTCCAATTTCTTCCAATGAAATTTCTTCCAATTTCTTCCAAACACGCATCACTAGAATGTTCGCAAAAAGCTCAAGACGAAGACCAAGAAAACTTATCACGCTAAAATATCACACGTTTCTCTTTTTTTTGTATTTTCTGATACGGTGTTAGAGCGAAACAGAAGATGAAGAACCTGTAGCTGAATTCAGTTCCTTCACAAATTAGACTTCGTGAAAAATTGTTTCTCATTTCATTCGCCCGTGTAGTCTTCCCATGCTGTATTTATTATTAACACTCGTTTTGCCCACACGCCAACAAAAACATCGTATACTTAAAAATACGTAACCTAACTTTACAAACCCGACAAATATTTGAACGAAAACTAGAAGATTTTATCAATAACTTAGAGAATTTCTTCTGCACCGACAAGGGGAAATAAGTTCAGGTAATACGGCAGAAGAATTTCGTGCGACGTTTTTTTTTTTTGTTGTTGTTGTTTGTTTGTTTCGAGGCAGCGTTACAATAATCGGGCCCATGGAGAGCTGGAAGGTTAATAGTGAACGCAGTTTTCTTCTCGTAAATGAGGTTCAGAGGCGCATGCGTGGCCGGTGTAAATACTTGAGCCGACATGTTTCCAAATTACCGGCTGCATAACGGTTCGATCACAAACACGCGATTATTTAGTCGGGCATAAGATCTCGCCAGATGAAGGTTCGCTTACGAAAACAGGGTTTATACACTCCTTCAAAGCAACAACAACAAAAAATATGTGTTAGGCCTGCTACTTGCCCATCCATCTAAAGCACTTTTTCCTATTTCATACTCATGTAAACTAGGCTGAAGCAAGTTGCCGTCACTCGTTTACGGAGTAAAGTGCCTGGTAAGATTTAAAATTACATGTTCGTTTGAAACATATAGCATAAACTTATGAAACTGTAGCCGTGGTGATGGGTTGTATCAGTTATTCGCGAAAAATTTGTGAAGCCCTGGCATGCCTATGTCGGCTAAAGTAAGCTTGCCCTGTTTCTGCTCATGGGAGTTTATTTTAAGTGGCAGTTTACAATCACGCGAGAAGGGTCTGTGCTCGTACACTGTAAAAGATTCCAGACATAATGGTAAAATTACTGCGGTAATAGAAAGCGACAAATAAAGAAACTAAGGAAGCTTCGGCTGCAGTGTTGTCAGGCCTGAGGGAAGTGCTTTCCCGTTTTGCTCTTTCCTTCTATTTATTTTTCCTTTCTCTTTATCTATTTCTTTCTCGCTTTTTATTTTTCTGCCTAGCTTTTCTCTCTCTCTCTCTCTCTCTCTCTCTCTATTTCGCGCTTGCTTTCTCTTTTTTTGTCTTTTATTATACGAGCTTTTGCCTGCCTTAGGCCCAGCACACTAGTTTGTTTTTTTTTTGCTAATGATGATAAATTATCATTAGCAGGACACTCCAAGTACAAAAAGAAGCATTCTCCTTAGAGCCAGCGCGCGCTCAATATGCTAAACACGTAGCGTGACACAAAACGACGGTGACAGCGCACTGCCACACACGAAAGGACATGACAGCACAGGACTGCCAGATCATCTAAAGTTTTCAGCAATTAAAAAAAAATTCCTTGCCAGCACGTTTCGACAGCCAGCTGGCCTTGCCTCCAATATCGCGATCCATGCACCACCGCATTCCGTAATATTAAAACTAAGTTCCCTTCCTACGCAGCTTACCCTAGAGAACAGCCTCTTTTTTGAAAACCTCCTCCACGTACATGACGCTCCCAGTTTTGACGTCAGGTGTCTCTGCCTTTAGGCCAGCAGCTTGGGGAGAAACTAGAGCAAACTGGGTAGCCATCGCCGGCTGTCGATCAAGTTTGGCATTATTGGGAAGGTGGACTTCCTTCGTCGCACCACGCGCAAGCTATGGGCCTCCAACACGTGCTGCCATGTCTCGGCCTTAAAGGATAATGACTTTTTTCTTAGAGACTTCATCGGTTTCGTCGAGAGCTCTTTGCTCGCAGCTGTCAGTCCAAATTTAAATGATAATTTCAAAACAACGCCCGCGAGCTGTCTCGCTTCCAGGTTGATATGCGATTAGCACTGAGCCAATAAACGCGATCGAGTATTCGACGAAAGCTCGTCCTGTCAAGTAGCAAGTTGCTAGTTAAGAAATTACGGGGGCACCTCATGCACTTAGAAGTGATGGCGTATATGGTTTGTTTGGAGACGTACGTAGAAAGTATAATAAACACGAGAGAAAAAAGTTAGAGCAGCCTTGCACTAATGGCGCGCAAAAGGAGAAAGCTGGTGGCATTGCCCTCCCCCCTTCCCCTCCTCTTCACGCTCACCTCCCGTCCCGTTTTGTTGTACTATTATACCGTAAAGAATGAAAGAAAACGACAGAAAGAAAAAAAGATAGAAATATCGAAAGAAATAAAGCAAGTAAAAGCATAAAAGAGAGAAACACAGATAAAGGCAAGTAAAGGAGAGGGGTATAAACAGACGGGATCTTTTTCTTCGCGTATGTTTCTACCTCTCTTTATTTGCATTTCTTGTGACGGAGAAAAAGAGAGAAAGAGAAACATAAGGAGAAAGATAATGAAGTGCGGAATGGTATAGAAAGAAATACGAGAAAGAAGAAAATAGGAACATCGAGAAAGATGGGAAAAGTAGAAAGACAAACGAATAAATAATGGAAACGTACAAAAACGCACAACGGAAAAGGAAGAGAAGTAGGAATAAAGATAAGGAAGGTCACTTCAGGTTTGGCATCTAGTGAGATGCCACCATGATTTTCGCCTGACAAGACGTCAAGATGCCGGTGCTTCGAGAACTATGCAACTGATCACATGCATGATGATTACACTGAATGGTTTAACGCCCCAAAGAGAGTCTGGCTGTGAGAGAAGGCTACAGATAATTTCGACCGTCTCGGTTTCAGAAAACGTGCACTGAAATCTCACAGTGATACGGGCTTATCATTCATCATCATCTCGGCCGTCATCGAAATATGACGGCCGAGATGATGATGACGATGACGATGACGATGATGTCTAAAATTCATGGCTCACACCCATTCTAGGGTATTGGCCAAGAAACGAGTAGTTAGCGGGTGTAGGGTGATGATGATGCCTTAAATATGGTCCATACCCATTCAGGTGAATCAGCCAAGAACTGATTACCTGAACTAGGCGTTTAAATATTGAATATTTAATAGAAAGTTGTGTAGCTAAAGCGAAAGGAGTCTATAAGTGTTATTATCCCGTTCAGACCAGACAGGGACCGAATCTGCGTCTTTTTTGTCAGCAGCCGGGCGCAGTAATCATGGGAAGCAGATGTGAATAGGAAATACAAAGTGCACTTTGAATTATAATGCGCCTTCCTTTTACGTCCACAGTACCACATTTTTCATCTCTGCGTGCTTCGAAAAGACAGGTATGCTGCCATGTAAAGGTGAGCATCTGAGTTTTCCATTCTGCTTCTTGAATTTTGCCGGCTTCCTTATGCGTGTTGAATTTCAACAAAAAAAAAAACGGCGCTAGAACAACACGAATACGATATGGCGCACGTGAAATCGGTGCTGTTTTCGTGACATTGCATCTTCTGCCAGGTTCATCTTTTTATAGAATAGTTTCTCTCACCAGTTGGGAAACTGATCCGATACTCGGACATTCCCGTGATCGATTCCACCGGGCGCCTGAAGATTGTCGCGCTATCTGGGAGCAGCAATACAGATTACTATAGATCACCGCAGCACCGCCCTTGCGTGAGTTCCTAGAAAGATGCTCTGCGCCGCACTCAACGCTGTTGTCGTCGCAAGCGTTCACTTGTTTTTTTGTTGTTTTTTTTAAGTAAACGGATGATGCGGCGATCAGCAGACGCCGGTGGTTTCAGCCAACGGCAAGTTCGGACCCTTTCAGCCTGGATATTTTTTTTTTTCGTCAGGTACATTTTCTGAGCGTTTTTCTTGCAGTTAGGACCTCAGGAGACGGCAGACAAAAATTGAGCCAGTGGTGCATTTTTAGATTGATTAACGATTTTAACTAAAAAATGGCTTCTTTATTCTTGCTGATCATTAGTGTACACAAAATGAGAACCAACGTCTTATTTGTCAGCCTAATACTCATTGAAACAGCGTCGGTGCGACGTTCCGAAAATCGCGCATATTACCCGCCTCACCTTACGCGTCTCAGATTTACCGAAGACTTCGCCCACGCTTCTTTGTGGCTGCTACCTCCACAAGCTTGCCGCAATATTGATGTCAATTGCAGCGGGGATCATTGACTATTTCCCCCAAGAATGAGCAGTATTGGTTACGCTTCCGAAATGCTAGGGAAAATATTGTGCGTTGGTGTCGATTGACACCACCAGGGTCGAAAGGGTCAAGAACTCTGCGCCGTTTCATATTCAGCCATCTGCAGGTGTTCATGATCATACTAATGCGCCAACATGCATACAGTATTCCCTGGACAACGAGAAAAGGATTGAGACAGACACCGGCCGGATCAGATCTCGCCCACATAATGACTCAGCGTGATAGGGGAACGCGGTAAATAGCAAGAAAAATCCATTCCGAATGAAAGAGTAAGTGCCTTTTTTATTTTTATTAATTTCAAGCAAGCAAGATAGCTTTAAACCTAAAAATGAATGTACGTTCCATCCACAGAACTACGGTACTTTCTTCCATCTGCGAAAGCTAGCCGTGCTACGCGGTTGGTTTCAACAAGTTCTTTTTCTTGGCGAATGCAAACACCACGCTATTACAAGAAGTGCTTGACGTAACGGTAACAAATGAGCGCTATTCTACAGACCATTTGCGTAAAGTCTTTTTGGAAGGAATAACGGTGCCTGTGGAGGTAGCCGAGGCAGTTGAGGCAGCTTTCTCAAGGTTAGGGTTGTAAGCGTTTATAGAAAAGAAAATTATAGTATAATTCAGAAAACTTAATGGAACGAAACAAATGCGAGGGTGTTCGTCACCTCGCGAACGATAACATTGAGCGCGTGAAAATTTCCCTATCTTAGAGAGCTTCGCGTTATGCAAATGAGAGGAATAGCGGCACGCACTAGAACAAAAACGTCCCCTGTGGTTTCTTGCGGCACCTTGCATTGTAAAATTACAACGTAAAGAAGCATAACAAACAGAGGAAAACACAACACGAACACCGAATATAAAGCGGACGCAACGATTGTGCAGCTCAGCTCAGCTGCACAATTGTTGCGTGCTGTCTTGCACCATTATTTCGTTATGCATAACACTAAATGATCATCAACGATAATTACAACGTGCTCGCATTCACCAAGACGACTTCTCATTACACCCTTCGCATTATCTGAAGCGATTCAAGGTGAGTGAATGTAATTATAAGTCTGCTATTTCCAACGCTCTGACATGGCTTTACGGCCTTCAAATGTATAATGAACAGTATAATAATAGTATAGTACTAGTATATGTATAGTACAGCTAATTAGGCTATATCATTTTGTATGTCCCAATATAGCATTATGCCCAGAATAGCGCAATATTGGCACGAGAACTGTCGGTGTATACGTGTCCGTTCTACAATATTTTTTTTTCGTAGTCCTTGTGCTCGTTCTGGCCAACCATGGCGCGCGGTGCTCATTCAAGGCCAGGGTAGCAACTGGCAGTTCTGCGAAGAAAAACGTGAAACGTGGAACTCGATAAGATCGAGAAGCAACAAAAATACCTCAGAATACACACAGCTTAAAGTTATTCGGAATCTTTCGTCTGCATTTCGGCGCAGATTTACCCTAAGGTCATAATGTTTGTTGTACGTGTTTTGTTTGTGAATGAAAGTTGTGTTTTGTAGAATTTATTATCTTGTGTTCAGTGAACATATGTAGTCGTGGCACTGTAGCTTAGGTCCGCTTTCAGTAGGAAAAGTAAGAGCTCGGACTGCGAGCTAGGACATGTCCTTAGCAGGTGGTATGCATTCACCTTCATAAAAAATTGCAGCATTAAGATCACGCAACGCACAGGGGTAAAAGTGACCAGTATCGTAGGCTTGCTGGTCATTATCATGGCTGACAAGCTTCGTAAAGAATCAAATTCAGTTCTTAAGGTGCGAGTTATGCATGTGGGTGACAATTTAGCAAGTAAATGGGACCATCGTTTCGATGAAAGAAACAAAACCATCCTAAATGCTGAATTCCCATCGTATCAACGCTTCGTACTTAGTAGAAATCTCGTTATTATCAGGATATAAGAATTATCATGGTGAAAAAGCGAATCGTTGGCGCGTTTTGCGTACCAATAGAGTAATATGTCAAATTGTAATTTTCGTTTTCTCCCAACAAACATAACCTATAACAAATTGCGGAACTCATACGAGCGTGAAAACTCATTATTTTTGTTCAGAAATCAAAATCAGTGCACTTCCGAATAAATTAATACTTGATTAGACCCTCACTAAAGCTACTTACAGAAAAAGCGTAAAACAACGCATTATCATCTTCTCCCTCGCAATATAGATTATGACGCGGGGTGGAACAAATGTATGGAAATTTGGCGTATACTTATGCAGGCTATCGTAACTTGGGCTTGAAAAGCTTCTACACACACACATTCATGATACTATATATATATATATATATATATATATATATATATATATATATATATATATATATATATATATATATATATATATATATATCGCGTTGAATGCAGGCAAAACCAGAGAAGTAAGCCGAAACTGCGTTAGTTTCGTTTTCTCTGGCACCGCGGTCTGGAAATTCAACGATGGATCTCTGAAACCATGCGTGACATTTCCAATATTTAAAAACTAGGCTCACCATGAGCTGAACACGTAGAACAACTCCGCCACATGAACAACCACCCAAAAATAAATTCAATTATCTTTATCAATTTGTCGATCCTAAGTCATCTAATTAGTAGCCAAACCATTCCGCCTCAGCCCTGCAAATTGGCTGTGAAGACGACAAGTGCCTACCGATTATCGGTTTAAATAAACGAAAATCTCTATTGCCCCAAAAAACACCGACTATATATATATATATATATATATATATATATATATATATATATATATATATATATATATATATATATATATATATAATCAAGAAGAGAGGGACGGATGTCGAGAAATAAATCAATATGAAATTAAAGTCGTTCCAAATGAAAACTAATTGCTTACGGCGAAATGAAAGTGGCCGCAGAAAACTGTGTGAGAGACGGCTGACCGACGTGCCACTTGTTATTTCGACATCGCCTTTACTTGCTTTTTTCTTCTTCGCAGCCACTTCCTTTTTCGCCATGTTCTCCCTGACAGCGCAACGCACTGCGGGCACCTTTGTTTTTTTTTTCTTTCGTCACCACGACCAGTTTTTTTGGATGTTTGTTTCTTTTTCATAACTCGCATGAGCCCTCTTTTACTGGGTGCTTCCGGATGCCACTTCAGCTTCCGTATAAAGACACCTGTTACGCACGTTTTCGAGAGAGAAAAAAATGCAAGCAGAAAAGAACGTTCTCCTGTTTTCTCGCGCTTTCATAATGGCGCTACCGTTGCGTAACAGCCTACTTTGAAGTTCATTGAGGCGAACCACCTTCAATCATTACGCTCATTCACTCGCTACGTGATTCCCAGCATGTGTGGCTTGCACGTGCTTGCATGTGCGTGTGTGTGCGTGTGTGTGAGATTCATTTCATTCGCTTTCCGTGTGTGTTTACATGTGTGTGTGTAAGCGTTTTTTTTTTTCGGGGTGGGGGAGGGGGGTGCTTTTTATCGAAGCAGAAAATCGATCGTTGCGGCTAAGTTCTCGATCGTGACATGGGAGGGTGTGGGATCACAGCCGACATGAACGCTATTTTTTTTTTTTCGGATGTGAAAATTTGCGCGTGCACGTAAGTAAAACTCGTTTACTTCTAATTTAATGAACACGTTGTGGTAGCGAGATGTGTATCGGTTCGGCCAATTTATCGCTTCGATAGCATCGTTTTAATAGATTTCACCATCGAGCATGGCTGGGTGGATGAAAACAAAAAAAAAAGCGATCCGAGTGGAGGACGGCTCTATGCGTACGTAATTGCCGCATTTTTTTCATTACTGTCACTGTAGTTTAAAGGGGTCGTGAAACGCTCGCTCTAAAGGGACAATGCGAAGCCACCAGCGTCCACACGCACTAACTAGGTGACGTCATCATAAGTAATTATTTGCCTATCGAGGAACGCGCAACTTTTCGGTACTTGCAAGTGCGTCCAACTGGGACGCTCATCAGCGTCTTTGTCATACGCAATCAGCGCTAACTTAAACTCTGACGTCATATTAAGCAGCGTCCTTGTGGGACGCGGATCGGGTATGGCAGACGCCGATGAACGCCTCTTGCGCGTGCTCGATATGCCATAGAGTCCCACGTTTCTCGATAGGCAAAGCTTCTATGCAGGTCTACTCGGGCTGATGATACAGTTAGTCCATGTGGCTGCCGTTAGTGCCGCATTGTCGTTATAAAGCGACCATTTTACGACCCCTTCAATGTTGGGAATCGCACGAGACAAGGTGAGAAAGAGAGATAAACAAAAAAAAAAGAAAGATGAAGTATATACGTAGAAAAAGTCTCACTGTTCCTTATGAATGAGCCCCAAGATAGGTCTGGAGAACAAAAGCCACCTTTTTTTTTCTTCTCAATTGATGCATCCCCGCCCTTCTTCGAAAGCTTGCCTCTGCTAACGTGTTGCAAGCACGAAACGCCTCCGCGATCAGAGGCATCGCATGCTTCATGCACATCGCATGGCCTCCCTGATCGGCTGCCCCTTTAAATAGTAACAACAATGTGAACACTACAATTGGCGTGATTACTTGTGTTTTTTACAAACTCTGTGTAGTGCGGACACATTTCCATGTATTGTGGAGACATTTCCTGTGTGGTGTGTACATTCAGTATTGAAAAATGTGGACTCATTGTGTAAGCGTTGTGCTATGTACATATGTGTAGCCTTGTGTTTGCTACAAAATATTCGATGTCAACTTTTGTGCAAGATAAGAGGAGTAGCCTGGCGGCACGCTTTGGCACCAACCTCTCCTTATAAACGTTTAATTGAAAAAAAATTCCGCCATATCCACGAAGTGAATGATGATGAGTGGGCGAAGCTCCGGAGGTAAACCTGGTAAACCATGAATCCTCTGTACATTTTGCCCACTCGATTTTATTACATCGCTCCCCCTAGCGTACGTCGCCGCACTAAATCGAACGATTGCCTTCAACCAATGACACGCGCCATGTGTGACATTCCTATTTTATAAGATCTCGCGTCTTTCATCAACTACAAGTACCGCTTTCTAGTTTATAACATCTTGCATCTTTTCATCATCAGCTACAAGTACCACAATCTAGTAAACACTACAAGAACTAAACGAGAGGTGGCTACATACTGGAGACGGTACCGCCATCTAGTGAACACTGCAAGAACTAAACTAGAGGTGGCCACATACAGGGGACGGTACCGCCATCTAGTGAACACTGCAAGAACTAAACTAGAGGTGGCTACATACAGGCTACAGGGGACGCACAGCCCACGCCCTAAGGAGCTTCGCCCCTAAAAAAAACAATATCTGGGGTTTTACCAGACGCGCTGTGGTGGAGAGCTCCGGTAATTTCAGCCACCTGGTGTTCTTTAACTTGCACTGAAATCGCTCGAGACACGGGCCTCCAGCATTTCCCATTTATCGAAACGTGACCGCCGTGGCCGAGATCGAAACCGTGACCTTTGGCTGACTTTCGGCACACATTCGACGATGCTACAACGTCGTGTCATCATGTGGCGTCATAGTGACCCCGTGATGTCGCGAACTTCACCAATATGTGGAGTAATTATGACGTCCAATGATGTCGTCACATCATGCCGTTTTTTTTTTTTTTGCAACAATCGCGTTGACGCCAACGCCGCGGGGCGCAGACGACAATCAATTTTCGAACAAGGGCGAAACAAAACAAACCGCCAGGCCTGTGTGGAAAGCGCAGCACAGTCATACCGAAGGCTGCAGGAGTGGCTTTTCGGAGCCTTTTTAAACACTCGTTCGGTAACTGCAACAAGCACACTTCATGGGTACCCACTACGCCATAAATCGTTATTTTCGTGCAGACATTCAATATATGTCTTCCTTCGTCAGTTTTCCGTAAAGCATGATACCCACTGAACATTTTCAAGGAATCTTGTGTAATTTTTCGATGCTGTGGCTGACGACGATGAAGAATTATGCCTATAGCGCTATTGTAATGGGGTGGTACGGTTAGACGACCCACTCGTTACGCAATTAGCATTGTGTGACGCCTGGTTGACCTTTTGTCATTCTAAAGCGCTTTCTTACGGACATTAATGTGATTTATTTCCCGACATGAAGCCTGCCTATAGGGTCAGTTCGCCACGCAGTTCCAAGCATCGGCGCAGCTCAGTGGTCGAATACTGGGCTCGCAGGCACAGGGCCCATCCGTGTTCAAATCCCAATGTGTGCTTGGTGTTTTCTTTTTATTTACTCGTTTTTTTTTCTCACTTTGCTTGACAGTGGTTACGGACACCGGCAGTAAAGGCTGTTGTTGTGATCTCATAACAGCTCTCGCTGTAATATATCTGTAGGAACAGATGCAGGAATGAGCGCCTCCATCGCAACAAGTTAGGGTGACGTGTGAGGCACGAAAACCAAACTTTAATATAACGTAATATCTTGCATATCCTAGTTAACTAGCCCCACCGTGGTGGTCTAGTGGCTAAGGAACTCGGCTGAGTATTCACAGGTCGCGGTATCGAATCCCGGCTGCGGCGGCTGCATTTACGATGGAGGCGGAAATATTGTAGGCCCGTGTGCTCTGATTTGGGTGCACGTTAAAGAACCCCAGCTGGTCGAAATTTCCGGAGCCCTCCGCTACGGCGTCTCTCATAATCATATGGTGGTTTTGGGACGTTAAACCCCACATATCAATCAATCAATCCTAGTTAACTTTAGTTTTCGTTAAGAAACACAGTTTACAGCATATACCCTTTTTTTTCTTCACTGTTGATGTGAACTAGGTTTCATGATATTTTGTATTTGATCTCCCACTACGCTGCCACCACTAATCCACTAACCTCCTTTTGCCACTCTCTGCAGTGAGCGTGTTTACCCATCAAACACTGTGCCTTGAGGCTTCATACAGCGTAGCGTCCACACAATTACAAGCGATTGTACACAAAAATATTCCATCGCTTCCTAAACCTGTTTTGAGCGTGTTCCTATATGTGGGACGTAATATCTAAATCGATAATCTATGCCAACGTTTTCTCGCAGCCTAATGCCCAAGCGATTACTCGGCGGGATCTATACAAAAAATATTCCATTGCTTCCTCAATCGGTTTTTAAATTTGTCTTAAATCAGGCAATAAAGCTACTCCAAGCATGGTTTACGACAGATTTTCGAAAAGTTTCAGATAAGAAATCACAGTGTTGCCAGTGATGGCGTTGCACGAGAACACAAAGGGACTTCACACTACAGTGTATAAATTTTTCATCAGGACAACAGCATTGCCTAAGCTTTATTGCTAATATGGAAGTCGTTATTCTAACGGTTAGTTGCCGATAATGTAAAGCGCGAAATTTTCACCACCTGTCCTGTCTGTGCCTCCTCATTCATTTATTGATCATTTTATTGAACGATTTTTTAATTGTAAATGCTCAGGTACTCACTGGTACCAAATTATGATTGATACTCAGGTAATTTGCAACTCAGTGGTACCAAATTATGATTATTAGGCACGACATAGTGCGAGAAACCGGCTTCATAATGACCCTCTGGGATTTTTTAACGAGCGCCTGCATCTAAGCACACGAGGGCTGTTGCATTTACCACTAATCGAAATGCAGCCGCTGTGGACAGGAATCGAACCCGCAACCTTGACTTTCACAGCCTGACACGCCATGCGCTAAGCTACATGTTACGATGGTTATTCGGTGAAGAAAGTTAACGAAAGACGAGTAGGTGTTGCGTAGCTCTATTCACGGGAACATAAGGAGTACTTGCTGGAGTACCTAACCTAACCTAACCTAACCTAACCTAAGGTTCCCAAGCTGAAAGCTTTACAAAGACGAGCGAGTGGATTCTTTCACACATCCAGTGCCCTTCATAGAGGCGATATCTCCTCGACACTTCTTTTTTGATAGAACTCGTGTACCAACGGCAGCGCTAAACAGTTTGCCTATTAGGATTTGGCGCTTGTAGGCTAAACGCTGTTATGTCCGCTTGCGCAATCCGGAACACATAAAACAAAGTAAAACCAGGCGACATCAAATGACAGCCGTACGAGACGTATGAGAAAGCGGGCTGGAGGGGGGCAGCATGAGACATTATTGGCAGGATAAAACTGACAACTGATATTCCTCGTATATATTGTCACGACGCAGACACAGCAGGAGTTCGATATAGAAGAGCTCACTTTAATTAAAAATGAAAGGCGCTCGTAAAGAGGACCGGGCAAGAGCTTCGTCTTCTTCTCTGGCTGTGCGAGCTCTCCTCTGCAGGTTGAATGCGGCATTTGCCTCCCTCTAGGAAGAGCATCGACCCGATGCTCGGCTACAGAATACGCGGTGTATGTAGTTGACGTATTACGCAACTGGCTCACTGTAATATGGCTTCATCCGCACCACGTGTACGATTTCAGATTTTTGAGCTCGCGAGGAACTGTCAGGGATGACCTCATAATTCACGTCACTTAGGCGCCGTATAACATTGTAGGGACCAAAGTACTTCTTCAATAACTTTTCACAAAGGCCGCGTCGGCGAATAGGGCTCCAGACCCACACCTTCTCGCCCGGTTGATAATTGACGTATCGGTGTCGCAGGTTATAACGTTGTGCGTCGTAACTCTGCTGTCGGGTGATTCGCACGCGTGCTAGCTGCCGTGCCTCTTCAGCTCGTTGGGTAAAGGCTTGAACATACGTGTCTGTATCCTCGCAGTTGTGCAGCAGCATGGCATCAAGCATTGTCGTCACTCCACGGCCATAAAGAAGACTAAATGGCGTGCTCCGCGTAGTTTCCTGCAGCGCCGTATTATAAGCAAACGTCACGTATGGTAGAACGTCGTCCCAATTTTTATGATCCACGTCGATGTACATACTAAGCATATCAGCAATTGTTTTGTTGAGGCGTTCTGTTAAGCCGTTGGTTTGTGGGTGGTAGGAGGTAGTTTTTCGATGCGCTGTTCCACTCAACTCAAGCACTGACTTGAGGAGCATGGCCGTGAAAGCAGTACCTCTGTCTGTTATTATAATTCTGGGAGCACCATGCCTCAGAACGATATTTTCAATGAAAAATCGTGCCGCTTCTACTGCGGTTCCACTTGATAAAGCCTTTGTTTCTGCGTAGCGAGTAAGATAGTCCGTAGCGACAATTACCCACTTATTTCCAGTATGCGAAGTCGGAAATGGTCCAAGGAGATCCATTCCGATTTGTGCAAAAGGCATGGTGGGCACTTGGACTGGTTGCAACAATCCGGCTGGTTTTAAAGGTGGCGATTTTCGTCGTTGACAATCGAGACACGTGCGGACGTAATGCTTTACAGTGCCTGGAAGCTTCGGCCAGTAGTACTTTTGTTGGATTCTGGCCAATGTGCGCGTATATCCGAGGTGGCCGGAGGTTGGCTCATCGTGGCAAGCGCTCAGGATCTCATCGCGAATGGATGTCGGGACGACAAGTAAGTGGGCATTTCCACTGGGGGCAAAGTTCTTCTTGTATAGCACACCACTGCGCAAGCAGAATGATGGTAGGCTCCTTGCAAATATCTTGGGAACGCTTGTAGACTGGCCGTTAAGAAAATTAATAAGAGGGAGCAACTCACTGTCTTCTTTCTGCTTAGACGAAATGGTGACCGTGTCGACCACTCCTAAAAATGCCATGTCATCATCTTCCGAGACATCATCTTGCTTTATAGGCGACCTGGATAAGCAATCAGCATCAGAGTGCTGTCGTCCCGACTTATAGACGACCGTCATATCGAATTCTTGTAGGCGTAAGCTCCAGCGCGCTAGCCGACCGGATGGGTCCTTCAAGTTGGTCAGCCAGCAAAGAGAGTGGTGGTCGCTGACTACGTGGAAGGGACGGCCGTAGAGGTATGGGCGAAACTTCAGAACTGCCCATACTACAGCAAGACATTCCTTTTCCGTTGTGGAATAATGGGACTCGGCACGGGAAAGCGTCCTACTTGCATATGCAATCACTCTCTCGGCTGAGTCTTGCCATTGGACGAGTACAGCGCCTAAACCTACGTTGCTGGCATCAGTGTGGATCATGGTTGGAGCGTCCTCGTCAAAGTGAGCAAGCACAGGGGGTGTCTGCAGGCGCTGTCGTAGACCGTCAAATGCTGCTTGTTCCTCTTCGCCCCATAAAAATGCAACATCGTCTCTCGTTAAGCGTGTTAAGGGCGACGCTATGTGCGAGAAATTGGCGATAAATCTGCGGTAGTAGGCGCAAAGGCCAAGAAAACGTCTTACGGCCTTCTTTTCTGTTGGCACCGGAAATTTTCGGACGGCGTCGATCTTGTCGGGGTCCGGACGAACACCTTCATGGCTCACCACATGTCCTAAGAATCGGAGTTCCTTGAAACCGAAATGACATTTCTCAGGTTTCAGCGATAAGCCAGCGGACCGTATTGCTCGAAATACTAATAGCAGCCGTCTTAGATGTTCCTCGAATGTTGGTGAGAAAACAATGACGTCGTCGAGGTATACCAGACACGTCTGCCACTTAAGGCCTGATAGGACGGTATCCATCAGTCTCTGAAATGTTGCTGGGGCTGAGCACAATCCGAAGGGCAAGACTTTAAATTCGTAAAGCCCGTCAGGCGTAACAAAAGCAGTCTTTTCTCTGTCCCGCTCATCGACCTCGATTTGCCAATAACCGCTTTACAGGTCCATCGACGAGAAGCAGCGTGCATGCCTCAGCCTGTCAAGTGAATCGTCAATACGCGGTAGTGGGTATACGTCTTTCTTTGTCACGCGGTTCAGCTTGCGGTAGTCCACACAGAAGCGTAAGCTGCCGTCTTTCTTCTTAACTAGCACTACCGGTGATGCCCAAGGGCTTTTTGACGGCTGAATGATGTCATCATTGAGCATTTTTTTGGACTTGTTCTTGGATTGCTTCGCGTTCTTTCGGTGCCACGCGGTATGGGTTTTGTCGAATTAGTCTTGCCGTCTCTTCCGTTATAATTCGGTGCTTTGTCAGTGGCGTTTGATTTACTCTCGAGGTCGACGAAAAACAATCTTCAAACTGGCCGAGAATATCTAGAAGACTCTGCCTCTGCGCTGGCGATAAATCTGTGCTCACGTCGACAGGCAGTGGTGTTGAAGCGGCCGGCATCTCTGCCTGTTGTACTGCGAAGCACTCGCGGAATTCTACAATTTCTTCGAAGTATGCAACTGTGGTACCCTCTGCAATGTGTCGACGCTCGTTGCTGAAGTTTGTCAACAGGACCTCTGCTTGCCCAGACACTACACTGACGAGACTTCTGGCAATAGCGATTCCTCGAGAGAGTAAAAGCGTCGATATTTGTTCCGCGACACCTTCTCCACTATGCTGCGTGTTACACGTGACAGAGACGAGGCGGCATGACAACGGTGGCATGGTTACGTCGTCAATCACGCGCATGGGCTTGCGCTGCAGCGCTGCGCTATGGTCCGCTGAGAAAGTCAGTACACCGTCCGGTATATTTATAATGGCACCGTACTCCCGCAGGAAATCCATACCCAAGATGGCCTGTTTACAACACTCAGAAAGAATAATGAAGGTTGCCACGAATGATGAATCGCCGATCTTGATTCGTGCGGTGCACTTTCCGGTAGGTGTCAGCAGCTGGCCTCCGGCTCCTCGAATTTGCGGCCCCATCCATTCCATTTTTACCTTCTTGAGTTGGTCGGCCAGATTCGCACTCATTATTGAAAAGTCCGCACCAGTGTCGACCAGTGCAGTCACGTCGTGACCGTCAATTGAAAGTGTAATGTCGGCGGTGACAATCTCGTCTTTCGTCGGTTCATTCGAAATGTGTGGCACTTCATGCGGCGGCAATGGGGGATTTTCAAATCTTCGGCAATTCGCAACCTTCCCCCCTAAGGTCGCTGCTTTTAGTTTCCCCGGCGTGGACTGGGAGACCTTCCTCTCGCCATGTCCGTGGTGCTACCTCTATTAGATCGGGGAAAATGACCTGGGGAGGGCGAGCGTGACCGGAACCCAGGAGAAACGTCTCGCGGGATCGTCGCGCTCGTTTCACCGTTGCGTCTTCCGTCGAAATAGCGCCGAGGGGTAGTGGACGGAAATCCTTGATACCCGGCAACGCGATGAGGACAATACCGCACGATGTGGCCTGCTTCCCCACAATGGAAGCACAGGGGCCTGTAGTCAGGGGTACGCCATATGTCGGTTTTCCGGAGTGGGGGTCGCATCGGCGTCGACGTTTCCCTGTAGTACCAAGGCACTGTCGGCGGCTGTTGCTGGTGGTACTGTTGAGGTGGCGGCACGTTAGATCTAGGCTGTCGACGGAGAATGTCTGCATATGTTGGCCTAACTATTTCAGTGTTTGGCTCGGGAAGTGAAAGCGCTTGCCTTATTTCTTGGCGAACAACTTCTGTGACCGACGCAATCGCGCAGTCATTGGGTGTGGCGGCGAGCTTCTTCACCTCTTCTTGCACAATTTCGCGTATCAGGTCACGCAAAGAACGCTCGTCAGGAGTCACCGTGGTCACGGCGGTTGCGCTGATTTGTCCGCTGTTGTTTGGACGGTCGTACTGGCGGTACCGTAGCTGTAGTGCGCGTTCTATGGCGGTCGCCTCCTTCGAAAATTCGTCGACGTTTGAAGGTGGGTTCCGTACGAGACCAGCAAACAGCTGCTCTTTAACACCACGCATGAGGTGGCTGATCTTTCTGTTTTCGGACATGTCGGGATCGGCTCGATGAAAGAGACGAGCCATGTCCTCAACAAACATAGCAACAGACTCGTTGGGCTTTTGAATCCGTGATTCAAGGAGTCGTTGTGCATGCTCCCGCCTTTCGGTGTTTGCGAAGGTGTCCAGGAACTTTCGCCGGAACTCGTCCCACGTTGACCACACGCGATTCGTGAACCACGTGCGAGCCCCGTCTTGAAGAGGGAAATACACGTACCCCAACTTCTGTGCGGCGTTCCACCCGTTAACGTTGGCTGTGCGCTCGAACTCCTCAAGCCAGTCATCTGCGTCCTCATATGAGTTGCCATGGAAGTCCACAGGAGTTTTAGGGGTGAAAACAGTCACCTGTGTCGTGCTTGGGCTCGTCATGGTGGGGCAACTGCTTCCCGGCGCGGTCATGTTTTCCGTCCAAGGACCGAACTCTGGGCTCAGGCCTAACAGGCGGCGGCTGGCGCGGTGAACGGGTGTTTCGACGAGCGGAAGTCTTTGTGGACTTGATCCCGGGCTGTTGGTAGGTGTCCTGGACATGTACCCAGCTCCTCCACCAGTGTCACGACGCAGACACAGCAGGAGTTCGATATAGAAGAGCTCACTTTAATTAAAAATGAAAGGCGCTCGTAAAGAGGACCGGGCAAGAGCTTCGTCTTCTTCTCTGGCTGTGCGAGCTCTCCTCTGCAGGTTGAATGCGGCAATATACCCTGATGACGTCACGCGAATCACTTTTGTGACACCACAAAGTGCGGCGAAGACGAGAAGCGCAAAAACAAAAGAGCGCATTATTTTTTATGTTATTTTTCAAGTGCGGCTTAGCACCTATTTAACATCGACGTGTAAGTTAACATCCTAAATTATATGAAATTGTTCATAACCTTTATTTCAACGACGGACGTGGCAACGTAGCTTTCTTGTACCTTTTTCTTTTTTCTTAGACAGAGGCACAAGAACGTCTGGAATTTCAATACAATTCAAGTAAAGAAAAGTGCGCTCGACATCGGCAGTAGAACGAAGAAAAAGTTACTTCAGAAGCGTCCTTGAACATTCCTGAATCGCGAATACCGGATAGCATCTTGAGAATGCAGCGCACCAACACACGCATTTCTAAACTTTCCTTCGTGAACGAACGTAAACGGAAAAAACACACACAAGCCCTTTACTTCGAAGAGGGCAATACTGCATGAAGTTTAATATTTTTTTCGAAAGTCTCACGAGTTGAAACGCGCTTAAGAACAATATTGCAAAGTGCCTAGGCGCGCGCCATGCATTCGAAAGCCATAGATTTGAAACATACGCGACTTTTTGTGCGTACTCGTAGACGTGGATACAGCCGGATCTCCGGAGGCTCACCCGAAAACTTGCGAAGCAGCAGAACACTTCTAGCACAAAGTTTAAAAAAAAAAACGCAGCTCCACGGCAGTCAAACGTGCTTGCATGTCGTGGTATCTAATCCCGGCCGTGGCGGCTGCATTGGTGTTGGGTGCGAAAATGCTTGGGTCCCGTGTACTCAAGTTTAGGGGCACGTTACAGAACCCTACTACGGCGTTCACTATGGCCATTCAATACGGCTTCTGTCATATTCATAAGGTGATCTTGGGGTGATAAAACTCCCAGTTATTATTAAGACTGAGAAACCTGGGGAAGCTCGTAACATAGTGGCGCCGCGATTCCCGGAGTTCGCACGGTTCTGTTCACAGAACCGTCGATTACGTCAATGCTTGAGATAAGCATGTAGGCTTTCCTCAGTTGGGGGTTTGCAAATCTGGTATGCACCATGCTCACTAGCTTTTGATGCGTTTTATCAACTTCACTCCTATTACGGCAGTTGAGACATGTGTCCCTTTCAGCGGGTCCTGTCAGGTTTTTTTTTTCTTGTTTTGTTCTTTTTGTTTTGTTTTTTCATTAGATTCAGTCATCAAGCACCGGCAAAGTGCCCATGAGAGGGGCAATCGAGCGCTCTGCTAGTCAGTGACGCCCTCTCTTGCGTGGCGCAGGAATCAACCGCTTGGGCCCGAAGCAGTTTTGACAAGTTCGAGTCAACCCGAAATTGGGGCCTTACGTACAGCAGTTGCCTCGATTTGACTCTGGTATCCAGAAACTTCCGGTCGCATGTGCACTGGTTTTCAGACATCGAAACGCATGGGAGTGACGACACTCCTACTTATATGCGAATAAGGGGTCTAACTAACTCCTCTCCTAAGACCACAATACGAAGAATTGATTGGTCCGAATTTCAGCGACTCATGGAAAATACATGCCGTGAAGACCCTGACCAGAACTTGGAGGATGTCATCAAAGAGGCAATGAGGGAAGCTTCCTGTCTCCTCCCGTTCACCGGCAAGCGTTCAGATTTCGACGTTGAACTGGAAAAACTGTGCGCGCTTCGCCGAAGGGTGGAAAGAAGATACAGGCGGACGAAAGCAATATGCGACTTGAGGCTGGCACGACGCATACAGAAAAAAGTCCAACGACGTTAAGACAAACTTGAACAGGAGCGCTGGAAATTGCCCTGCGGAGCATTGGATCCCCGAAAGCCGTTGTCACGCATCTGGAGCACTATTCGTGGCCTGCGCTCGACTCCCCTACAAAGACATCCTTTCATGACTTTAGCTCTACATTTAGGCCACATCCAACTTGAAGTGGCAAATGAGTTTTGTACGCGAATCGCCGGTGTGTCCGCCTTGTCCGCTGGCACCATTAGGAGTGTTATCCCTGAACCCCGCATCTCCGAAATGGACAATCTTTTCACTACAGAACTTGACGCATCTTTGGCGGCTTCCCGACGATCATCTTCACCAGGACCCGATGGCATCACCTACGCCGCTCTAGCCAACCTTCAACAGGAGGCAAGGGGACAGTTATTAAGCTATTACAACCACCCATGGCAGACGGGCATTGTTCCCCAGGATTGGAAGATAAGTCGACTTCTGCCACTACTTAAAGCAGGAAAGTCACCATTTGATTTGACATCATTTCGCCCTGTTGCCCTCGCAAGTTGCGTAGGAAAAGTCATGGAAAGGATGATACTTACACGCCTAGAATGGTACCTCGAGCGCTACAACGTATACCCAAACTGCATGACGGGTTTTCTGCGAGGTAGGTCATCTCTTGACAACGTGATTGATCTCACAACATTTATCCAGCAACAGAAGGGCCTCAAGTGCATACCACTGCCACTCTTCCTCGACGTCAAAAGGGCTTATGATAACGTAACACATAAAGCCATCCTAGACTCGTTGGAAGCTGTTGGAATCGGTGGTCGGATGTTCCAATGGATCCAGGATTATTTGACGAGAAGGTCCTTTTTTGAACAAACCTCAGATGGACCTACCACCAATTACTATACCTCCCGTGTCGTCCCTCAGGGTGCCGTATTAAGTCCCACTTTATTTAACCTCGTGATGGTAGGACTTAGTGAAATTTCGCCAAGTACTATCCTCATATCCATACATGCTGACGATATTTGTCTATGGACTTCGGCTGTAACTCGTCTACAAGTACGCGCAAGAGTCCAGCAGGCTGCCACCCTGACATGCTCATATCTCCACAAGCAAGGTCTTTCCGGCTCAACGGAGAAATGTGCATTGGTTGCGTTTACTCGCAGAGCCATGACACAATACCCCGTTACCATCAATGGGCAAAATATTCCTTACCAGAAGAACCATCGCTTCCTGGGTGTGATTATTGACAGGGACCTTTCGTGGAGTGCCCACTGCAATTACCTGAAGAGAAGGCTAACTTCCATTGTCCATATAATGCGGTTCCTCTGCGGAAAATCTTGGGGCACATCGATAAGGTCAATGATGCAGCTATACAGGGCACTGTTTCTGGAATTTTTGCGCTACAGTTTGCCGTTACTGGTAAGTGCGTGCAAGACGAACATCCGCACCCTCGAAAGTCTGCAAGGGCAAGCACTACGCGTGTGCTTAAGATTGCCGCGATGCACCTCAACCTACGAGGCAATTATGACCGCAAGAGAGCATCCAATTCAAACATACATCACCACTGATAATTTGAGAGCCCACATAAGACACCTCTGCCGAGTTCCTGGTCACCATGTTGCAGTGTTGCCACTTAAGACCACAAGAGATGTTTTCAAAGATTATTTCTGCCCATAGAGAATGCCTTCCTTTTGGCTTCACTCCAGCAACAAGACCAGCGTCACCTCCGTGGTGCCTACAACAACCACAGGTGTGCCTCACTATTCCGGGAATAACGAACAAGAGCCGTCATTCAACAGTGGTCCTACGACAGGTGACATTGTCGCTACTCAACGAAACATACGGCCAGAGGACCCACATTTACACCGATTGATCGGTCTCGGCTGACAGCTCCACAGGTGCTGTTCTCATCCCGGCGTGCCAGGTCACTATAAAACTCAAACTGTCGCATAGGACAACATCCACAGCAGCGGAGCTTGCCGCCTTACGTGCTGCTATACTTTATCTCGCGGAAGCCCGACCTCAAAAATGGGCTGTGTTCTGCGACTCCAAGGCATCCCTTCAGAGCTTGCAATCAGCTTTGCGACAAAGGGAGCATCAACAACTAGTGAATGAAATAAGAGAAGTGATTCACAAAGTTTTATCGAAAGGACATGACGTGGTGTTCCAATGGTTACCGGGACATTGTGGTATTGTCGGTAATGACCTTGCTGATAATGCTGCCCAATCCGCCCACGCGGACACCCAGACAACCCCAATTCCATTGTCGAGAACCGACGCTGCAAGGGGCCTTCACTCGTTCGCTAACACCATGTCGGAAACTTGGCTGAGTGACCCCAGTGTCAGGAACCGCCGCCTACACAAATTGAACCCACCGAGAAAGCTTCAAGTTCTATCGGACCTCTCCCACCAGGATGCAACTTTACTGTGCCGCCTGTGGTTAGGAGTAGCTTTTACAAAGGCGTACTCCTTTCGCATAGGAATGGCGGATAGCTCCCGATGTGAATCGTGCGACACTGACGAGACAATAGAACATCTACTGTGTTCATGTGAACGTTTTTCGAGCGAACGCAACTTGCTACGCGATACGTTAGAGACACTAGACAGTAGACCTTTCTCCGAAGATAAGATCCTTGGTTCATGGCTGTACGCGTCGCAGGCCAGCAAAGCGACGCGAGCACTGCTAAGTTTTCTAAAGACGACCGGACTACGCGACCGCTTATAAGCGTGCAGTGGACAAGGTCACATCTACACACACATTGCCCTTCACTTCTCTCTCTCTTCTCCTTTAATCCCCTCACCCCTTCCCCCAGTGCAGGGTAGCAAAACGGACGTGCGTCTGGTTGACCTCCCTGCCTTTCATTTCTTCCCTTCCTCCTCCTCCTCCTCCTCGAGTCAACTTTTGTCATTATTTGTTGGTTGTTGTTTTTATTTTGTTATTCACGCCCTGTTCATTTATTCTAACTCAGTTTGAGCATTGTTAGACACGCTTTAGACTCGTATTGATCGCTTGAATTTGAGTGTGACCACGCGACTTGAGATCTACGGATAGAATAGCGGTACGCTTGAAGTGCCACACACTCTAAAAATCATTGCAATGAACTCAGTCCCCGTACTACCTGGGGCAAGCGTGGTGGTAGTACGATAAGTTTGAGCCCTGATGGGGCTAGTGCACGCGACAGGCACTACGCTCGGCTGAATGGCAACTACATCATGTAGAATCGCACTGCGGAGTTTCCATACCTTTGCACCATTCATTGTGAACCGACGTTAACAACAAACATTTCTGTTTATTTTCTCTCCGACTGTGACAGATGGAACGAAGTGATTCTGTGTTGTGCCCATGTGCGCATGCGCGAACAATCCTGTCGCGCACAATCAACGAGGTACGCACTCAGAGCTCTTGTTCGCTCTTTTCCCTTCCTCTTATTTTTTTGGCCCTGTGGCGCCGTAGGGTAGCAGTCTAGCAGATAACATGCAGCCTGATTACCTCTCGGCTTTACCTTTCTTCTTTCTCTCACCCTCTCCTTCTGCGTCGTCTACTTAGCTTATTGTCGCCAAGTCGGCTCAGGGCATTTCGTGTCTATGGAAGACACGAGTATATAAATAAATATAGAACGGCTGTGCAGCAAAAGTCATCTGGACGTAATATGGATGTAAGAAAACAGCCCGACACCCTCAGAAAGCTACTCGCTCCATTAATTAATGATTCGCTTGAAGGACTGTGCATGCAGTAATGAAAATATGAACATTTGTTTCTCTTTCTTTCCATTACACGACTCAGTCAGAAGGCAATCGTTAAATATCACACAATGGTATGTTATTATAGGTGGTATAGCTGGTTAGTATATGAGCTCACTTGACATTGTCTTACTTTCAATGAATCAAGCACCGGGGGAAAGGGTAATTGCATTTTTCTTTTTTTTTCTTGGTTCCATAATGTCCGATCCTAACGCAGTTTCCGTTTCATTAGAAAACTTAGGCACACCGGAAACCAAGTCAGCGGGTATAAATTTCCTGTTACCAAGCCCGAAATTGATTCTGTCATTAAACAGCAACATGGTGTGAGCGCATATTGACTAAACAATCATAATTATGTCGTATTGAATAAATTCCGTGATTACTGTTCCTTGTATTCTGCAGAACGTCCCCATGTAGAAAGTTCGTTGGTTTGCGATTGTCTCAAACATTCAATAATATTTATTTGAATACTGTATGCCATCAGTGGGTGAATGCGTGTTTCGTAATTAACAGTCTGCTTAAGACTTCATGCCTCCACTGTAGGTCGTTGCGAAATATATGGCATCGTGTGTATCAGCTTCTGTTCGCTAGAATAGTTAATTTTTATATTTTTTATTGCGCAAAATCTGCTTAAGGGGTCATCGTGGTAGCTCTAGCTTCAAGAAAACGTTCTATTTTAAAGTTGTAAAGCCGCACGGACTTAAGGCATGAACGTTGGTAAACGAAACGAGAAATAAATTTGTAATAACGAATTCAAAATAGTATGTATGTTACACCCCTCCCAGCGCACTATCAACTGTATCAGTAAATAAGTATGCACGATGTATTCATAATTAGAGGTCTGCGTTTCTTAGTTGAAAGAAACGGCGCCAGATGTGGCTGATATTCTTTCGATTTTAGAGTTACTGTATATGGTCTTTACGGGAAAATACTGTACTGCACATGCTACCTACGTGACCATACACAATAGTTCTAAAATCGCAAGAATATTGATCGTTTATGCTTCCTTCGGGTAGCATATCAGAAACAGAATCTCGAGGATATCGTTTACGCTACTATCATATATGCATTATCGCAACAAGTTTGTATATGCCATCTCTTAGGTATAGTATATGCAATATATCCTTGTGATAAGTGGCACATAGTATATGCTACCTGTCAGTAGCATATGTATAGGTTACCATACGCTACAATATGCTATGCTTCCATTTCAGTGACATAGCAACCATAAGATAGCTACGTAGTTACATGATATGGTAGCATATGCTATGGTTTCTACCACTTGCATATGATACCAGATCACTAACATGAGCTACCTATCGGTAGCATATGGTAGATATCGATACAATATGCATATACTATATATCAGTAGCATTAGGCCACATATACAGTAACTATTTCATTTCTGCTCTGAATTTCTGGCATCTAACGAACCAAACAAAACTTACACGTCACTCAATGCATTAAAGCTGTGATAAGCGCGAAGAGGTAGGCGAGGGTGGTTTTTTCTCGTTGTTATGAAGACCCGTATAAAACTTTTTTCAAGTTAAGTTTTACATAGTGATATTGCAACTCACCTCAATTAGACTCCTAATCTGGGACAGCTTGACACGCGAGTAAGACAGCGCGCACGCCATGGCCCTGAATGCCGGTGACGACAGGTTTTCAGAAGCCTTCCCAAGCGCCCAGAAGGTCTGTGTTTATTGAAACATAAAAAGAAAGCAAATACATAGTGTAGATCGAACACTCTTGTTGGAATATACCTAACATGATACTATAGTCAAACTCTAAGGGGAAAAATAGGCAGATGTGGCGCAATATTTGGTAAGCAAGTGACGTCATATCGTTAGTGCCGCTAGCACAAAATTTCCGTTTTAAAATTTTGAGAAGCACTACGCAATGGAGAAGGAAGTGCGCTTCAGCTCCGCTAACGCGACAGCATCAAACGTACGAAAGTGTGTCCCACACCAAAGTTTTTACTCCATACTGCTTTACTTGCCACTGGTACGCAAACGAATTATCACTTTGCAGATATGTTTCAAGAAGGGGTGTTTCAAATAAATGACTTTGCCCTAGAAATGCACGTTAGTGTCTCTGGTATTTTACAAGGAACATGACCGCATTGTTGAAACTTAGCAGCGGCGTTAAAACACCGCTGCTAAGCCAAACATAATATTCTCATACATTTAACTCATAATACGTGTAGCATGAACCAGTAGCGAGTTGACGGATTAAATTACCCCATTATTGTGGCACACACTAGTTTACGATGGACCATGAGGATGACACGCCAACGTGACGACGACTTGACAGGCCCACAAGCCTTGAGCCTAAGGTGATTCGCCCTTAAAAGCGCGTGGCCAGTACGTGCACTATTTTATGCCTTACGCTCCGATAAATTGAAGTCACGTGTAACGTATACAGGTGCGCAAAAGGTAGAGTGATAGATAGCTTAGCAATGTGCATACCGATAGCACGAGTAGTATCGCATAGACGCTGCGTATTCAGTAAGGAAACCAGGCCGCAAGAACACTGATTCTTGAAAATTCAGCCAGCACAGTATATTCCAAACAATTTCCCAAGTTTCTTGTCAAGAATTCATGGTTAGCCAGGCGTAGGTGTGTTGCTGTTGCATGTTTTCCACCTTATTACTTGCATATTTGCACAGCACACTTTAACTACAAGTATTATGCTTTTGAGCTTGTATTCCAGACTGCCATATTAACCTGATGTGAACAATTTTGAAAACTTGGATGTTAACTTATTACAAGGATGAATAATTTTAAATACCAGATTAAAATGTTACTCGCCGAGTAGTTATAACGAAATTACACACGGCATCAAAGGCATCCATGTGGCAGTATCCCAATCCTGAGGCGCCGAAGCTTAAAACATCTTCCTCCGATAAGGTCAAGCCTGATTTTGCAAAAGGAGTAATTATAACTACTCCTTTATCTACTCCTTTATTCGCCTTTCTTAGGGTAAGTGAGGTATTCACTACATATATGTCTGGCACCATATGAACCTTGTTGATGCTGCACGTGGCGGATGTCGAAAAATTAAGGCTGGTAAATTTGCAGGTCGGAAGAAATTTCAACCACACACTCGTTGCACAATTAGCATTGTGTTATGACGGTTGTTTTACCTTCTGCCACGCTTTATTACATATAGGTTAAATCGATTACTTGACCTACATGACGCTTGCCTTTTTGCAAATTAAATGAACCACCACGGCTCTGTGGTTATACGCGGGTGCTATGCGCCGGGGCATTCATTGCATCTACATAACATTATTCGGGCGAAACATCATTCGCTACATGCACAGGCAGTTTCGCGCTTAAATAAAACTTTCCTTTGTGATGCTTGTTCCCTCCGTGCATAGTCGCGCTTTAATGGCAGCAACCACAACCCCCTCTTTCTAATGCCGATATGAGCTGAACCGTTTTTCAGCCGAAGCTTCGCCACACATTTGGATCGACCAAACGCCTTTTCTTGCAATACAGTGGTGCACCCAACTCTTTCAAACACGAATGGCATGGGTGTAATCTGCGTCACATAGTACTTTAGCAATGTGGCCAGTATTGACTTTTCAAAAAAAAAAAAAAGGAAACGCAAGCGAACCAGACGACTACTATTGTTCTGGAACACAGCTATATTCACCCTTTTTAACGTGCTGTTTCCTTTCTTTATCAGTTTAGCCTCTACTTAACCCTTTGAGACGCTATGCACACAACTGTGCACACCACTCGTGTTTTATATACATCAAGCAGAGGCTAAGAAAGAGCAAATATATATCGTACTTTGAATGAATTGAACCTCCTGCATAATAAATTTGCCTTCATTTAACTTCCTTTTGCAGTGCACTGATACGTACGGCCACTTTTCTGTAGGCACTAAAACGTTCTATGAGTCGTGCGGCCTGCCGCTTCCTGCTCGCAATGTGAAAAGCTGAATTTTTCTTTGCTCAAAATGAACATAGCCAAAAATAGTCCAGTGTTATATTCTTAGCCTGAGATTCGATTCTGCTTATGCCAAAAACAAGCATTGTTGACTTCATGGTTAAAATATATTTCATTACAACCTAATTACGATGACATATTTATATTGAAAAGGTATCTTATTATTCTTGTTGTAATAGAATATTGAGAGCCTTGAAGTAACGTTGTAGTGAGTTGACAAATTTGCAGACAGTTCTTTATTGGTAGCGTCTTAAAGGGTTTTAAACTCATACTTAGTGCGTAGTACTTAAATCGTACTTAAATAGCGAGTATCGTACTTAAAGATCGAGCAGCATCCTCGGTCTCGCCACGACATAGCGCGCACGCGTGTGTGCGTGTGCGCTTTTTATTCGCAAACATGTGATTAGACGTCCCATGACTGTTCCTTGGCAATGCACAGTATAGGATCGAGGATTAGCTCTTTAAGTTGATTTGCGCTTGAAAGAAGTGTCTACATTCTCAATTTCTTTAAAAAACAATAATAGCATGGAAGACACATCAAATGTAAAGAAATAGCAGAAAATAAAAACTAGAAACAGTAGAATAAGCACTTTTTTTCAATGTTTCATGCAGTCTCAAACATGAAAATAAAAAAAATTCAATTCAATGTGATGGTCTTGCATAAGCAAAACAAAAAGGGGCGCTTTACACGTCTTCTTTGTTATACAAAACACCGGAACCCCACTTCCGCAAAATGAGCTTCTATAGTAGATAAACCATGAGCTGATAGAAATCGCGACGTTGGGACCCCAAGGGGTGTCAGGACAACGGAAGCTAAATGCTAACGTATCGTTAAACTTCGTTCAGAACAACTGAAGCCCTTCTCTGTGTTATTTAACTTTTTTTTATTCAACCAAAAATGATCAGGCTGTTTCGAAGCGGACTTAGATGACAATGTGCTTCCACGCTGTCATCGTCAATGTCTTACTGGCCAAAGTTAACTTTACTAAACTAGCAACACAAAAGTTACGAATCAGTATAGCTTACGGCGGAACAGAATAGAATGGATAATTCAGACGAACTGCGGCGTTATTTTTTTTATGTTCCTATAGGCACCAGCTATTATATTCAAAAGGGGTCATTAAGGTTTCAACACCTAACATTCCGTGAACACCTTTTCTGCTAACAAAACAAAAATTGAGAAAGGAAGCATCTACTTTCTTTTCTTTTTTTCTTTCTACCTTTTTCTCTTTTTCTTTGTCTTTTTTTATTCTTACTGTATTTCTTTGTATCTTTTTCTCTTTCCTTATGTTTACATCTTTTCTTCCTTCCGCCCTATCTCTCCCTTTCTAATATTCGCCACGAATGCTGCCGTCAGCTGTACCACCGTTTAGTGTCTTGTTTCAACTATACCGTTCAACCCCAACGACAAACTTTGCCATCTAGTCTGTCGAAAAACCAATTTGCATAATTCAATATTTCACTGGTTTTATCCGGGCCACGGCAGTTGCATTTAGATCGAGGCAAAATGCTGGAGACTCAAGCGTGCTAGTTCAGGAACGCCAGATGGTCGAAATTAATCTGCAAGGCTCCACTACTACGACGCCTATCATGGCGAAAATCGCTTCGCGACCTCACACTGATAAGACATAACTTACCGTCACATGCATATATGCCTATTTCTTTCTCTTTGTGCACCTTCCAACGGTTAGCCCGAGTATATATCAACTCCACAATAGGTCGCTCGGAGGTACCCTCATTTAGGTACTGAGTGAACGCGCAAGTACACGATTAGGTATCGCGTAGGTTTCTGCAACTTTCTTCCATCTGCGTTCTCCATACGGCATTCTATATAGGTGAACTAATTGCTAATTTTATTTCATCCTGAACGCTTTTTTTAAAAAGAATGTGCAGGTGCTACGGATGAAAAATAGTCTATATGTAGCTATATATAGCCTACTTTCATTCAATTTCGCCCTTTGGAATTGCATTACCAGTCGCTCCTGGTGCCCTGTTCTGCTGCAGAGATTAAATGTCGTACTCACAAAGGAGCCTTGGTCTTACCTAGAGCTTTCCTGAAGTTTCGATACTCTACATGCGTTATAAACGCAGTAATATGCTAAAGAGGTGAGAGATTACAACATTGGTTCGTCAATACTGGCCTTCTTAGTACATCAAGCGCAATAAAGGATTACAACCGATAAGATAAAAGTTACACCATCTCCCACTAAAGGGAACCATGTATCAATGCGAAGCAGAGTGCGCTAACGCTTACACTTGTGGCGGCGTTGACGATGGCGCTCATCGCGGCGTTGCGCAAGAGGGAAGCCTGGGCATGCGCAAAGGACGCTGTGATAGACCGGTGTTTCCTTTCGGAGTGTGCCAATCGCTGCTAATGAAAGACAGGAAGCACCGCTTGGACACAAGAGACCCGCAGTGGGCTTTTAGTCAACGCGCACGCTGCGAATTTTTATTGTTCAACGACGCACAGGAGAAATCTTCCACCGGCACTACCTTGGAGGTCAATATACCGTGTCTATAGATACGGGTTGGCCAGTGATTGGTTGTGCAGCGTGAGCTGTCGGTTTTTTTTTTTTTTCTATCAAGGAACTCTCTAGCAGACGCTGCCTGCTTTGGTGTTGCGAGGTGAGAGAGAAGGAGACGACGTGCAGTGAGGGCGGTCACACCGCCATCCGGATTGAACTCGACCGTAAGATGCTCCGCATCAAAAACTCAATATAGGGCTGAGGATGGTTTGTGGATGCGGACCCCAATTCCTACAACGCTTACGCACAACTGAAGAATATTTACCGCCTTCTCGCCCCCCTTCTCCCCATGAGCGTTTTGCGCGTGAAGTACCTGAAGAATACGATGAACCACCAGTAACTGGATGCCCTGGCACCCGAGTCTTAGTCATGCAAAATGACGTTCTTCGAGATGATTATGACGCGAGAGCTGTTTTTGTCGAGCCGCGCGTCATCCCTACGGTACAATAATTCAGTGAATACTAGAGTGGAGCAGTACAATGTTGGAAAGAACACAAGGCTACCGTACACGACTGGTTGATTCACGTGATTCGTTGCTTCACATTACACGCCCGCGTTTCAATAAAACCAATTTACAACGATTTATATACTTTGAATAACAAGGAAAATATTGCACACCTGCAGATACGTAATAAATTTGACTCATATTTAGGTGTAACTTTCCATGCTTTTTCGCGCCAGCCGCAATGTAAGGTAAATGACTGTTATCACTGTTTGTTACATTAGTATGGCAAGCACAGCAACACTCAACCCCGTATTCACAAACGCTTCTTCCCTCAAGAGCTCTCCTCGACTTAAAAAAGCAGATGGGAGCGCCGTCTTTTGGCAGACCAAGTCACTGCGTATCGGCAATATTCTGCTGCGATTCCTGAGAAGCGCAGCGTCAATCTCAGTCGAGCAGCGGCGCAGTGCTCAACTCAGTCAAGGGAAGGACGGAATTCGAGTCGAGGAGCGTTTTTGAATATGGGGGTTAGTGTCAGGCGTTGCGCGTGCATAGATGATACAAACTTAGGCGTTTAGTGAAACAAACAAAACAACACACCGCGATTGAGAATACATAATAAAACGGTTTAAAACGTGAAATCGATAGACATAACAACTGCTATGTGGTTAGCCAATATCTCGTTATAGTCGTGCAATGTCACTGAAATGTGGCACTGGAGATAACGTTGACTCTGACGCAAGAGTGAAAAATACGGCGATATGATCTGCATACGCAGGACGCGAAATTAAGTCCGCTACATAGCCGTAAATTATCGCGTCTCGATTTGCTAGTACTGTATTTGAGGTGTATCTGCGAAGATTCTCGCCCCTGTGGTCTAGTGGTTATTGTACTTGACCACTGACGCGCAGGTCGCGGGATCGAATCCCGCCCGTGGCGGTGCGTTCCAATGAGAGAGATATGCTCGAGACCCGTGAACATAGAGTCCTTCACCACGGCGTCTGATAGCCATACCGTAGTTTTGGGACGTAAAACCCCTACAATTATTAATACGAATTATTGCGGTGTAACGTCCCGAAAACACTATGTTATTGAAAGCGTCGTACTGGAGTGCTTCGAAATTTCGGAAAACTTAAGGCCCGTGTACATAGTAATGTAAGTACATGGGCCACGAGTATTCTCGCCTGCATCGAAAATGCAGCCGCCGCTGCAGAGATTCGATCAAGCGACCTGTGGGTCAGAATTGAAGATCCATAACCCTTAGACCACCATAGTAGGCCCCCTATAATTATTCTTATGCCACCAATAAACCGTACATCCATGAGAAGTTGTGGTGCGAATACTGAGGCTGCCGCCGAGCTGGTTGCATTTGTTTATTTATTTATTTATTTATTTATTTATTTGTTTATTTATCTATAAAACCCTAAGGGAACATTTGTACATTATAGAGGGGAGGCGCGGAAATACAGATGAACAACAAAATAACTACAGGATTATGTAAACACATTTAACATGAAGATAAATATAATGATGAAGTTTTGCATGCAAGGAATACACTTTATTCCTCCACCTCACTCACCCATCCCCATTGATTTTTCTCTCGCCTTTTTTTCTTTCTCGGTCTTTCTTTCTTATTCCTCTATCTTCCATTTGATTTGTATCCCTTTGTTTCTCGTTTATTCTTTCTAACTTTTTCTCTCCCTCTCTATATCTTTATCGGCCTTACTCTGATCCTCTGTTATTATCTCCATCTTTCTCTTTCTGTTTTTACTTCTCTCATTCTCCTTTCAATATCACGCTCTTTTTCAAGCGCAACAAAAAAACTAGCTCTTTATTTGTCACCATGCATTGCTATACAATACGGCGAAAACAAACTTCCTGGAAATGGGCTTTGTCCTGGATCAACCGCAAGCTGATAAAAAAAAAACTTAGGAGACATTCCTATACCAAGCAGCACCAACACAATAGAGCCTAATGTTGAACATACATTTAAACGTTCGTTCGAGGCATCTCGAACTCTTCCCCGCATTTCTCTTTTTTTTACTATTTTTCATTCAACGAAAAAGGATACGCCCGTTTCGAAGAGGATTTAGTTGACAGTGCGCTTTGAAACTACCATCTTGAAGATGTTAGTGACGATACCTATCTGTAATGAACTAGCAAAACGAAAACAACGAATCTAGCTTGCCGTGAAACCAAGGATAATGGGGGGGTCTATTTTTTTTCTTTTCTTATCTTATCAGCGATTCTGCCTCGAAGGGGTCATTAAGGTCTCCACCACAAAGGTGCAGCTAACGCCTCGTGTTTTCTCTTTTTTTTTTGTCAACAAAGAATACGCTCACTTTTACAAAATGTTTAAGCTAACAAAAACATGAATGTTATGGTGAGGTTACCAACACTAAAAAAAAGGGTAGTAAGGAGACTATCTATCTAGTCGAGAACTGCCTCAAGACGAAGTGGCACATGAGTTTACTTACAGAAGGTCATGCGTATATTGGGAAACACCTAACCATCAAGCGCGCATCCTTTCTGTGCGAAAGTCAGCATTTCCGAAGTCATCGCTTCAACATACGACACGAGACGTCGCTCACCCTACTGATGCCTTTCATGCTTCGTCTCGCATAAATGGTCTACCACCTGGTTTTCTACGACGCAGCTCTTCAAACGCTCCTAACGGTCACCATTCATGTCATAAGGATGCCTTGTTCATGGTAGACCAGCTGACACATGAGGAAAATGCCGAACAACGCCGTGACGACTCAAAGAGTGAAAATCAGTCTTCACGCATTGGAGTAGCTTACTCCCCATCTCGCAGACTTGGCCCGCCTCCTGGTTTTCCATCGCTTGGCTCCTTCGTGACTCACAATGTCCATCTCACATCTAGCACGCTCACAATGGTCGGGATAGAGCTGCGGAGCTCTATCCGACCATTGTGACGCCGAGCCCTGGACTTACCACCCAGATTCATGCGCCAGAACAGCTCGCATCGTTAGTTGCACAGAAAGCGGGTCATTCACAACTCAAACCTTACCGAAGTACCCCTGTTGCGGTGTTGCCGTCCAGTGCGCAGCCACCAGAAACTCCAAACACAGAAGGCTCAGACGCATCGAACGTCGCATGCTACCAGGCGCAAGAACCACTCATAGTGAACCGCGAAGAAGAAGCCCCTGATGAACGATCTGTCAACTCTGAATGTTTTTTGTCGCAAGAGTTCATTTCCACGGCACCGCAGACTTGCCAAAATTCGCCTTTTCAACCTGGTGATGCGACGTCACATGTGGTACCCTCATGCAGTGGTCACCAATACAATAATCGAACCAATTCAGAAGCAAATCACACATAAAACTTCGTACACAGTTGTTCTTCAGAAGCGTCCGTAATCAACCACGTCACAGAAGCCTCTGAAAAGCAGGCTAGCAATGATGGCGCACCAACAACCATGCCCGATAAGCAAGAAACCTGTTCACCATGCATCAGCTGTCTACAGGACGCGTCAAACCTCAAAGTAAATGAATGTCCCATTCCGAAAGGCTTGCCAATACAGCCATCTCCTGAGCAGCATCAGCAAAGCAAGCATAGCCGAGCACGCACCCTCATGCGACAACAAAATAGACTGCAACGAAGGCATCGACGAACGCGAAATTCAACGGAAGCACACTCACCAATTGAAGAACAGCAGAAAATAAGATCTCTAACCCAAAAAGTATTCCAAGACGTCAAATTTTCTCGCACAGAGGTAAGTCGCCAGAGACGCTCCCTGCGCCTGCAGTTAAACAGACCGCAACACCACGGAAAACGCCAAGAAAGCTGCGGAAGCACTTCTTGCATACCGCCAGCCTGCAGGCATCACGCCGTCACAATCCGTCAAGAAGCACGCATTTTAGAAGCAACGCGTCTGTTGCCACGACGGCGCTGCATCCGATGCCAAAGACATCCGTCAATCCAATGCTACACAGATTTCAAACCTTGTTCGTTCCTCACAAGACCTCAAATCGTGTTATCATCAGTGCAGATGTCAAGGGTGTAATTATGCCATCCAGAACGCAACAGTCAGCCTCGCCCACCAGAACTCCTGCGTTAACCGGAATGCTGCACTCTCCACTGAAGTCATTGAAAGTTTACGGAACTCCTCTGGAGCATAGAACCAATTTTGACTTTTGACATTTGCGACTTTTCAACCTCTCCCTGTTTACTTTTTCTTGTTCATAATTCATGCCTTCTTTCGGGGGGAGGGGGAATCGTGTGACGTATCAAGCGATGGTTGGTAGAGGCAGAGAAGGAAGAAGTCAGAGATAGAATAAACATGGCGTATGAGCCACGCCACGTCTCCCGCATCTAGCGTCACATCTATCTATCTATCTATCTATCTATCTATCTATCTATCTATCTATCTATCTATCTATCTATCTATCTATCTATCTATCTAACATTCGCGACAAATGTCGTAATCAGCTTATATGCCATCTGGTGACACGTTGCGTCTGCCGTTACTCCCCAACGCCACAAGTTTCCCTTCTGCCGAATAAAGGCTAAAACCCATTAGCATACCGCAATATATCGCTTCTTTGATCCTATGGCCACGGCAGTCGCATTTCGATGGAGGCGCTGTGCTAGCCGGGGCCCGTGTTCTACTTGGGCGATTTCAGCACAAGTTCAAGCACGCCAGATGGTCGAAATTAATCTGCAATGCGACACCACGGCTTACCCGATAGCCCGAGTCGCTCTGGGGTGTTTCAGCGCGTAAGCAAAACCCTACCGCAATATCCATATATACATACACCGTCCCTCCTACGCGTCTTGCAACTGTTAGTAAAATATAGACGTATTATGGTACATCGACCACGCGGTTTTTTTACATCGTTAGCGCGTAAAACCCGGTAAATAAAGTTCCGCCGCCAATTAAACCGTACATAAAGAAGCAGCACAGCTACGTTCTTACGGTGGGAAAACTGAAGTGGCGCGGAGCTGGAAATGCTCCTTTCTTCCTCTCCCTATTGCTTTCTCTTTCGCTATTTTCTATTTATTATCTCTATTTCTTGTTTCCTCTTTCTGTCAATTTTTGTCACTCCATTTTTATCTGTCTTTTTATTATTCTTTTTCTATGGTGTGCTTTACTCTCTCTTTCTTCATCCCCTCACTCCTGACTTCGTCTACGTCACTTCCCTTTCCCACCCGCTTGCTAATTTGTACTGTAAGCTATCGCTTGGGTTAACTGTTGTCCTCTTCAATTCGTGAGAACCAGTAGTGACTAATAGCCCCGCTGCGGTGGTATAGTGGCTAAGCTACTCGGCTGCTGGTCCGCAGGTCGCGGGATTGAATCCCGGCTGCATTTCCGATGGAGGCGGAAATGTTGTAGGCCCGTGTGCTCAGATTTGGGTGCACGTTAAAGAACCCCAAGTGGTCAAAATTTCCGGAGCCTTCCACTACGGTATCTCTGATAATCATATGGTGGTTTTTGGATGTTAAACCCCACATATCAATCAATCAGTAGCGACTAATGGGACTTGCCGGACTTCTGTGCCCCACGCCCGTTGATGTTGACGATAGTTTTCCGGTGACCACGGATATTCTACGGCCGGTCACCACAGTTTACTCGGCTAGAAGAAATGAATCGCGCCGCGTTTACGCGCCGCGTTCGGCCCCGTTCTGCCAGAGGAAATCGGGCAGCGTGCCAGACGAAAACGCGACGCCCTTTATTTCTTCGCGTCGGCAAATGGAATGCCGAATATCTGGGTCTCCTCCGCCGTGCTCGACTGATCTCGCGCGGAAAGGCACAGTCCCACGGGTTTTCGCGCCAATTCGCCGCCTGGCCGAGCGACAGTACACGACATCAGGAAGAGACGTACTCTGGTCTCGCCTGCCTGCCTGCCCGCTTGACTTTTCCTCTTGCTAATGCGCGGCGTCTCGTTCGATGTGGTTCGGCGAGGTCGCAAGATCGATTGGGCTAAAAACTGCCACCACCCAAAAGTGGTGCGCGTCTTCGTTTTGATGGTAATGGCGGGTAGGATGTGTTCACTCTGATGGCGCTGACTCACAACTGCAGAGTGAGCGCCATCAGAGTAATCTACCCAACACATACTCAAGATGTTGAGGTTAGGTGCTTGAGACTTTTCTTACTGTGACAAGTACTTGCCCTTAAGACATAAGATTTTGTGCGTATATATGTATTAAATGTGCGCCGTTAGGCCGGTATTGTGTATGAAATAAAGTAGTGTCTGGTGTAATGTGTTATGTATCCAGCACTCGCAACTGGTTGTCGCGCTGTAGCGAAGGCCGGCTTGCAGGAGGTGACGGGAGCGCTGCGACTGTAACCCTTGGCATGTCCATATAAAGTGGTATTTATATGCCTAGCTTCCTTCCTTCGCTTTTATGCTGAACAAGGCTGCCACGCCGAAACATCAATATTCCTTATTTTCTTGTGATCATCCATCCTCGTATTTTTATTCAAACATTATTTTCTACCCGAAGGGTGCCCGCCGAAGCCTTTATTTCACCCACAAAAGGAGACTGCAGCCAAGAACCGAGTAGCAGAATATTTAAAGAAAGGCCTATGCAGCTAAAATCAGACAGTGTAACTTCAGACTAAAAAATTACAACTAATAAATGAAAATGTTAAACGTGAAAGTAGTCAGCCTACCTTTTTGAAACGATATAACGAAGGCTTCGGAGCAATAACATCAATAAATATGCACTAACGTGGTAATCGTTTTTTTCCTTTGTTTGCGTAATCCAACACCGCAGTGAAGACATCTTTGTGGCTATAACCGAACGCAGTGCCGTCAAATTATAAAATTGCTGCAACATTTATTTCTACTCTTAACTTTGAAATTAAGCAACCAGGTACGTTTCTTTCGGATTAAAATACACGTGACAGAATATAACAAAATGGTTTGTTGTCTTTATTTTCTTAAAAACTTACATAACAGCCTTATGTGCAGCTTTGAAGAACCAAATATTTAAAACTGCATATCTTTGTTCATATCTGCATGCTCGCATTCTTCGTCTTTTTTCGGCGGTTAACGTGTAGTGCAGCAAATACCAGCTGTGCAGGTTTTATTATCACGAAACTGAAGCACAGCATACTTAACAGCGTTGGGTAGATGTTCGTCGGAGACGAGCTGCGAAACCGCTCGCGCGCTTCCCTTGATGTGCAGCTAAGACAACACTTCGATTAAAGATTAAATCAGGAACTCTAACATAACAGGTGATAATTGTAACATCGCCTTTATACTGTACGATAAACTCCCAAAGTCATTCAAACCGCCGGTAATAATAGTTCACAGAGTTCAACATAGAAACTACGTATAGGTCACACACTGCATCATTTTTTACGCAGTATGTCCAATCCCACCAAATTTCAGGACCCCCGAAAGTTAACGACGAAGTGTACATGTTATGTTCCCGTGACAATCCACAGAATAATTGAACTTAGCTTAGTGACTGCTTTCGCAACACTAAGGCCCGTGCATTCTTTGCGACATCTAATAACGACGAAAACGGCAGCTGTTGCAATGTGCTGCAGCTTTTAATTGACTTACGCTATTGTGGAGCATATCTGCGTTGTTCGATCTCTTCTCGGCCCAGGCTATACACTATCCGTGGAGTTAAGCGACGTTCATAAGTTTGTGCAACCAATTTGTCCCAGTCCGAAATCATTGGCTCATCGTAAGTTCCCTTTATTGAAACACATCGTCAAAGTTAGCTCACCGTAATCGTAAGCCCATCAAGCTGCGCCAGCACGCAACAATTTCTATTTTCCTTTTATTTCTTTTTGTGTAACCACTTATTGATCAAGCGGTCATCGACGTTTCGTGTCCCGACGTTCATCGCAGGCGTAACACGTTCTCCAAACGAAGCCTATAACCCAGAGCCCATCGATGCCTGCATGTATTTCGCACGCGTTCGCCTACAGATTCGGGCAGGTAAACATGGCAACGCGTCCCGTTCTCTGGGCGATCAGCATCGATACGAGGCGCGGAAGCGGGCAGAGCGAATCAACCAAGAATAATAAGTAACCCTACGCGGTGTAAAGAAACGGGCAAGCGAGAACGAGCTGTAACAAAACAAGGAAATAAGCAAAGAACTTACATTGCTCACCGGGGCGGCTCTGTCCACGAGGCCTTCAGAGGCGAGCGTTGGACCACCGCACAGTGCGCCGAGGCCGAAGTCCTTGAGCTGACGTTCAGCCTTGAAGCTGGCCCGAACGCACTTGGCCAGGTTGCCTGGGAACTGCAACCGATTCAGTACGTCCCTTGATCATTCCTGTGCCTGTAGCGATCTGCAGCATATTATACGTCGTTCAAAGTGGAGCGCACACATGCGCACCGCACCACTCATGCCACTGTGGACCGATGACCGGTATAGAAAAAGAACGAGAGCGGCCGCGGCGCTGCATTGTTTTTGAATCACTTATTAATGCTGTCACACGCTTGAAACTGACGTTAAAGTATGCGCATGCTCGCGTATGAGATTAGTTCGGTGCAGTACAGCTGACTGCGCAAAGGCAGGGAGTACACGCGTATACCACGCGCTATCAAAGCACACGTGACACGCGTTCGGACAGCTTTGTCCCGTCGTGACTGCGCACGTAATCTGCTAAGATAACGCGATCCAAACGAAGCTAAACTATGAAGAACCATTTTGCAAACAGATTATCATCTTGCGCCGGCAACCAACTCAGCATAGAATAGAGGATGACGTTTCGCGCACGCCCCTACGGATCTGCCCCCTTTCCTCCGGCGTCTGCTACGTTGGTTCGATAAAACTGGACGCTGCTGGCGACATGGTTGCCGCTTCGATTCCCGCACGTCGGGAGCTTGCCGCGGTCAACGCTTTTCGGTTCATGACGGCGACTTCAGGTAGTCACAGCGTGTCTTGATGACGTATATCCATGCCGATCAATGTTGTAATCTCGCGGCTTCGCAGTTATTGAGTGAGTGATCCAAAAACTAAAAGCAACTTGACGTCAATATCTGAACGTTAACACAAACTCAACCAACTTCCGTTCGCAACCAGAACGATCTATATAGGTCCTATCCTATAGCAATGACGCCCGCCCAAATATGCGTTTATTTGACGTCCTTTTGTGGTCTGTTTATACACGCAGTAAGCCTTCCTAATTTTAATCACTTCCTTGTTCTCTTCAACTCACATTCTGCAATGAGGTTGTAATGATTGATTGCCAAAGATATACGATGTCAAACGCAGTGCAGTCTGAGCGACTGGTTTCACTTAGCCTCGGTGCCTCAACTGCCGTATTTACCTGCACACTGTCAGCGCTCGTTATCAAGCGTATGCGGTTAAACGATCTATGACGTTGGCTGAATGGTAAATACCTGAATGTTGGCCAACATTAGTTAGTGGCATTAGCGTTTGTCGTATTTTTCCCTTCACCGATTAAACAGTACCAGCGTTTATACATCACGTCAAGCTAAAAAATATATCGCCCCGCCGCGGTGGTCTAGTGGCTAACGTACTCGGCTGCTGAACCGCAGGTCGCGGGATCAAATCCCGACTGCGGCAACTGCATTTCCGATGGAGGCGGAAATGTTGTAGGCCCGTGTTCTCAGATTTGTGTGCACGTTAAAGAACCCCAGGTGGTCGAAATTTCTGGAGCCCTCCACTACGGCGTCTCTCATAATCATCTGGTGGTTTCGGGACGTTAAACCCCACATATCAATCAATCAATAAAAAATATCTTCGTTTTTATTTATATCTTTTCGTCTGTGTGTCTCGTCCTGCGTGCTATATAGCTTGAAATATTCTAGGGAAGCGGAGAGTTTACTTACAACTGATGCAGCTCGACGTCACGTCATCCTGGCAGCTATGGCGGCGATATGACGTCACGTCTGACACATCACCGCCATGCAAATCGAATGAAATGCAGTGGTAGTACTATCCAGCGTTTTACGTCCCAAAACTGCGTATGAGAGACGCCGTAGTGTAGGGCTCCGGAAATTCGGACCAGTTGATCTGCTTTAACACGCACTAACATCTCAGTAGATTGCCACTATCCCTCAAGAGGAAGGTATATAACAGCTGTATCTTGCCGGTACTTAGCTACGGAGCAGAAACCTGGAGACTCACAAAGAGGGTTCAGCTTAAATTGAGGACGACGCAGCGAGCAATGTAAAGAAAAATGGTAGGTGTAACCTTAAGAGACAAGAAGAGAGCAGAGTGGATTAGGGAACAAACGGGGGTTAAGGATATCATAGTTGAAATAAAGAAGAGGAAATGGACATGGGCCGGGCATGTAGCGCGTAGACAGGATAACCGCTGGTCATTAAGGGTAACTAACTGGATTCCCAGAGAAGGGAAGCGGGTTAGGGGGAGACAGAAGGTTAGGTGGGCAGATGAGATTAAGAAGTTTGCGGGTATAAATTGGCAGCAGCAAGCACAGGACTGGGTTAACTGTCGGAACATGGGAGAGGCCTTTGTCCTGCAGTGGACGTAGTCAGGCTGATGATGATGAACATCTAATAGTGCTCGAGCCTCCGGAATTTCAGCTCCGTTGAAATTTGACCGCCCTGCGCGGCCAAGATCGAACGCGCTACCTTCGAGTCGGCAGCCGAGCACCATGGCCACTGCTCCACCTCGGCGGATGAATGAATGACAAGGCGGGTCGTACGTGTACGCCAGCCTGTCGATGAGTACACGTATGGCGATTTCCCCATGCAGTGTCAGCGGGTATATATCCCATGTCACTGTGGGCTCCAGTGACCGAGGACGCGGCACTTCACGGTTATGTTTTGCCACTGCATCACTGTCTATCAATGTTCTGACCACGCTACCATATAGTGTCCCAATTATATACGGGTACAATTTTAAAATAAATACAAGTGTCGACCCCAGATCGGCAGAACACCCGCTTTTCACACGTGAAAAAGTGTTGTGCTAGAGAGTTTCTGCTGCATGTCTTGGTACTTTTCTTTTTACTGCTAGTTTAAACATTTCGCGTACGAGTCAATACAAGCCTGTCCATCCATACTTAAAATAGTACGTTTCCTTGAGCTCTTATGTTCGAATCTTGCTGAAACTTACTGCCTACCGATATAATAATAATAATAATAATAATAATAATAATAATAATATAATAATAATAATAATAATAATATAATAATAATAATAATAATAATAATAATAATAATAATTGGGGTTTACATCCTAATGTCCTGATATGATTATGAGAGACACCATGGTGGAGGACATGTACTTTTGCATGTACATCGCTAGGTACACAGGCCTCTAGCGCTACGCCGTCATCCAAAAGCGACTGCCATGGACGGGATCGAACCCGTGACATTGAACTCAGCAGCCCAGCACCACTGTGCCACCGGGGCGCACATTTAGAGCGAGAATCAGTTACACAAACACATGTCGGCATACGAATATAAAAATCGTTGGGATAACGCCCCAAAACCACTATTTGATTATGAGAGACGCCGTGGTGGAGGACTCCAGAAGTTTCGACCACCTGGGGTTCTTTGGCGTGCACCTGAATCAAAGTACACGGGCTTTAACCGTCCTCGCCTTCATCGACGGCTGCCGCAGCCGGGATTCGATCCCGCGACTTGCAAATCAGTAGTCGAGGACAGTAACCATAAGAATGCCATGGTGTGTCTGTATACGAAAATGAACCACCCGAAATACACGTAAGGTGTTTGACGTCAAGGAATTGGGCAAATGCGGTTGTATGAGCCATGTATGCAAGGGTTCTCTGGTTGGGTAAGCGACAGCTGTGGGCGGAGCTTTATTCTTTGGTTCAAATTGAACACGAACGCGGCAGTGACGTTACGCTCTAGCAATGACGTCATACGAGTTTTTGAGTTGCAAGTGGAATCTCCCGTCAGTGTGTGAAGCGGCAGCATCCGCGATAGTTAAGTTTGCAGCCGGATCGTAAATCATGCGCGCATCAAAATGGTATTCCGTTGAGTCGGGCTTCCTGGCAGCTTAATTCTCGGTACGAACTTCCGTGGGCACGCCTGCTTTGAAGTTTTCCGGCTGCCACGTCTCACCAGTTCGCGAGGAACGCCCCCGAGAAAGCTTATTCCATGTAAATTAGCTCTTCTCTGGATGTGGAGTTCGCTTTAATTAAAAAGTCACTGTCAAACTTTCAGGTAAGTTTAAACTGAATGCAAGTGGGGAAGATTTGATTGCCTCCGCGCGATGAACTTTCGCAACTGCCCTATTTTGTAAATAAGTTACCTTGAAGGCAGTCACTTGCTAACTATTGCCTTTTCTCTTAAATAGCAGTCACAAGCTCTCGCGTGCGAGTAAGAAGAAATGTGGATTATGATGGATTACACGAAAATTACTTCAGAGATCTGTCCCGTTTGAGGATGTTCTGCGTCTTTAATGCTCTTTTGCATGTGCGAAGCACAGTAGGATAGCACTCACGATAATTCGCAGAGTTAGAGCTCCCAGTGCAATTGAAACAATCATGAAAGGAAGTGCTTAACACAGTGAGTAGCAAAGATTGAATAGTCCACGTAGAAGAGAAATCATTGCCACAAAAAAAAGAAAAGAGAAACTTTATCTATCTATCTATCTATCTATCTATCTATCTATCTATCTATCTATCTATCTGTCTGTCTGTCTGTCTGTCTGTCTGTCTGTCTGTCTGTCTGTCTGTCTCTCTGTCTGTCTGTCTGTCTGTCTGTCTGTCTGTCTGTCCGTCCTCCGTCCGTCCGTCCGTCCGTCCGTCCGTCCGTCCGTCTCCCTGCACAATGCTGCTGCCCCCCGAACTGTTTCCTTCCTCTATACCGAGAATTAGACCTTCAGCCATGTGCTTAGTGGTTCACACTCCAGCTGCTACAAGAAACAATGGCCATAATGCGCGCATATTTATCCAGGCGACACTGAAAGGCGACAGCATTACCTTCAGGCACCTCGACTGCGAAAGATGACGCATCGAAACGCGTCATTGTTTGAAACTGAGATGTCTAAAGCCACCCATGCTCCTGGGCACACCACGTCAGAGCCCGCAACCGCCGCAAATGTCGCGCCGCTGAGCAAGGCGGGCTGCTCATGCGTTATACCCAGACGTGGACGCGGCGACACGTACGTACAACACAGCACGCAGCCTTCAGTATAACTTCAGTAAAAATGGCAGTTCATTCAAGGCAAGCAACGAAACTTATCTTAATTGGACATGTAATCATATCAGTGCCGCACGTATGCAGTATCTAAGCGACCACGTGGGGGTGAAAATATATCTAATAGGTTTACAACGTCGTTCGCTCACACTTCCTCGGGTGCGAGGCCACTGCTGTCGTTCCCGTCCCCCATGTACGGCAGTGCGAAGAGGAACTTTTCCTTATTGCCATGCGAAACGCCAGCGCGTCGGGAGGCACACGTCATTCCATTCTCACGCAACAAGTTTGGTTACATGGAGGGCAAGAGTTGGCCCGGGGCATAAGCCTAGCGAAGCAAGGCACCTATCTAAAAGCGTTTATGTGTACGGCACGCAATACCCGATAATCGAAACCCCGTTTAGGGTAAGCGGATTATGCTGGCGCTTGCACACTTAATTTTGTGCGCTCGTTCAGCGATATGCAAATGCAACCCATTGTCATTTTGTATCCCCCAGCTACGCAAACGGTTTCTTAGCGAGTACGGCAGGCGGCGTTAAGTAAGCCGTAATTGCAGGCTACTGCGTTGGTCAGAGAAAATGCTCCAAAGGGCCACTGCAGTGGTCTCAGTTGGCTCTCGCAGAAATAAACAAATGAAAAAGGCATTAATAATAACGTCAAGGGCCGCTTAGCATATGATAGTGGTTGTGCCGGATGCATGTATTATACATGATAATGACTATAAACACGGTTACGACACTACGGGTGAAATTAAATCTACGAATAGTTATATTTACCGTAAATCGAAAGTATTACCGCAAGCTTTGACGCCATGAGGCGTATAGCCAGAATATCTTGGGGGAAGGGGAGGAGAGAAATCGGTCCATCTTTCTAATACGTACTACAAAAAATAGCGTTGAATGAATGGAGACACAAGAGACAGACACACTACTCAGTTGCTACTGTGTCCTCTTCTTGTGTCCTCCTTCATTCAGCTCTCCGTCGTCAAGCCCAAATTTCTACAGCACTCCAGCCCCCCCCCCCTCCTCCCCCCCCCATTACTGGCTACTTCAATGCTTGACTCTTGAAGTATTTAAAGGGCCCCTAGAGCCTGTAAAAATAGCAAATACAAGCTCGTCATTTTCTCCTTGCGTTTCGCGCCATTGCGGCACGATTAATGACGTCAGCAGATTGGTCACGCGACGCCAGAGTGAAGTAAGCTCTCCATTGGTTAATATGAGAGAGGTATCTGATGCAAATCGTCCGCTACCTTGCTTTGTCACGCAGTCGCGTGTCTATTCCTTTTTTATCACACATGACTATCGTGCGCGATAAAGTGATTTCACTTCGTTTTTTTTTTTTGCGACTGCGCAAGGGCAGATAGTAGTGTGTAGCTTGTAACTGTTTGGCACAGCAAATGTCACCACTGTAAAACATCACTAATTTATCGCTGTCTACTGTTTCCTTCTTGCACCACGATGTCGATGCGGGGATGTTCACATAGCATCGCACTCGTTCGCAAACAGCTGACGAACACCAGTCCACCGGTGAAAACCGTTGGAAACAAAATTAAAACGACCACAGTGTTGTGTCTTTTATCTTCCCGGCCCAAGTACGTTTGGCTTGAATGATGCTTTCGCTTCTCTAAGGGATAGTGAAGGAGCGCTAACACAACATTCAACGCCGACGCGGTGCATTGCAAAGGCTTCAATGAACGGCCTGTTGCAAAAGAACGTCCTGTTTTGTTGCCGTATACATTCATAAAGTGTCCCTCCGACTAAATAAAACTCCGAAGAGGTCCGCATACCCATAGTTCTCACGGCTCTTAACAAGTCAATTTCACTGTACCATAAAGTCAACAACAACAACCAACAGTGGTCTAACAAGTATGTGCCATTTGAACAATTAGGGCAAGTTTATTGCATGTGAAAATTGAGTCTATCGTATACCGCTTTTTTTGTGGAAAGACGTGTATTGGTCAAAGCGGAAGGTGCATCAAACTCGACTACCCGAGCAGAACTACAACTGCAAGCATATTACTCAGCCCGAAACATGGCTACTCATAGCAACAGGTGTCAGCCTCATCCGAAGCTTGATAGCACCAAGATTGTTTCACGATGTCGTGTTTGAAAAGAACGAAAGCACTCATACTTATGCAATGCACCACGCCGGCATTGACAGCTGTGTTAGCGCTCCATCACTATTTCTTACAGAAGCGAAAGCATCATTCCTCCTGCAGAGTGAGGAAGTTAACAGACGTCGAGTTGACAGATGATAGCCCCTCTCGTGGCGCAGTTCTTTCGCACGTGTGAGTGCTTATGTTGCGTTTTTTTTCACCCCCTTTCTTTGTGCGCATATACTGCGTCGTGATTTCGCACAAGTAAATGGTTGTAAGTTCGCGCTTGTGTTGTCCTGTTTATTTTTTTCTTCATAGATTTTTCTCTCATTTTAGCGCATCATAAGGTCACACTACGTGCAACACACTGACCCTCGCCTTGGCTCTTCTACCACATGAACATGGGAAACGTCACCGTTGGAGCCTCTACGGAAAAATAAATTGTGCGTGTGTCGTGTGACGCGCCATAGTTCCCATTAACAGATGTAATATGTGGTGCCAGAAGCGTAGAATCACACCAACTGTCGCACCACGGGAAATGCGCAATGAGTGGGTGATTTTAACGCCCGCCCATTACAAGGCTGTTTCACATAATTAATCATAACGAACAACGTCAACAAAGAGTGTAGCTGCTGCGGGACGCGCGTTGCCTTACTGATGCAAAGTGGGTATACTTCGCCAATTTGCAGAATGACGACTTAAGGCGTAGCGGCTACTTCGTAACTGCCCTAGCAGTATAAGCGTTGTAGGCTATGTTCGAAATAGGGAACATTACACGCGCAGCTCTTCCTTTCCTCATGGCTTGGCTATGGCGAATGAAAAGGCTACGCGAACTGGGCTAGATCACGCTGTCGCATTGTACTCTTGAAGACGAAACTCGAGTGTCCTCCAAGTCTTCAATCAATCAATCAATGTTTCTTTATTAGCTTCAGAAGTGTACATTGTGAGTAAGTATGCAGGAGGAGGTCCCAAGGTAGTAAACCGCAGGTGGGACCTCCTATGTTAATACAATGAAAAAGCTAAAATATGAATAACAAAAGAGCAAGTCACGGAACATTTCGAACTTTTTTTTACAAAGAAAGCAAGACATCAAAAATTAACAAAATCTAGCAGTTATACGTTTAATAGAGACTTTTTTCAATTTTCTCTTAAAAACATCAATGTGAAATAAGTCTTTCACATCACGTGATAAAGAATTCTATAATGAAATTGATAAAAAAACAATGCTCATTTTTCCATAATTAGTGCGAACTTTAGGTAATAACAGGTTATGGGCAACCACGAATCAAGTATTATTGGAATTATCCAACAAGGTAATAGGAAATATGTCGATAGTGAGGGTACGGTAGAAAATTTTGAAAAACAAAACACACACATTATAAACGCACATTTGGGAGATAGGTAATACGTCAAGCTGGCGAAAAATCTCATGTGATGGTGCTTGACGTGAAGCGAAAGTTATGAGTCGAATTGCTTGTTTTTGCAATAGCTTTAACCGCCAAATGTGCAACGAATATGACTTACCCCACGATGTAATGCAATAACTGAGATGACTGTGTATGAATGCATAATGCAATGCCTTCAGAGTTTTGATGTTAAAACTCATTCGTGACTTGACCAATGCCCTGATACCGTACGAAATCTTTTTACAAACAGAATTGATATGTTGCTGAAATTTCAGATGTGTGTCCATTATAACTCCTAAAAATGACGTATGATCACTCAAAGAAATAACCAAAGAGTTCACATGTTTGCTTGTTGCATCGGAATGGTTGACAAAGTGCGGCCACGGTTCACCAGTGCAGTAGCGAGGAAAACATCGTATACATATCCCCTGTCGCTGTCTTCGACCCAGCTCCCGTGGAAATTCCCTCGAGACGTGGCATCGGCACGCCTCAACGACCAGCCGTATAGTGTGGGCAATCGATCATCCTGTAGTGTCGGAGGATACGATGTTTGCGCCAGAAAAAGCGACCTAGAGTACCCTCCTTCCCCTCCCCCCGTCAAAGTGAGTACCCTGTTTCCATCACAGCCCTCGAAGACCAGCGATGACTGATTAACCAGTCTATAGCCGAATCGCAGCGGCAAATGGTTCCCTGGAGTAACGGTTGGACCCTCCAGGGCGTCACAAGCGAACGTAATAAAAGCGTTCTGCGACTGCTGCGATGGAGTCGTCTCGTTAAACAACCCGTGACACCCTCGCGTTTCTCATGTTTTTCTTTTCATCCCTTGTCTCTCCACCTAATATTTTCGTTCATCCCTTTCTGTCGCCTGTTATCACACTCTATGTGCGGTGTAGCACAGGAAAATGGGTAAAAAAAAGGGGGGGGGGGCAAAGCAGTTTGGGCTTTAACTTTACAGTAAAACCTTGACGCTCTCCTGACATATCATTTATCATTTGTACTTCATTCTCTTCGTCGTCAAGGCAAGTTCATATTGAACAAATGCCTTATATGAGTGCGGTATTACACTTAATAATGTAAATTTGATACTTAACAAAGAAGAGTACTGAGCAAAAAATAACATTTAATCTAGAAACAACGCGAGCAACACGACATCCGAAAAAGAAAAAAAAAAGACGAGTGAGTCGCTGTCTGTCGCAGCCCGGTGTCTTGTTCGCGCTGTTTCTCGTTTTCTCTCGACTGGTATCAACAGGCCCATTCAAGCTCTGTATAGTACTTGATAACAACAACAAAAAAAGATGCTCAATCTCTACTTTCCATTTCATTACACGTAAATTTCCCTGAATAAGTAAACGACTTTATGGTGTACGTTGCACTAATTTGGTAAAAATCATGTCGGTCTATATCTTGATACGTAACAGAACCTGTGTTGAACAAATTTGTGTTGTTTTGCAGCTGAATAAAAGACATAGGATTTACCTCAGATTTAGTCTCAACCCCGATGCACGTGACGGCATCCAGGCGTCGCTGATGTCGTTGACCTGCATGCGAAGCAAGCAGGAATAAATCAATGATTGGTGGTATGTACATAATTATATTCAAATTGTTATACAGTGATAGCGTGCCGATTACGTTAAGCAGCGGAACTGCGGCGTATCTAATCTAATCAAAACATTTTCTCCGTTGAGTTTGTGCCTAAATTATACAGGAACCAGAAACGTATAATAAAAATCAAGAATGACAAAATGCTGATTATATAGCTTAAGCAGTATAATTGTGACTTTTCTAATCTAATCAAATTTTTTGGACGAGTTTGTGCCTAACTTACACAAAAAAGTGCATAATAAAAAATCACGCAGAGGAGAGGAGGATAGGTTGACGAAAGGAAAAGAGGCAACCTCTGCAGCCCTAGCTGGACTGCACGTAGCGTTGGCTCAGCGCCAAGATGACCCAACTATAGGTAATACTGTTAATATTGTTGCAGCAGTAGTAGTAGTCGTCGTAGTAGGCAGCCACCTCTCGTTTAGTTTTTGAAATGTCCGCTGGATGGTGGTACTTGTATATAAGTATATTATGAAAAGATGCAATGTGGAGGTAATTGGAGTGTTCACTATACATGGACCGACGGGTGCATGGACGGGAGCACGGACGGACGCACGAACGGATGGACGGAAGCAAGAACGAACGAACGGACGTTAGCACGGACGGACTGACGAGCGCTTCGTTCCCCTCATCGTCATTGACTCCGTGATATGCAGTGAACCTTGCTGGATTTAGTTGAATTAATGTGCATAATTTGGTATCCCCGGCCTTCGAGTTGCGATCGATTCGCCCCCACGAAGCTATATTGCTAGTGTCCTGGTTAGGTCACTTGTTATAGCGATCGCCGCGGAAAGTCGTTGGTCCCCGGGTTTGATCCCCGGCACAAGGCAAAATTTTTTTGACAACTACAAATTTTACTTTCTGTGTGATCCATGTGGATTTATTTATTCGACATGTCCGTAGCGCGTGAACGAACATTGAAGAGGGTAGGGGCAAACGTATGCACATACAATAAAAACTTCGTTGTAGATACAGAATTTACAAATACAGAATTTTACAATGAAACATTTAACAGTTTTCAGAAGGAGCAGCAAAAGCCACAACACGCTAAGTAAATAATAAAACGATTAACACAGTTATTCCCGGAAGTGTTAGAAAATTAGCTCATTGAGTGCACGGGAAACGGGAAAATATAACGACGAATGAAATATCCATAAATTGACAAATCGTGCGAGAAAAACATGACGAACATAACAAAAATAGACATGATATAATTGATGAGAATCGCTATGTCAATAAAAAGGGCAACGAAGCGAATGCTTAAGTGGAGGCATGGACTTCAATATGACAGTAAAATAGGTTTTATGAAGAAACTGCGCATTTCATTTATTTTAAATGAAACGCTGAAATGCGATTTTGAAGTTATTAACGTTGGTTACTTGCGTGTGATGCACGTTACATGACAACCGCTCAACCCTTGTAACTCTTTGCTACAAAACAGGTGGTTGTCATTTTTTTTTTTTTACGCAACAGCGTTAGAGAGCTCGTTTTGCTGAAATTCCGCAGTTGGCCTCGGTTTTGCATGGTTTTGAGCGAAAAAATTATCATCTTTTCTAAATTAAGAAATATAAAAAAATGCTTCGAAGTGGGAATCGAAACCCGGTTGTCTTCGCGGCAAGTAGGTGTTCTATACCACAACAAAGACACGTCACTGCTTGAAACCTTACGGGGAGGGAAAGAAACGCTACAGGAGTATCATATACTGGAAAGAGTCTCCCTAGCACATATGTTATTGCGTGGCAGAATCTTAGAGTTGCACCTGGTGTCGAAAGAGATTTGCGCAACGAGTGGGTGGTCCCAAGTTCTGCACTAATTACCAAGTGTGTGCAGGTGCACACGGCACCTTACGGACGAGTAGCTGGTACTTCGCCAATTAGCAAAAGGAAGAACGATGGCACTTAGCAGCTGTATATCTAGTAGACGTTCTTGGGTAGTTTGAAACGGCCAGTGTTACGCGCACAAATATTCCTTTCCTTGCGGCATGATTGAAGGCGAAGCTCCAGTGGCGTCCAAGTATATATATATATATATATATATATATATATATATATATATATATATATATATATATATCATTTAGCCACCAGCTTGCGGAATCACGCAGTACTAATTAGCAACGCTGAGTAAAGACGGACGGGACTCACTGCACAGTTGGTTCACAAGCTGCGAGATGGTCTGGCCCATCGCAGTCGGGAGTACACACAGCAGCACGAGTACGGTGGCCCGAAAACTCTGCGGCGGAAATGAATGTGCCCGGAATGAACGTGACAGGCGTTGGTCTTACGAGGCCAAATGGTCTCACGAAGCCAAGACTCCGTAAGACCATTAGCCGACGTACTCCACGATGCAAGTACACGTTAATGAAAAACAGATGGTCGAAATTTCTGGAGCCCTCCACTATACGGCGTCTCTCATAATCACAGCGGGGTTCTGGGACGTAAAAGTTCAGATATTAATATATCATTATTCTTTTGTGTAGTTTCGTCTGTACCCGCTATCAAATTGCGCATAGTACGTTGCTATAACCGAAAAATATGATAGCTTGAGTTCGAAATTTCGGCAGTGTAAAAAATGATGCCACAACAGACATGCCCAGTCATCCGTCACCACGGCAGACTCGTGAAAGACTAAACATGGAGCGAACCAGCGAACCAAAGCCATTGTGAGCGCCCAGTATAACCTTCACCTGACAGAGATAGCCTTTATTCACGGCCCATTTGTTGCTAGACGCGCTCGGTTTTATAGTGTTTATGTAACCGCTCACACATCACGACAGCCGTGCGAAACCCACGCCCGATCGGGTGCCCGGGAACCTTCCGTATTATTTTAGAAACATTCCTGAACGTGCAACAAGAACAGAAGAACTTATTTGGGAACTAACGCCACTGACAAGGCAGGAATGTTTGATGCCACTTGTACAAAATGGAAACGTGTCTTACCCCCGTACTCACAAACACTCCTTTCCTCGAATTTCGTCATTCGCTTGACAGAGTTGAGCACTGCGCCGCAGCTCGACTGAAAATGACACAGCTATTCTCAAGAATCTTTGTAGACTATTGCTGATATTCAGTTACTTGCTCTGCCTACAGACGGAGCTCGACTTTCTCAAGTGTAGCTGAAGCGTTGAATGAAGGCAACGTTACTAGAATAGATTCTATTCTAGCAACGTTGCGTGAAGGGACGTTCTAGAAACCAGCGCGAGAGCGCAACTAAACAGGACACGAGAAAGACCAGACGCGCACTGCCAATCTGATCTCGTCTGTTCCTTCCCGTGTGTCCTATAGAATACGGGGGTTAACCCCCGTATTCCAGAACGTCCCTTCACTCAGCGCTCCACCTTGACTTGAGAACGTCGATGGTAGATCCACCTTTCGGCATAAATGTTCCCTGCATGTGAGCGACAGCCGGAATATAAGTGATATGCCGATGCCCGAGCGATATGCCGAGCGTATAGCCAGCCAGGATATCGTGAGAACTGCCGAGTCATTAGCAACCAAGGGCGGCGCTGCGATCAGCTCGGTCAACTGAAGGCTAGAATTCGAGTCAAGGCTTGTTTCGGAATGCAAGGGTTACCGCAGATCGTATTAGCGACGACAGTGCTCGCCTCTTTCAGTGCACAGGGCGTACAGATATAATCACATTTGTCCACCACCGGAGTGCGTGGCTGTCGACGCTGTTGTCAGCCACGGATTCTACATTGCGTTAGCTACAAGCTTCCTTTCGTGCTTAAATTATAACACAAGGGCCTAGCACACAGTATTACTATGTTTGGTATCATTACTGCGTCGGTCTTTACATATTTATGCAGAAAATGGCAGCTAGAGCTGCCAGCTGGGCGCTCTAGGCAAGTGTGATTCTACTTGTACTGCTTGTTACAGTACTCACGGATTCAAACACATCAATTTTTCTCATGATGGTGACTGGCATGCACATTTGCTCGAGATAACCATGTCATAGCTCTACTAATCTGGTCTCTACGGATAATGTTGGCCCTGATGGGCACGTTGAGTCGACACGTTCAACCCGAACTGAAGACGCTGGAAACGAACGACTGTGCGTAAATTGGTCCTGTAATGCACATTTACTTTTCATTTTGTGGACTTAAGTTGGCCTGAATGAAGAGTTTCATCCTCAACACGCAGACCATCGCCTTCTTCACCATCGTTACCACTAAACAACACGCTGGAGTTCTACTTCTCCTCACAACTTCGTCGCAGTCTCAAACATGTGCAAAGCGTTTTCTGATACGGGTACCAGGGCAAATAAGGGCTCCGCGATGTTGATACGATCCTTTCTGTAATGATTGGTGCCTGATCTTTCCCGACACATACAATATTTCATATAGAATCATAACGACATCCAGAAGTAGGAGGGGGGGAGCGAATGATTTACTTATATATTTATTTAGTTATTTATTTATTTATTTCGATGACTTGGTCAGAGTATTTACCCCCAAAATATTACAGCAGGATTTCTATGTGGGCTTGCAGAATCTGTCAGTATACTTGATTAGATTTCTGAACCCTAATTCGCCTACCCACGAAAATATTCGGACAGTCCTTACGCCAAAGTGGCGTCCGCAATCACTTTAGCACAGACAGTGCAGATAAACAGAAACAACATTGTTCTACGAAATTCAAGTCCCCCTCCTACGCCGCCTTGTACAGTACGCTGTCGGCGCAGTGCGAACGAAGAGGCAAGATTGGTGGTGGTGTTGTGGGGGAGGGGGGGGGGGGGGGGGGGTGAAGAAACACGAACGGGGGGGGCATCATTTACGTTCTGGACTCTATCGCATCGCTCTCCAAAACAAGTCCAGCATCTTTTAATTCCCACCAAAGGTCTCAGAGTGATAAAAAAAGAAGACAAACGTGCGTCCCTGTTCGCACTTTTTAAATGCGAAGCATTTCTTAACGAACTTCGGTGATTTTGAGCGTATCTATCTATCTATCTATCTATCTATCTATCTGTCTGTCTGTCTGTCTGTCTGTCTGTCTATATATATATATATATATATATATATATATATATATATATATATATATATATATATATATATATATATATATATATATATATATATATATATATATATATATATATATATATATATAGGCAAGAAAGAGACGACGAAACTTTCGTCGAAGCGTCTTTACTAAACGTTTTCAGCTGGTGGACCAGCCTTCGTCAGAGTAATGACTCTGAGGCTGGTCCACCAGCTGAAAACGTTTAGTAAAGACGCTTCCACGAAAGTTTCGTCGTCTCTTTCTTGCCTACAATACGTCGGGTCCAGCGTGAATGACGTTCAAAGAATCTGATATATATATATATATATATATATATATATATATATATATATATATATATATATATATATATATATATATATATATATCTGTCTGTCTAGCCGCCTACGACTTTTAGCTCTTCTGGCCGTTTCGATAATGCTATCAATACCAAACTTAGTATGGCATAACATGACTGTATGAAGAGAGCATATTTGAATAGTTGAAACACGAAAATCATTACATGTATAATGTCATGATTTAAATTTCATGGTCCTGCAGCTTCTGCGATGGTTTGCTTCACATGTAATGTTGCAAAACTGGTATGCTATGACATGATTGCATGGCGAACACAAGCAAGAAACGCTAACACAAAAAATTATGACGTGCATGTCATGTAAGCACATCACTACATGCCACGCTCATAATGCGTTCACGGCCGTTTCGCTAGCGCCACATATACCAAATTAGGTATTACAATACGTGAATGGATGACGTAGGTATGTCACTGGTGCACCCATAATAATGATGAGATGCGTGTCATGTAACAACATGACTACATGGCACGCTCATGATGCGCTGGCGGCCGTTTCGCGACCTTCATTTATACCCAATTTGATATTACGGGGCATGAATGGATGACGAAGGTATGATACTGGTGCAAACATGACAAACCTGATATGCGTGTCATGTAACAACATGACTACATGCTACGCTCATGATGCGCTCGCGGCCATTTCGCTAACTTCACTTATACCAAATTTGGTGTTACGCGACGCGAACGGATGACATAGGTAAATGACACATCCAAACATGATAATCACGATATGCGTGGAATGTAACAGCATGAATACATGCCACACTGATGATGCACTCGCGGCCGTTTCGATAGCTTCACATATGCCGAATTCATTATTACATGACGCCAATGGATGACGAAGGTGTGTGACTGGTGCAAACATGATAATCATGAGATGCGTGTCATGTGAGAATACAACTACATGCCACAGTCAAGGCGCCAATACATTTTGACGTGACGTGGTGCGTGTGCTCACCGGCGTTCATTTCGTCGCGTCACGCCGGCGTTGCCACGCCAGGCGCCGGTCCTGCCAAATACTCGCCGGCACGCGCCGCGCTGCGTTGCTTTGACAGATGCGCGTTTCAGCGCGTACGGCGTCCCTCCGTCACGAAAAGAGGGAGACGCAGTGTTGTCTGGGTAACGCATCGGCACGAAATGCAGCATGTCGCATTTCGCGCCGGTTGCCGTCGGGCCACGCCGACGGATGCTTGTCGCGCCTGGCATCAGACTATACAGTGCTCACGTTTTGCTAACGTTGCGTCGCTGTGCCCAACGTGCGCGTGCGTCAACGCTACTTTAGATAATATTGGGCCCTTCATGACGAGCTCGCGGCCGTTTTGCTAGCTTCACATATACCAAATTTGGTGTTACGTGACGTCAATGGATGACGAAATATATGACTGGTGCAAACATGATAATCCTGACACACGTGTCATGTAAGAACATGACAACATACCATGCTCATGGCGTGCTCGCGGCCGCTTCGCTAGCTCCACATATACTAAATTTGGTATCACGTGACATGAATAGATGACGAAGGTAAACGACCCACCAAAACATGATAATAATGACGTGGAAGAAATGTACGTCATCATTTACCTCCACCTCGTAACGTTGTGCTAACTTTTAAAGTGACATATCAAGATTTCTTATTCATGCTTCACATATCATCGATTTCCACTGTACAAAATTTCCGGAGCCCTCCACTACGGCGTCTCTCATAATCATATCGTGGTTTTGGGACGTTAAACCCCACAAATCAATCAATCAATTTCCACTGTACGAAAAATCTGCCATTTTTTTTTTGTTTACATCCCCCCTTAGATCGAGTTTCAGCGTCTAGCCAGGCTTTTCCAAAATCCAGCTACAACCTGTCAGTGTTACACCAAACGCCGTGTGCGTGTGGAGGCCTCGCCCCGCCATGTCAAGAGGAAAGACATAAAGGTCTCGTCAAACGCGAAAATTGACCATCGACGTGAACAAGAGTCACGCGATAAGCGATTACGACGTGTTGCATCCTCATATGACGTCATTACCATCATCACCTAACACACCACTAAATTTTATGACGTCAGAGGATCAAGTCATCGCATCACATCTTTTCCTTGGCAAAAAGTCACGGAGGCAGTGCAAAACCAGGAGAGACGCAGAAAGCGTGTAATGGAGGTAGAGTGCAAATGCACAATGACGTTACGAGCAAAAAAGTTGCGCAGGGAGGCGGGGCAAGATCAACGCGTCGACAGAGAAAAAAAAAATAGATGGCTTTTGCCTTCGGGAAGTCTTGGGCAGGGGTGAAGGCTGAATTTTTTTTTTTCGAAGGGGGAGGGGCACCTTCTTGATTTGGGGGGGGAGATGGGGAGAGACGACAACGTTTTGTTACCCCCTGGCTACGCCACCGGTCTTAGGGAAAAGCGTAAGAGACCCTGTGCGCGTTTGCGTCCGCATTATGGGGTTCCCGATAATAGTGCGATTGCTGGGTGTTTGCCTACTAAAACCACGATATGATTATAAGGGATGCCGTAGTGTGGGGCTCCGTAAACTTCGACCGTATGGAGTTTGTTGGGGTGCACCTATATTCAAGTGCGCATGCTTCTAAGAAGCATTTTCACCTGCATGGACAACGTGGTCGGGATTTCATCCTGCGACCTTGGGGTCGGCAGTCATGCACCTTGACCACTAAACAATGATGCATGCTTTGTATGGGTTGTTTGTGGAACGCATGTTGGGAGGCTAGTTGGAACGGCATTATTACGAGAACTTAAACTATTTTGGAAACGAAACATGAGGTTAGAAGTAGACATTATTAACGCAAACTAACAACGGATTCTTTAGCCTAACATAAGCTTGCCTATGCAAAAATGCGCATGTGCAATAGCAGTATGACCATGTGACGATGGCACACTTTCCCTTATCCACCAAAAAATAAAATCATTAGTTTCATTGAGAGGTTAGAGGTTCTTTCTTGAAGAGATGCACAGACCGCTTGCGTTAAATTTGTCGACTTGTGCTGTGTTTGGGAACTTGTGTTGAGTTTCCCACACCTAAATTAGCCTAGTGAGGGATCAAACTCATTGGAACACATCTTCTGGTCACTGCAAACTTCTTGTAGTTGGTTTTTATTTATTTTTTCTGGACGTGCAGACATGACAAGGTAGGCTGCTTTGTAGCTGGATATTCTAAAATGAATTTTCACTCAGCTAACCATTCACATAGCCAAAGGCGATAATGATTGGGTCATGCCCCACTCCTCCAAAGTTTTCACACCTTATATAGAAGCGGGTCCCCTGTGAAAGAAAACACTTGTGTTCAAGGCATGTACGGATATTGCTCTCTTGCGAAATCATGGTGGCACAGGTTTGCTTAACACCCCTACTGGTTTATAACAGTACCGACCTCTTTCGACAGACTCGATCAGTGGAACGAACGATGGTTCCATATCCTAATCTAAAGGGAACCAGCAGTACGAATGCTGCACATACGATTGTTCCTTTTAACGTGTACACGCACATACACAGACGAACATACCCAAAAGGCAATCGGTACGCCCCTTCCAACACGCGCGAAATATATTTCTGGCTAAGTCCGAGCAACTAACAACAGGTAACCACAGAAAGCTCGATGTGCTTCCTCCATGCTCCGGAGCTTCAAAGCGAGGATATAAAAACACTTGCTGCCCCCTATCGATGTGGGGGAAAATCTCATGTGGCATTGTAAGAGGACTTCTCCAGCCACCTATCGGGTAATAAAGCGAGTGCTCTGATGTGGCGCTAATTTCGGTTGTACTGCATGCCTGCCTACGCAAGTTAGTTTAACGTCAAGTCCATTTAGCGAGGTAGGCTAATGGGAACATAGTGCAGTCGCATTATTATTATTATTATTATTATTATTATTATTATTATTATTATTATTATTATTATTATTATTATTATTATTATTATTATTATTATTATTACAAGAACAACCACATCTGTGATTTAACGTCTTAAAACCATGATATGATAATGAGAGATGCCATAGATCTCGAGCAGGGCTCGTGAAATTTCAACAATTTGGCATTCTTCAAATTGCTCTGAAATAGCACAGCACACGGGCCTCAAGCCTATCACATCCATCAAAATACCACCACCGCAACTTAGTGCAGTGGGAGGCTGCTCTGCTCGACCCGAATCCTGAATTCTCAATGTAGCTAGCGGAGCGAGACACGTGAGATACGAAAAACCAAATGATAGCCCCGGACTAGAACACGCACCCAAGCACTTATTTCGCCCATAAACGACGTTTTCTCTCTCAGTTCAACAACACTGTATTTCGTTTCCACCCTAAGAGGCACATTACCAACAGTCCACACCTTTTATACTGGGAAAGATGTTAATTTAGCGTCGCGTAGGGCCACACTCATCAGAGTTTGTACGAAATCAAAATCTCATTTAAAGTAAGAACTGCTTTGAAAGATGACATATGCCCCCCACCCCCATCCCGGAAAACGGACTATTTTCAGCAACAAAATATCCGCAGATCTATTTTAAATTTAGAATTTAATACGCACGCATCACATAGGCAGTGAGATTTGAACCAAAGCCCCGAAATAACGTATGCTTAAGTGGCATTTCAATATGAATGCTTCTGTAATAATTTTATTTAGATGGATGTATGCTGCACGGTAGATAACACGGATGGCATTCAAAGGCAAGCGCAGTTTTCGTCTGCTTGCCATCTGTGTTTCCTACCGCGCAATGCACATCGATCATGAATCGCCAGGTGGCCCAATCGTGCACATTAGTTAAACTAGAAACACGCAGATAAAATGTTAAGTTAGCGTGCGCCCACGGCGCGGTATGCAAACACTTCATCATATAATATCGTCTCTGCCAATATACGACCACCGCGGCCGATAATTCAGCCTATGACCTCATAGATCAGACTCAGAGGATCACGTAATTGAAAGTTAAGTACTATACCTAAACCTTACCTCAAACATCACGAGCTAGCCGCCACAAACAGCATACTTACTATTTCGTTCATATTCAGTAGTTTGTGTACGAAATGATAGCCCGCTTCGTTTCATAAATGGCTGGTTGACCTACGGGACCAACGCTTTGATGATGGTCATGATTGCCTTTATGAATGAATCACACCCACCCTCCGAAAAACGAATCATCTATAGATAAAAAAGATCACATGAATTGTACGAGCAGTGAGTTACTGAATAGTTGAAAGTGGTCGCATATGAATTATAGAACTAATTGAATTATTAACAAGTTAGAATAAAATATCTAGGCTCAAATTTTCTACAGAAAAAACACACTACCCGGTGACAATGAACATCGCTTTGCAGCAGCTTCTTTATCGTTGTCTTTAAAATGACGTTCGTCATAGTCATCAAAAGGGCTCTTTTAGATCTGTCACTACGTACAATCTACGGATATATTGTAACCCCCCTAAGTAAGTTCTTCGAAACGTCTTTAAGGGCGTCTCTAACTGTTCCAAATATTATCTTCCTCCCTCTTAAGATACCTGCCTCTATAAAAAAAAGCAAAGTATATTGTCACAGAATCGTGACGTGGCCAAAGACAGAAAACTTCGTGTTGGGATTTAACTGTTTATTTGGGCGAACCTGTGCCCGGTAAAGGGAAAGTCCAATTACAGCAGCAGTCTTGCACAGATAGCAGTCTCGGACTGATAGCGGCGAACGCAGCGTCGGCCTTCGATCAACAACTGACAAGCGGCGAAGCGCGTCGGCATTTATACCCTTGCCGTCGAATGTTCTAGCGTTATCGCTGGCGGTGGCGTAGGTTCCAGAACAATCTGTACCGTTCGCACAGTGGGCGTGATCTTATCGAAATGATCTACTACAGTCCGGAACCTTCTAGAAACCTGCAGGCGCGGTTTGCGCCGAGAATCGTGTGGTGTTTCGGAACGATAACAAGAACTTTTGAAATGCAACGTGGCATTGCCCCCCTCTGAAAAAAAGGCATCGTCCCGATGCTTTAACTAAAGATGAAGGTACAATAATAATGCAAGAAAGTACAATGAATAAGTTACAAGACAACAAAAAAACACTGTTTCAGTTTGTTAACGTGCATGAAACGGCTTGAGGCGCGCGACATGGACGACTTCAGGTCGCGATCGGCGTCGTTGAGAGTTCGTGATGCCGTCGGGGACAACCTGGTAATCAAGTGGGCCGAGACGTCGAACCACCTTGTACGGTCCGAAGTACCGTCGCAGAAGCTTTTCACTTAGTCCACGTCGGCGTATCGGCGTCCACACCCAAACACGTTCACCGGGCTGGTATTCCACGAAGCGTCGTCGAAGGTTGTAACGGTGGCTGTCGGTCGTCTGTTGATTCTTGATACGAAGACGCGCAAGTTGTCGGGCTTCTTCGGCGCGTTGAAGGTACTCGCTCACATCGAGGTTTTCTTCGTCGGTGACGTTGGGTAACATGGCATCGAGCGTCGTTGCCAGGCTCCTTCCGTAGACCAATTTGTATGGAGATATCTGCGTCGTCTCCTGCACCGCCGTGTTGTATGCGAAGGTCACATACGGAAGAATGGTGTCCCACGTCTTGTGTTCGACATCGACGTACATTGACAGCATGTCGGCGATCGTCTTGTTAAGCCGCTCGGTGAGGCCGTTGGTCTGTGGGTGGTACGCTGTCGTCCGGCGGTGGTTTGTTTGGCTGTATGCCAAGATCGCTTGAGTTAAGTCGGCAGTGAATGCCGTTCCTCTGTCGGTGATAAGGACCTCCGGGGCGCCGTGACGTAGGACGATATTTTCGACGAAAAACTTAGCTACCTCGGATGCACTGCCTTTTGGCAGGGCTTTTGTCTCGGCGTAGCGGGTGAGGTAGTCGGTAGCTACCACGATCCACTTGTTTCCGAAAGCCGACGTCGGGAACGGCCCCAGTAGGTCCATACCAATCTGCTGGAAAGGTCGGCAAGGTGGATCAATTGGCTGCAGAAGTCCCGCTGGCCTTGTCGGCGGTGTCTTGCGTCGCTGACAGTCCCGGCATGTCCTCACATAACGAGTGACGTCGGTGGTAAGACGTGGCCAGTAGTACCTTTCTTGTATCCTCGCGAGCGTGCGGGAAACACCGAGGTGCCCTGCCGTCGGATCGTCGTGCAGGGCCTGCAGGAGTTCTGGTCGCAGAGCTGAAGGCACCACAAGGAGGTACTTAGCTCGAAGCGGTGAAAAGTTTTTCTTTTGTTGAAGACCGTTTCGTAGAAAGAACGACGCAAGTGCGCGCTTGAATACCTTCGGGACTTCGGCGGTCCTGCCTTCGAGGTATTCTATTAGGGCTTTAAGTTCCGGGTCGGCCCGCTGTCGTTCAGCGAAGTCGTCGGTAGTTATCGTTCCCAAGAAGTAGTCGTCATCCGAGTCGTCGGGTAGCGGTTGGTCGACAGGCGCACGAGAGAGACAGTCAGCGTCGGAGTGTTTTTTGCCGGACTTGTAAATGACAGTAATGTCATATTCTTGAAGTCTCAGGCTCCATCGTGCGAGGCGACCTGAAGGGTCCTTCAAGGTGGCTAGCCAACACAAGGCGTAAAGGTCGCTCACAACTTTGAAGGGCCTGCCGTAGAGGTAGGGGCGAAATTTCGACGTAGCCCAGATATTGGGCGAGGCACTCCTTTTCTGTTGTGGAATAATTTGCTTCTGCTTTGGATAGCGATCGGCTGGCGTAACTAATAACCCTTTCAAGTCCGTCAGCCCTCTGCACAAGAACGGCGCCAAGACCTACGCTGCTTGCGTCAGTATGTATTTCTGTCTCGGCGAATTCGTCGAAATGGGCAAGTAACGGAGGCGTCTGGAGACGATGTTTAAGCTCCTGGAAAGCGTGTTCCTGTGGCGTTTCCCACTTGAACTCCGAGTCGGCCTTGGTAAGGTTAGTGAGAGGATCGGCGATGCGGGCGAAGTTTTTCACGAACCGCCTATAATAGGCGCACAGGCCCAGAAATCGGCACACGGCCTTCTTGTCAGTGGGCGGCGGGAAATCGGCGATGGCGGCTGTTTTCCGTGGATCGGGACGAACTCCAGATTTGCTGATAACGTGCCCCAGAAACAAGAGCTCCTCATACGCAAATCTGCACTTTTCTGGCTTCAGTGTGAGTCCGGACGTCTTGATGGCTTGAAGTACAGCTTCAAGGCGCCGAAGATGCTCGTCGAAACTCGAGGAAAACACGACGACGTCGTCCAATACACAAGGCAAGTAAGTCTGCCACTTCAATCCTGCTAGTACTGTATCCATAACGCGTTGAAAAGTTGCAGGCGCTGAGCAAAGGCCGAAGGGCATCACCTTAAACTCGAAGAGGCCGTCCGGTGTTATAAACGCCGTCTTCTCTCGGTCTCTTTCGTCGACTTCGATTTGCCAATAGCCAGTCTTGAGGTAAATTGACGAGAAGTACTTGGCGTTATGGAGCCGATCAAGGGCGTCGTCTATTCGTGGGAGAGGATACACGTCCTTTCTTGTGATTTTGTTCAGGCGGCGATAATCGACGCAGAAACGTAGGGTCCCATCCTTTTTCTTCACTAACACCACGGGGGATGCCCACGGACTCTTGGACGGCTGGATAATGTCATCTCGCAGCATTTCATCAACTTGTCTCTTCATTGCCTCACGTTCTCGCGTCGAAACCCTGTACGGACTCTGACGGAGTGGTCTGGCATTTTCTTCGGTTATGATTCGATGTTTCGTGATTGGGGTCTGCCGAATTTTCGATGATGACGAAAAGCAATCTTCGTATTGCAGGAGCAGGGCCTTGAGCTGTTCTTGCTTATCGTTCGGAAGTCTGGGATTGACGTCGAAAGCTATGGGAGGGGCTTGGTTCCTCTGAGCAGGTTCCGCAGAATCGGCGAGGGCGAAAGCACTGGTGGCTTCGACAATTTCTTCGATGTATGCGACCGTTGTTCCTTTGTTCACATGTTTGTACTCATTGCTGAAATTCGTGAGCATAACCGTTGCTTTGCCTCCCCGCAGCTCTGCAATTCCTCTTGCGACGCAAATATTTCGGGTGACCAACAGATGCTGACTGCCTTCAACGACGCCTTCCAAGTCAGGTGATTTAGGAGCGCCGACTGAAATAATGACGCTTGAGCGAGGCGGAATGGTGACTTGTTCTTCCAGCACATTCAAGGCATGGTGTCCTGACGGCGTGCGCGGCGGTAGTGCTTCTTCTGTGGATAACGTTATCGACCTTGTTTTTAGGTTGATGACAGCACCATGGAGGCATAAGAAGTCCATGCCAAGGATGACATCTCTAGAGCAACGCTGTAGGACTACGAAGTCTGTAGGATAAATACGGCCGTTAATGGTGACTCTCGCTGTGCAGATTCCTGCAGGCGTTACGAGATGACCTCCGGCTGTGCGGATTTCAGGGCCTTTCCAAGCTGTCCTAACTTTCTTTAACTTCGCGGCGAACGACCCACTGATGACAGAATAGTCGGCTCCAGTATCGACGAGAGCAGTCACACTGTGGCCGTCGATAAGAACGTCGAGGTCGCTAGTTCGCCCTCTCGCATTACAGTTAGGGCGTGGCGTCGGGTCACGGCTGCGTCGGCTTGTTCCGCTGCTTCCATGTTGCATCGTCAGGCCACCTTCGGTAAGTGAGCTTTCACCGTCAGGGCTTTGCCTGGTTGGCGTTGTGTTCGGAAAGCTCCGTCGCGGCGTCGTCGTCGTCGGAGGATCTTCTGTAGTTCGTCGCACAGCAACCGCACCTCCACCGGTTGCTGCCCTTAGTTTCTCGGATACGGGCTAGGAGACCGGCCCCGCGTTGGGCCGGAGTACTGCCGGGGGTGCGGTGACATGCGGCGGCTGGGCAACGGCGAACGGGAAGGACTTCGTGGTGTCCATTGAGTTCCTGCCAGGTAGTCGGCGATGTCACGTGGCCGATCTCCTGGCTGCGGACGCGGTGCATTGACGGCGAAGCCACGCAGTCCCATCTGTCGGTACTGGCAACGGCGGTATGTGTGCCCGGCCTCGCCGCAGTGGTAGCAGAGCGGGCGGTTGTCAGGTGCACGCCAAACGTCCGTTTTTCTCGGTGCACTGCGCTGGCCCGCTGGGGAACGGTAGGACGTCGGTTGGGGTGGTGGCGGCGGTGGCGTCTGGCGACGGAAGTGTGACGGGGCGGCGTTTTGGCGTGGACGGGGAGGAGCGTTGTGGCGCACTGCAGCGGCGTAGCTCATAGTTTCTGGCTCGGGCGGCGGTGTTTCGGGAATTCGAAGTGATTGCCGGACTTCTTCTCGCACAATGTCGGCGATCGAATCCACTTGAGGCTGCGCCGAAGGCAACAGTTTGCGCAGCTCTTCCCGCACGATCGCTCGGATCGTTTCACGCAGGTCGTCGGAGTCACTGGCTTGAGCAGCAGCGCATTCTGGAGTCAGGCGACGATTATACTGTCTGGTGCGCATGTCCAGCGTTTTTTCGATGGTGGTCGCCTCGGATACAAATTCTTGGACGGTGTTCGGTGGACTCCTCATTAGTCCCGCGAAGAGCTCCTGTTTGACCCCTCGCATGAGGAAACGAACTTTCTTTTCCTCAGACATGTCTAGGTCAGCGAGACGGAATAGGCGGGTCATCTCCTCTGTGAAAATTCCAACCTTTTCGTTTGGTAGCTGAACCCGAGTCTCGAGTAGAGCAGCGGCCCTCTCTTTGCGAGCGACGCTTGCGAACGTTTGAAGAAATGCGCCGCAGAAGACATCCCACGTTTGGAGCGTGGACTCCCGATTCTCTAGCCAGGTCCTTGCGGTGTCTTCCAGGTAGAAGTACACACGTCGGAGCTTTTCTTCATTGTCCCAGTGGTTGAGGGCGGCCACACGGTCGTATGTTTCTAGCCAGGTTTCCGGGTCTTCAAACGATGAGCCATGGAACGTTGGTGGTTCCCTGGGTTGATGAATGACGATCGCGGGCTGGGACGCTCCGGTTGTCATTGTCGCTGTAGTCGAGGTCATTGTCTTTGTCTTCCGCGCCTTGTCTTGGAGCAGGCCGTACTCCGGTGGAAGACCTTGCTGTCGGCGGCTCGTTCGCTGCTCTTGGTTGGCGTCGGTGTCTTCTCCGCGAAGGGGGCTGGGTTCACGGCTTGACGGGGGCGTCCGGTACATGAACGAAGCAGCACCTCCACCAGATGTCACGGAATCGTGACGTGGCCAAAGACAGAAAACTTCGTGTTGGGATTTAACTGTTTATTTGGGCGAACCTGTGCCCGGTAAAGGGAAAGTCTAATTACAGCAGCAGTCTTGCACAGATAGCAGTCTCGGACTGATAGCGGTGAACGCAGCGTCGGCCTTCGATCAACAACTGTCAAGCGGCGAAGCGCGTCGGCCTTTATACCCTTGCCGTCGAATGTTCTAGCGTTATCGCTGGCGGTGGCGAAGGTTCCAGAACAATCTGTACCGTTCGCACAGTGGGCGTGATCTTATCGAAATGATCTACTACAGTCCGGAACCTTCTAGAAACCTGCAGGCGCGGTTTGCGCCGAGAATCGTGTGGTGTTTCGGAACGATAACAAGAACTTTTGAAATGGAACGTGGCAATATATATACACACACACTTGGATAAACTCAACAGCGCAAATGGGAGATGAAAAAGTTGATACCGTACAACATCGCAAGTGCTGGAGAAAAAAAATGCTCGCTACCTGAAAAGTCTTTACTGTATTTCAAGAGTATGAATTAGTTACAATACTTCGTTTTTTTCGTGCCTGTTATTTTAGCGCTCTTTCAAACAGTGCCGAGAAGTGTTTCTGCGCCAAGAGCGCATGCGCAATCTGAGGTCCATCCGTCCGCATGCAGTATAAGGCTGCCCGAGGTCAGTGGTGGATGGGCCGACGTTCAAGACCTCCAACTGCGCGTCAAGGCGATACTATGGCGGTCCTAGGAAGCACACAGCCATTCTATGTGTCTCGCATGAATTTTTCATGTGTACTCTCATGTGTCCCCCATAGTATCACCAGAAATCCTTTTATGAATTTCACGAGATAATATATTTAAATAATTTTGTATTCCAAGATTATTGTCAGTTATGATCGTATAAATGTCCACGTCGTCATAACATGCCCTCAAACTTGAAGCAAACCTCTAAGCGCAGATAGGTGTACTTCATCAAAAGCCATCATCTGGTAAAACACACTCCACCCACTCCTGATAGTGAAGCAATTGTTTTCCCACGGCACATACTCATCATCGTTTTATCAATTTTATTTTGCTTCTAAATTATAAAAAAATAAACGAAAATCGGTACCAATCACGAAGTATTTCATGGGATTAAATTTCTCTGAGCCATAATCCCGGCGCATGAGGACGTTATTTCGAAAACTCGTTAATATACCGAGATATACTCATCCGTTTATAGATCAAGGCGAAAACATTTTAACACCTCATCTGTCAATGAGAGACGCGCTTTGGCCAACAGGCCGTAATGTTTAGTTGTCTACACGGACTTGTTTTTAAGCGTCACTTTTCACATAAATGAGACCACGTAAATACACTACTGATGATATTCTCCTGCAGGTCATCCTGGCGTGTACGCAAGCCGAATAGAGCTGCCACTATGCAGCTCTAATCTAACCGGAACGTTTCAAACACTTGCACTCTAAGCTGTGCTAACGCGGTAAGACCACATATGACCTGTAAGGAACACCGAGACTGTACAACTCGCCGTTATCAATCTTCGCTAAGAAAGTTCACTTCATAATGAACATGTCAGCCACGATATATTTTTAATAGACATGATCGCGCCGCCAACCACTCGTTGCTGGAAAGTAGTCACCCAACGAAGGCTTGCGCGACAGCAGCCGAACATACAACTGCGAACCTCGCAGCGAATTGTAGCCCATAGCAATTTTGAGGCTTGAGCACTTGGAACAACCAAGGTCAGCGACAAGTTTAGGCGCTACGCTATGCCAAAACTCGGGTCACTGAAGCCCCGAGTGGGCTGCCTTCACCAGTCTTCCGTGTCTTCCTCCAAATCTTCGCGCGCAGGGGTGTGCTGGTCCAGGGTAGTCTTCAAGTCACTCGCCACCTTGGCCATGTTGTCCGAGAGCCTAGACACGCAGTTTCGCAGTGCCTCCTCCTCCGCGATGGTTAGCCTTTCCTTCTTCTTGGGAACCGGTATGGCACCAATGGCGAGCCGGAACAATTCCTGCACCTTGGTCATGTGGTTCGTGAACTGGTTGACGCTCGCCACGAGCGCCGCCAAGGTGGGGGACTCTACGAGTCCTCTTGCGCCCTTGCCGCCGCTGGTGGCAGCTGAAGGCGGCGGGCGTGGCGTGGGCGGTATCGGCGAAGACCTGCCTCTCTGGAAGCTCACGTTGGCGCGGTTCACCAAACTAACGACCTCGCCGTTGTCCATCTGCTGGCCAGCCGGACTTCCGGGCCTGAAAGACATCAGGACATTAATTATGTCAATGAGCCTCGCTTTTTTTTACTTTGCCGGTGCAACACTAGTACATGTGGTTGCCCAGGACTTGAATTTTTCCCACGTACATGTCTGGTAACGTCTGTGCATATTCACAATAGTTTATCACTAGTCTGTGAACACACCCTACCTTTGTCCCTGGGGGTTTAATTAAAGATAAATAAATTAATTAATAAGTAGCCCCCGAGACTATATGTGCGAGCAGGCCGACAATTTCCTCAAGAGGAACCAGCATACTGAGCACGGATGAATGAAAAAAAGAGAGCAAAAAGGGAAAACAGGAACATTAGGGTCATGTTCCTGTCCCGCCAATTCCTGCTCTTCGTCTACGCTGTAACTCTTCTGGCGCATTTGAAAAACTAGCGCGATAATGGCGAACACGAAGAAAAACGGCGAATGCCGAGAGCTGACACAGGACAGCCCTTGTGCCATGTCATTTTGAGTGCGGAACACTTCAGGCGCTCGGCTTGTCATTTATTGATCTCATGTGGCGTCATCATGCCCACAGTAAATCAATCGATACAGGCCATAACAAGGTGCTAAAATAACAATAATGCTCAAATTCAAGTTAAAACAAGCAAATGGGGTATAAAATGATATAATCAACAAAAAATAGCGATGAAGTAATCGCATTAATTGACCTAAAATAAAAATTGGCCCCGTATCTGCATTTTTCACTGAAAATTTTATGAAAAGACGATAGTCTTGTGTGTGGAGAGTGAACAAAACGTTTATTTGATGTTCAGCGCGAGAAAATCGGTGAATTGTATTTTGGAAACACTGCGTCAGAGAGTCGTGCAGCGAACGCGAACGAGCGCATCGAGGCACGTTAGAAACGAGCGCTATCTGGCAGTCATCTACGAAAACGAAGGAAGGCGTGCGCGCCCACGGAGAAAGATGCGCGCCTGTCTCGGGGGCGATAAGGTGTAGAACGCAAAGCGACGGGCAGGTGCCACCACCGTGTCGCCTTAGCAGAGCGTCGGAGACACTTGCATTTTTCAAGCATCGCGTTGCATTGTCAGCGCAGCCGGATGAACGCTGCGGTCCTTAAAATCACTTCTGTGTGCCTTCTCTAGTATAAAGGCACACATACAAAACTTTGAGGTGTTGTTATGGTGCCGCAGATATGCACAATAACTGCTTGTTTTATTGACAATCGCACAAGTGTGAACTTGAGCAATATTCGTTGGCGCTGCAGGTAGGGCTGGCAGTTTGAGGTATCGTTTGGAACCGTTTCGAAATATCGTTACGGCCGACAAACAGACAAATGTACAGACAGACAGACAGACAGACAGACAGACAGGCAGACAGACAGACAGACCAAAATTTTTGCGTCTAAGTTCCCCGAGAAACACTATCGTCTTTAATAAAGTGTTTCGGAAACATGGGGCTTAATCAGGCGGGGCGCAATGGAAGTCGCCACCACCTAGCCGAGCGAGTGAATGCCCCTCGCCCTGTGCCGCATCTGTGTCGCTCCGTGACTGCATGCAATGGGAAAACAACCTGGCGGAAGCCCGCTGCAAACGACGTGTATATGAACCGCAGTAACATGCAGGACGTCGGTAAAGTGGAGCCAAAGGTAGCGCACATGTCACACACCAAGCTAGTGAATTTAACAAGATTCGCTCGGACCGGAGGAACCCTGCATGCTTACTTCTGACATTGGCGTCATGGATGCTTTGGTAAACGGAACAATGGCAACCCTACGAGCGGTAATCGCTGGGTGCCCGTGCTACGGACTTTCAGGTTTTACTGCAGTGGACGTGCCACGCATTCTTTTTTAAAGACGATAGCCTTTCTTGGGGCCTTCGACGAAAAAATTTTGGTCTGTCTGTCTGTCTGTCTGTCTGTCTGTCTGTCTGTCTGTCTGTCTGTCTGTCTGTCTGTCTGTCTGTCTGTACATTTGTCTGTTTGTCCACGCTTAACAATATCCCGAACGGCGGACTCCATCTGCAGCGCCCACCAATAGTGCTCCAGATTCAGCGTTCATACTTGTGTGATCGTCATTTAAAAAGTCATTATTGCGCATAGCTGAAGCACCATCAAACCCGTCAATATTCTGCATGTGTGTCTTTTACTAGAAAAGGCATACATAAGTAATTCTAAGGACCGTAGCGTTTATCACGCTGCGCTGACCATGCAACGCTTGCAAGAAAAGGCAAGTGTTTCCAACGCTTTGCTAAGACGACACGGTGGTGGCACCTACCCGTCGTCTTGCGTTCTACACCTTATTACATCCGAGACGCACGCGCACGCCGCCGCGCTTCGTTTTCCAAGATAACTGCCACATGGCGTTGATGTCTCACGTTTGAGGTGACTTGATGCGCTCGTTTGCCTTCACTGTACGCTCGAGGCACTCTAACGCAGCGCCTCCAGAACACCATTTACCAATTTCTTGCACAGAACATCAAATAAACGTTCTGTTCACTTTCTCCAGACGCAAGACTATTGTCTTTCGACAATATTTGCAGCGTATCCTGCAGATACGAGGCCAATGTCTTTTATATCTGTTCACTGCTGTTTTCGCGCTAGATATATGTACCTATGCATCGATATCAACTCGTCCGCCTTTCTACGTTACGGACCTTCCAGATACAGCCTAACGTCAAGCGAAGGCTACTCTTGATTAACATCAGACATTCCCCCGTATCCAATAATGCTACCAGGTATATAAGCACGGATAAAAATCCGTACGTCCCAATATATGTCGCATATCGAAAGCGTCCCGTCCATTGCATGGGAGCATGTTGGCTCCTATATTTCTACTGCCCAGCGTATTGTAGCGCTTGGTTGTTATACCTCAACTGTCAGCGGTGAGGATACTATCTCTCCATGTCACGTAATTCTTGGACCCTGGAATAAATTTCAAGATAAGGAATCGCTTTTGTTTGAAGAAATTCGCGGTTGGCTGCAAGACACATAAACTCCATAATAATGGTACGGTCCACCCGGCAGAAGAATTCCTAACACTTCACGAAATGAACAACTATAATGGGAAGCGCTAAAGAAAAGAACGATGGGTACAATAAAATGTTACAACATGTGACAGAAAACGACAAAAAATATCCCCATGAAATGCACACAATAAAGGACAACGTACCTATTCGCCATGGGCGACCCGGCGCGTGGCGGGATGGAATTGGGCTTAAGAGCCTGCGTCAGCGCTTCCATCTGAGAGGCCAGCCTGTTGAAGTAAACGCTCAGGTCTGCGGGTTCGCGAACTGGTCCCACCGGCGCCCCTGCCAAAGGCACACCACTCATGACTGCGCCGGCACCCACCATCCCCATCGGTTCGTTGATATTGGTGTTCCCGGAGACGGAGCGCATTTCCTGTAGCAGCATCTTCAGCAGTTGAGTCAAGCGCTGCATATTGCTCTCCCACACTTCCATAGAGGAATCGTCATCGTAGGGCCTCGGATGTGGGGGTTCTAGAGATGGAAGAAGCTTAGGCCTCCAAGATACCTGACTCGTCTTGGGATCCTCGCCGGAGTCGAACGAGGACATGGACTGGCGAACGCTCAGCTCACCGTCGTACAGGTTCTGAGTGGCCATGAACTGCGACGCAATCGACAGGGGCACTTGGACCGTTAGAAACTGGCCCGTCGAGCCCTTTCGTGCCGATCCATCGGTCGTCAACTTCGCGTTCATGTTGAAGCCCTCGCACATCTTAGGAGACGCCGAGGCTCTTCGGCCACCGCCACTCTTGCCTCCAGACACTGACTTACGCACCATGAATCCCGGAGGACTGCTCGGGGCGGACGAGGGGCGCTTAGCGGGGCTCTGGCCGCGCTGGTAGATATTGTCAACAATGTCCCTCAGCTGGAGAGACTGGCAACTGATCTGGCCTGCTAGCCGGCAGATCTCCTCGCGTCGCGACGGGTTTAAAGAGGTCATGTCTGGATCGATTCGACAGCTATCGAGAAAAAAAATCCGACACTCTGTCTGGACAATGCGTGTAGCGCTCTTGCTCACCACGTTGTGTGCAGACAAATTTTGAGTTGGTCAGTGGCAATTTAGGGTGGATGGCCTCCCGACAGCGGCCCTTCCTTTTGATGATGATGCCTTCACGCGCCCGTCATTCTCTTCCAGATGCTAGCCTGTTGATGATGATGATGGCGATTTGTTTAACTCTTTTGTTACCGTGGAAAATAGGTCACACGTTGCAGGTCTTGATATTTTTTTAAATATTAGAGACACGGTGTAATATATAAAGCTAAATTATTGTATTTTTCAATAGTGCTACTTTACAAAGCTTATATTGAGGCACATGCGAGAATATTTATTAAATAATAAATTTACCTAACCTCTTCGAAAGTATCAGGAGTGTTGTGCTCCTAACTAATAGAAAGAAAAATGACCTTAAGTGCGAAATGCTTGCTAAGCAGCCATCTATGTTGAAAGTTGAAAGTTGAAATTTATTTCACCACAACGATACACCATGATTTACACAAACAAGAAACAATTGTGGCATAGAAAGTAGGAAAAAAAGCTGCGCTATAGTGGCTTGACTAGCCCCACCTCCCATTACTAGCAGCTTGACTAGCCCCACCTCCATGTACTAGGGAAGTATGGCTGTCTCGACTATTTCTCGTCGGCTTCTTTAAACTTATCAGAGGCATTCGCACCATTGCAGCTGCAGCAAATCCAGCAATTCAATGCAGAGTTCTTTCTGGAACTTACGTGGCCACTACTGATAACGTTGGAACATTTGGGGGGTCATGTGCACGACGCGCTTCACCACTGGTCAGTTTTATCAATGACCAACGCTCCGTGTGCCGATATCAGTGCACAACGCGCATTGCTCGCTGTAATCTGTGTTTCCGTTTAGCGGCCACAAGTTCGGCCAAAGAGTTCCATTTTGCATACGTTGACTACTGCCCTGGTCAACGTCACAACCCCATGCCAATATACCTCAATACCACAGAGTTAGTTCAGCGCCATGTCCTGTGGTCTTCATTATCTTGTGCTACAATTTTTTTAACACACGACACCCACGCACAAACATACATAAGCGTGCGGTCGACCCAACCCACTATCACTGCCAAAAAAATTTTCTGGCTACGCCCCTGCGGCCTGTTCGGCAACAGGTCACAGCCTTGGCCCTGCTAGACGACGGGAGAACAACAATATACAGTGACTCGAGATCAGCAGTACGCACATTCGGTAGGGGAACCATCTCGAAATCAGCCTTGCGGATAGTGCTAAATAAGGAAACACAGCAACACACAATCGTCAGGTCCCCAGATCACAGGGGACAGAGCGAAGGCGCTCCGTCCAACCTCAACAAGGCGGCCCACAGAGCTGCGCTAGGAGTCATCCCCCGCGTAGGTACAGAACGGCGTGACGATGAGGTTCTGGACAACAAAGATCCCCCAATGGCTTACAATGAACTTACTAAAACCATTTATCTGAGAAGGCAAAAGTATCCGCCACCGCAAATTTAACTGAACAGGCCTCAGGCATTGACGCTAAGACTCCTGCAGGTCGGGGCATATCCTAGTCTCGCACTCTTGCGCAAAATTTATTCAGAAATTCAGGCGTCGAGCAGATTCGTTCTTTGCTCAGACTTTGCCAGCTTAGATAGTATGCTCTGGCGGTGCCCCGCGTTACGGGTTGAAAACGTTACATCGTCCAAGTGGAATGCTACGCTACACAGTACCCATTTAAGGACGCAGCTATGGGCAGTCCGACGGGCCCGCTACGTGGCGGAGAGGTTGGGCCTATTTGTCCCGACGTTGGGGCGGCCCGCTATATACGTGCCAGTTAACGCCCCGACGGACCTCAATAAAGTTCTTCCATATACGCCACTGTTTTGAGCCCATGCAGTTTAGCCACCACTGAACTGCTACATCGATAGCTGCGGTGCTTGCCGCTGGGGACAACCAGAGGCTTCAGAGACATTACGGACAGCTAGGTCCATTGTTAAATAACGAACATATATCATCGTCACATCAGCGTTCTTTCTTGTGTTGCGTGTCTACGTGGACACGAATCGTGTGGCATCGGCCCGGTGACATCAACCAGGAGCACATATCGTATGAATGAAAGGACATTGGGACTTAATTGGAGAGACGATGACGAGAATGGGTCTTACCAAAGACAGCTGAGCTGAGCAATTACCTGGGCCTGTTGGAACATGATGTGGATGCAAATTCGGGGAAGGCCCAGATGCGAGGAAAGTGAAAAAGAAACGCACAGGACAACGCTGAACTCACGAATGAAATTTGCTACAAAAACATATTCTGTAGAACTGCGCCACGCATGCGTACAGAATTAAATCTCGCCGGCATCGAAATCCGCTCCAAAATTGTTCTGGAGAGAATTGCTCTTGCGTTGGAGACGCACAGACGCTAACCATATTTTGCCGGTGCTTCGATTATGGGGAGAGAGCGCAGTAAACTGCAAAGTAAATTTACGCGAAGCTTTCTGTATCAGACAGTTGGTCGCTCAATTTTCTATGAATGAAACCTTGATCTGTCCAACCGATATAGAATTTCAATTCTTGACATATCTCTGTTACCAGTCGTTGCATGTGTTAAAGGGCCACGAGACAGGCTTTTAAAATTTTGGAATAAAACAACCGTGTCGTTCTTTCCTGGCGTTTGTCGTGTTTTCGGCGCACTTAGTGATTGGTATGGTATGTGGGGTTTTAACTTATCAAAACCACGATATGATTATGAAAGACGCCGTAGTGGAGGGCTTCGGAAATTTGGACCACCTGGAGTTCTTTAACGTGCACCCATATCTGAGCAAACGGGCCTACAGCATTTCCGCCTCCATTGGAAATGCAGCCGCTGCAGCCGGGATCGATCCCGCGACCTGCGGGTCAGCAGTCACTATAGACCAGCGCGGCGGGGCTTCATTGACACTATGGGTCTATGACACTATTGATATCTATGACACTATTGATATCTATTGACACTATGAAATGAATGAGGCCAGTGTATGCTGAGGCGTCTCTCGTAATCACATTGATCATATTGAGGTCAGTGGCCAATGAGGCCAGAAGGGTAATTCACGTGACGTAACTAAAATGCAAACTGTCGATTGGTCTCTACACTAGAAATATCAGTTGCGAATGGCCTTCTCCCCTGTTGCCATGTGGTCGCCCACCCGCCTTTTCTTGTGTCTGTCTGTCTGTCTGTCTGTCCGTCCATCCATCCGTCCGTCCGTCCGTCCGTCCGCCCGTCCGTCCTTCTGGTTGGTTATGCCTAACGAAGGACGAGGTTAAACTGCGACGAGCTTCGCCCCTAAAAAAAGCCGAGGCAGGCATGTCACCATGTGACAATGACATGCCCGCTTGCGCGCCTTTACACTCCATGATTGCAGTGCATCCTAACATTCCGAAACAATATGCTTCTCCCGCGGCGTTTCATGATAACGAAAACCCCGCAGTATAAGGCTGTTCAACGTCAGCGGTGGATAATAATATCTTCGTATTAACCTGCCCGAACCACGATATGATTATTAGGGACGCCGTAGAGAGGACTCCGGAAATTTCAACCACCTAGTGTTCTTTAACGTGCAATGACATCACACTGTACACGGGCTTCTACCATTTCACCTCCATCGAAATTCCACCACCATGGACAGGATCGAACCCGCGACCTTTGGGTAAGCCACCGAGCAACCACTGTTCCACTGCAGTAGACATCAGCGGTGGATGAGGCAAGGTCACGGTTCTCCATCAGAGGAAGGGGCAAAGGTTCATCGCAGCGCCCCCCCCCTCCATATATGTCAACATATAGGGCTGATTTTGCCCCTCCCTCTTTATGGGGGACTAGGAGGGCAGCCGCCCTTTCTTCCCCATCCCCCCTTCGTGCGCAGGCCTACGAAGGAGTCGACGTCCGAGACCACCAACTCCACGTCAAGATGACGGTGCGGAGATCCTATGAAGCCACCCAGCCATATTTTTACAAGAGGGGGGGGGGGGGTGGACGCTTATGGTTGCCGCACTGTCGCGGCAACGATCAGCGTGCGGCTCTAGCCCCCCACCCCCCCCAGGAGGCGGGAGCTTCTACGGTCTGCGTTCTCAATACGAAAAAAGGACGCCAAAAGTGTACCTGGAGCGGCCGTTCACTTATAGATTCGCTCTACACATAACTGCCACCAGTGGTTCCACACGACGTATAGCCCTTAGTGACAACGTGCGCTGCCCACGGAGGCGCTTCTCATCAACGCCATCACTACGCAAGAGTTTTATTGTGGTCATCTACTGTGGCAGCGCCGCAGGAAACTTGGTTACTTAGCAAACGCATGTTTACTACAATTATATTGCTCCTAATATTGCTAGCCTTACTTCGTAAAACATTCGAATATGTTGCTATGGCATTCATTGCTTCGCCCTTATGACGAAACTGTGACTTTTCGTTATTCTTTGCGATACTGGTAAGGATGCCAGCGGCCGCGGAAAAACTACGGCGCCGCGCGTGACCAAAGCTCTGATCTCCCAACGGCTTTCGATGTGATAATAAAGTCAGAAAGAAATTCCCTGGATCGAATAGTATTTCAAACCAGGGCCGGTGTGCGTGGCAGTCGAGTATTTTACCACAGATTTAGGCTGTTGCTAGAAACTTAAGACTGAAAAGCTCTATACAGGCGTCATGTCGGGCAATTAATCGCGCATGAAATATAGCGTGGTAGAAGAGTGAAATTACTACTCATCACATAATGCTAATTTCGTAAAGAGAGTGTGCATGGTTTATTGCTTCCTGCGTACTGCAAAATGATCCACCATAATTCTGCATCGTCATCAGCAAATAAGTTTTGAGCACGCCGTGCTCGAAACATTTCTCGCTGTCACCAAAAATAAATGTCACTTTTCAACATTAGGTAAAAGTTTAAATATCTGAGTATCCGTATCATAAGCTGCGCTCACACAGTAAACAGCGTAGCACATGTTAAGGTGCCTACTACGGTACAACTCAACAAACCATTGGCGTATACCATGGTGTGGAGGAAATCCAAAGCCTCCCACCGACCACGAGGAAATTTCACTGAAAAACATTGTACAGCCAAGCTCACTTCGTTACGAAGACGTCACATCCACGTAATCTTTTAATCGAAATAATTTTGCCGCCAACCACTCGTCGCTCGGAGGTAGTCACTCTACGTAGGTCCGAAAAACAGTAGCCGAACAGGGGGGCTTGGATGGCGGAGCCCTTGGCAATTTAGATGCTTCAGCTTCGGCACTTAGAACAACAAAGGCTGTTCAGGTCAGGCAGCTGCCCGACGCTAAATTACGCCAAAACTCGGGTCTGCAAAAGCCCGGAGCTTGCTGCCCTCAGCAATCTTCTGGCTTTTCGTCCAAATCGTCGACGAGCCGGCTTAGGGGCACTACGGTGTACTCGTCAAGGGTCTTCTTCAGGTCGCGAGACATCTGAGCCATGTTGTCTGTGAGTTTTGAGATGCAGTATCGCAGGTCCTCTTCTTCGGAGACGGAAAGTCCTTCCCTCTTCTTGGGTAGCGGTCTGGCACCCATGGCGCGCCTGAACAACTCCTCCACCTGGGTCATGTGCTTGGTCAGCTGGTTGACGCTCGCCACGAGCGGCGCTGTAGCGTCAGACTGTACAAGTCCTCGTGCACCACTGCCACCGGTAGCGGCCGCCGAAGAAGACCGCTGCGAGGACGACGGGATGGACAGAGACCTGTCGATATGGAAGCTGACGTTGGCCCGGTTCGGCATGCTGACGTCCTCACCATTGCCCACCTGCGCCGGCCTTGCACCGGCTTGCACTGGTTGGTCTGGCGGGCTTCCATTCTTGGATGACATCAGGACATCGAGTGGGTCAACGGGCCTTGCGATGGCCCTCGAGACATCAGCGAGATTGTGTGCGAGCCGGCCGACATTTTCCTCGAGAGGAATGAGCCTACAGAGCAGGGATGAAGGAAAAAACAAGTTAGAGGAGGGTTCCAATTGTCTTTTTTATTATACATAACCTTTTTCTTCATTTAGACAGCGCAAAGATGGTCGCATATCTGAGGCAGTTTTTTCTCTACAGTGTAACTTTTCTGGAATACTTGAAAAACCAGCGTGAGCATGCTGAACACGCAGAAAAAGAGAACATCATGATCGCTGTCTCCGGACAGCGCTGGCCCTCTGTACTTTTCCCGTATACAGATAATAAAGACCACGTACCTATTCGCCATGGGAGCTCCAGCGTGTGGCGGGAAGGGATTAGGTTTGAGAGCCTGCGTCAGCGCCTCCATCTGGGAGGCCAGCTTGCTAAAGTAAACGCTCAGGTCTATGTGTTCGAGGACCGGTTCCGACGACAGATGCTCTGTCGACGACGGTTCCTTCACCTCAGGCTGCGGCGGGTAGAGCTGCTGAAACGGCGCAGGGTTGTGCAGCGCGTTGCTCACCTTCTCCCGGTTGTACATACCACCGATGATGCTGCTTGCCGCCACCTTTGTGGCGAAGGCGTCAGCCGCCGATGCCTCGGCTAAAGGGACGCCACTACCGACCACATTGGCGGCCGCCAGCAGCGTCTGTTCGTCGATTTTGGTGTAGTCTGAGATGCCACGCAGTTCCTGCAGCAGCATCTTCAGCAGCTGGGTCAAGCGCAGCATGTTGCTCTCCCACACCTCCCAAATGGGGTCGTCCTCGTAGGGCCTTGGATGCTCGGGCTCAGGTTCTTCGGCCTTCGGCTTGGGCGGCGGACGAGGCTTGGGCCTCCGAGATATGTGACTCGTGGTGGGAATCTTTGGGCCCTCGATGGAGCCCAACGAGGACACTGACTGGCGAGAACTCAGCTCACCAGTTTCCATCTTCTGTGTGGCCATGAACGGTGAAGTCATCGAGGCGGGTACCTGGACATTTAGGAACTGACTCGTCGAGCCCTTTCGTCCTGGTTTACCAGTCGTCATTTTGGCGTTCACGGAGAAGTCCTTGGCCATATGAGGAGCTGTCAAGGGTGGCCTAGCTGAGCTCTGACGGCGCTGGTTAATGTTATCGACAATGTTCCTGAGCTGAAGAGACTGGCAACTGATTTGGCCTGCCAAGCGGCAGATCTCTTCTCGTCGCGATGGGCTGAAAGAAGCCATGTCTAGATCGGCTCGACAGCTATCGGGAAAAGTTCCGACACTCTGCCTGGACGGTGCGCGTCGAACTCCTGCTCACCACGTCGTGTGCACACTAAATTTGACTTGGTCAGTGGCAATTTAGGGTGGGATTCAGGCCTCCCGGTTTGGCCCCTGTTGCATTCCGCAAGAATTTCTCAGACGCCCGTCATTCTCTTTGAGGCGCGAGCTTGGCGTGAGCTCGTTGATGATGACGATGATGGTGATGTTGACTTGTTTAAACCTGCCACATATACCCACGAGGATTGACCACTCATTTGAATATGAAGTTACTGCAGCTGCAATAATGTTGTACTTAGTACAATGAAGAAAGTGGAAACAAGAAAGAGATAATTGATGCTCATTTCCAGGAAAATTAAAATTAAGTTGAAATTGAAGAACATTTGAAATAAAAGAATCTCAGCAGAGCCAGTAGTGCTAGTAGAAACAACCTGCTCGATGATGGCATCGTAGCTTGATTGTCCCGTTGTTGCAGCAAAACGGTAAAGCTGTAAACAATGATTTCAAAGTGTCTGAAAAAGCAGGATGAAATAATATGTGGATGTCTACCCACCGGTCTGGTGGCACATACACACTAAGGTGTAGTGGCCAGGAAGAAAGCGTGTGATGGTGTCTGTCACACGCTCACCCCTACGCTGGGGGTGAGCAAGGAGACGAATATTGTCTAAAATATGAACACATGAATTTTATGGTTGTTCTATGAATAACAAGCATAAGTTAAAATGGTGATTTACAAACATAAAGAGAAAACCATTCAAACTTAGCAAAAAAAAGAGGGGGGGGGGCGAAGCTTTCACAAAGCCACCACGCAAGGCATGAAACCGCAATGCTGGAGAATTGTGAAGACTATTATGGTTGCATCTGCGTTGTTTCTGACGAAAATGATGCAGGTTATTTTAAGGTAGCTCTTATAGGTTGTTGCTGGGCCTCAGCTACAGGTGGTGATAAGTTGTTTCTACGTTGTCACAGACACGACACGCATTCCCGAACTCCAGAGGCGATGACTCTTGCTAAAATCCAGCGTTCTCACTTCTCATGGTTCTAGAGGCACGTCTTCATTAGCGCAGGCCTTCCATGACTTCGGGGCTTTTCTCGCACATGCCGTTGCCTTTCCCGTTCTAAAGTATTCGCACATTGTGTGTACTCGGGGTCTCCGGCTCACCACCATCTTTTTCGCAGCGATTTGTTGGGCTAACCATTGCCTTCGTGATTTTTAGTGGACAGTAATGATCAGTGAAATTTAGCCCGTTTCTTTGGCACATAACCGTTTATCATGACAAATTTTCTTCATATGCCACATGCACAAAAAAAACAGCTCGTTTAAACAGGTTGACTGTTTAAACAACGCTACAAGAGTTTCGTGTATTGTAGGAGCCTCCTTAACGCATGTAATACTGAGTGGCGAAATCGCTGAATTGCACCGGGTGTTAAAACATGTTATAACGCAACGAATGGGTGGTTTAAGGCTGTAACCCATTACAAAGTATAGATGCAGCAGCGCAAGTGCACGTGGCGCCTTACAGACGCACAGTGGGCAATTGGTAAATTTGCGAAAGGAAGAAATGTGGCGTAGTGGCCACTGTACTTGCAGTAGGCATTCATGAATAGTCTGAAAGGATCACTTCCCAGGCGCGCAGAGTTTCCTTCTTTGCGACACGGTTGACTGCAAATCGCACGGGGCCAATTTACTATATATCGTTCTATTCCTGAGGGTGAAGCCGAGGCGTATTTCAAGTTTTCTAGTGTTCGCCGCCGCAAGCTGGAGTTTATACCCTCTTTTTTTTTGCCTTCCTAGTGCCTTGATTATACGTGCAATAGCTGTATCCCCCTGCTTTGCTCTCACAGAGGGTAGGTAGGTCAATACAAGCTGTCGTTGTGCAGCTTTGGCAATAAAAGAACGACTTCAAGCACTGTAAGCTGTGATCAGACGGCAAAGAGCATATAGCACACACATGGAGCCCCGATACTGCACAATTCGTACATCATGTGATCAATCTTTGTCAATAGCTAAGCCACTACAAGCTCATTTCATTACCAAGACGTCAGCAGCGAAATATTTTATTCGCCATAATCGCAACGCTAACCACTCGTTGCTGATCGTAGTCGCACTGCGGAGGTCCAAGGTACATTATTCAAACACTAAGCATCAAATATCAGGGCCAATTATATCGATGTCGAATACAACTATTGGCCAGGGAGCAGTTTCAACGTTAGTGAAGCCCTTAGGGGGCTTCTCTCAGCAGTTTTCTGTCTCTTCATCACAATCGTCGACGAGTGCTCTTAAGGAGGACTACAGTGTGCTCGTACGGAGTCTTTTCCAGGTGGCGAGACATCTTGGCCATATTGATCGTGCATTTGGAGACGCGATATCGCAGGTCTTCCTCCTCGGAGACGGAAAGTCCTGCGCGCCGGAATAGGTCCTCTACCTAGGTCATGTAGTTCATCAGCTGGTTGACGCTCGCCACGAGGGCCGCCATAGTTTCGGACTGTGCGAGTCGTCCTGCGCTCTTGTTGACGCAGGCGGCTATACCGAAGACGACGGCTACGACGAGGACCTATCAATCTGGAAGGTCACGTTGGCCCGGTTCGCCATGCTGACACATTCGCCATTGTCCATCTGCGCCTTCACGCAGACTTGCATCTGCTGGGCCGCCGTGATTCCGACCCTGCACGATATCAGGAGATGTAGTGAGTAGACGGGCCTCACGATGGGCATCGAGATATCTGAGAGACTGTGCGTGAGGCGGCCGACATTTTCTTCAAGCGGCATCAGCCTAGGAAGCAGGGACGAAGGAAAGAATAAAAAACAGAGAGGCCTAAATGCTGTTTTTGTTTCTTTTTTCATCTTTTAGACAGTGCACACGTGCGTCGCGTATGTACAGCCAATTCATCTTTCACAATGCCGCGGTGTATGCGCCCTCCAGCTAGAGAAAAAGTCGCAATACGATCTTTCCTATGGAAGTTTTTCATGTTGCTCATACCGGTTTCCTCGGCTTCTGCAAGAACCTTAGCAAAAGGCAGGGGGCAGCGCAGGAAAACGAAAAAAGGCAAATTCCTCCTTTGCTCTACGCTGTAGCTATTCCGGCCTACTTGAAAAACTAGCGCGAGAACGACAAATATGCAGAAGGACACGGCACGAGCGCTGACAAGGGACAGCGCTCGTCTTGTGTCAATTGTGTGTTGTCCACCATTCTCACGCGGTGCTTTGAAGTATTTATCAATTAAACTCACCCCTCTCTATACCTTACCAACCGTCGTTTAAACAGAGACTGAACCCTCCGTATCACATTTTCCACTATATACACATGCATGAATAGCGCAACGAATGTGTGTTTTAAGGCTGCTAACCCATTACAATGTATAGATGCAGCAGCGCAGGTGCGCGTGGCGCCTTACGGGCGCATAGTGGGCCATCGGTAAATTTGCGAAAGGAAGAAATGTGGCGTAGTGGCTACTTCGCAACTGTACTTGCATTAGGCATTTCTGGATAGTCTGAAAGGATCACTTCCCAGGCGCGCAGAGGTTCCTTCTCTTGCGACACGGTTGACTGCAATGCGCACGGGGCCAATTTACTATATATCGTTCTATTCCTGAAGGTGAAGCCGAGGCGTCTTTCAAATTTTCTAGTGTTCGCCACTGCAAGCTGGAGTTTATATCCTCTTTTTTTGCCGTCCTAGTGCCTTGATTATACGTACAATAGCTGCGTCCCCCTGTTTTACTCTCACAGAGGGTAGGTAGGAAAATACGAGCTGTCGTTGTACAGCTTTGACAATAAAAGAACGACTTCAAGCACTGTAAGCTGTGATTAGACGGCAAAGAGCATATAGCACACATATGGAACCCCGATACTGCACAATTCGTACACGATGTGATCAATCTTTGTCAATAGCCAAGCCATTACAAGCTCATTTCATTACCAAGACGTCAGCAGCGAAATATTTTATTCGCCATAACTGCAACGCTAACCACTCGTTGCTGATCGTAGTCGCACTGCGGAGGTCCACGGTACATCATTCAAACACTAAGCATCAAATATCGGGGCCAATTATATTGATGTCGAAGACAACTATTGGCCAGCGTGCAGTTTCGACGTTAATGAAGCCCTTAGGGGGCTTCTCTCAGCGATCTGCTGTCTCGTCATCACAATTGTCGACGAGCAGGCTTAAGTGGAACTACAGTGTGCTCGTCGGGGGTCTTTTCCAGATCACGAGACATCTTGGCCATATTGACCGTGCATTCGGAGACGCGATATCGCAGGTCTTCCTCCTCGGAGACGGAAAGTCCTGCGCGCCGGAATAGGCCCTGTACCTAGGTCATGTGGTCATCAGCTGGTTGACGCTCGCCACGAGGGCCGCCATAGTTTCGGACTGTGCGAGTCGTCCTGCGCTCTTGTTGACGCAGGCGGCTATACCGAAGACGACGGCTACGACGAGGACCTATCAATCTGGAAGGTCACGTTGGCCCGGTTCGCCATGCTGACACATTCGCCATTGTCCATCTGCGCCTTCACGCAGACTTGCATCTGCTGGGCCGCCGTGATTCCGACCCTGCACGATATCAGGAGATGTAGTGAGTAGACGGGCCTCACGATGGGCATCGAGATATCTGAGAGACTGTGCGTGAGGCGGCCGACAATTTTCTTCAAGCGCATCAGCCTAGGAAGCAGGGACGAAGGAAAGAATAAAAAACAGAGAGGCCTGAATGCTGTTTTTTTTTCACCTTTTAGACAGTGCACACGTGCGTCGCGTATGTACAGCCAATTCATCTTTCACAATGCCGCGGTGTATGCGCCCTCCAGCTAGAGAAAAAGTCGCAATACGATCTTTCCTATGGAAGTTTTTCATGTTGCTCATACCGGTTTCCTCGGCTTCTGCAAGAACCTTAGCAAAAGGCAGGGGGCAGCGCAGGAAAACGAAAAAAGGCAAATTCCTCCTTTTGCTCTACGCTGTAGCTATTCCGGCCTACTTGAAAAACTAGCGCGAGAACGACAAATATGCAGAAGGACACGGCACGAGCGCTGACAAGGGACAGCGCTCGTCTTGTGTCAATTGTGTGTTGTCCACCATTCTCACGCGGTGCTTTGAAGTATTTATCAATTAAACTCACCCCTCTCTATACCTTACCAACCGTCGTTTAAACAGAGACTGAACCCTCCGTATCACATTTTTCCACTATATACACATGCATGAAGATCGCAGAAAAATCTGTTCGTCAAAATATGCCAAATATAAAAAATCTTCCACATAGTGCACTGGGGCACATCACTCATCTTTCTAGTGCCCAGCGTATACCGTAGCGCTGGGACGTTCAACGCGCGCCGTGTCCTCAGCAATAACGAAACAATTCGTCCCTATCACTTAATTCCTGCAGTCAAGAATGAATTTGAGCGTAGAGGGCGCGTGATAACAACCCCTCCAGATGGATGGATGGATTGATATGGCTGTACCCTTTAGATAGGCCGGTGGCTAACGCCACCTAGCCGTATTACTTAGTGAACCAAAAACTATATTTATCTTTTCTTTTTTCTGTCTTGGTTCTGGAGCGTTTTCTATCGGAATGTGTACAAAAAGGATGTTCTACTAATAAATGGGGTGACTTATCACATCTCAACTTTGGGCTGTCCAGAGGGCGCAGTGCCCACGATGCGGCGGCAGGCCTCGGCTCTACTGTCCCGTTGTGTGGAGCGACCCGCCGTGTGCTAGGGCACGCGTCTTCGAACTTTCAGAATAAAGTTCTTCCAAAGCATACCACACTTCTGTTGGAGACGCCAAGCGTGCGTCTCATCACTGCGGCCATTGGGCTTCGACCTGCGTCCCTAGCCGCCTCGGCTCGAACGCGCCCACTACATTGAGCATTGGAGTTTAGCTAAGCACTCAACTTTGTTTGCGGAAACGGCGCAGTTGACTGCAGAATATATAGATAATTATAACTCCGTAATTGTCATAGCAAGAAAATCCACAATGCTTATGAAATGTAGAAGAAACTAATCGAAGGGCACCATACTCTGTGCGAAATACAAACTGACGTGACGGTGAATAAAGGAGATATCAAAGAAAGATACGCAGAAAAGGGTGTCATAGCGCAGCATACCTGTTCTCCATCAGGGCTTCAGCTTGCCGCAGGATCGTGTCAAGTTTAAGCGCCTGCGTCAGTGCCTCCATCTGGGGCGTCAGCTTGTTGAAGTAAATGCTCAGGTCTATGTGTTCGCGGACCGCTTCCGACGACAGTTGCTTCGTCGGCGACCGCACCTTCACCTGAGGCATTGGTGGGTAGAGCTGCAGGAACCACGCAGGGTTGTGCAGCGCGTTTCTCACCTTCTTCTGGTCGTACATGCCACCGATGATGCTGCTTGCTGCCACCGATGTGGCGAACACATCTGCCACTGGCACCTCGTCCAAAGACACACCACTCCCGACCAAGCCGGCGGCAGCCATAGGCGTCGGCTCGTCGATCTTGGTGTAGTCCGAGATAGAGCACAGCTCCCGCAGCAGCATCTTCAATAACTGGGTCAGCAGCAGGTGGTTGTTCTTCCACACCTTCCAAATTGGGTCCTCCTCGTAAGGCCTCGAATGCACGGGCCCAGGTTCCTCCGCCTTCGTATTGAGAGATAGTTGAGGCTTGGGCCTCCGAGATATGTGACTCGTCGTGGGAATCTTGGAGCCATCGTCGGAACCCAACAGAGACACAGACTGGCGAGTGTTCAGTTCGCCAGCGTCCAGCTTCCGAGTGGCCATGAACTGCAACGCCAGCGAGACCGGCATCTGCACCTTTAGGAACTGACTGGTTGAGTCCTTGGGTCCTAGCGTACCAGCCGTCACCTTGGAGTTAACGGGGAAGTCCTTGCTCATCTGAGGCGCAGCCGAGGCCTTTCGGCAGCCGCTGCTCTTGCCTGAGGACACCGACTTATGCATCACGAATCCCGAAGGACTGCTCGAAACGGCCGAGGGGGACATAGCGGGGCCCTGCTCGCGTTGAGTGTTGATGTTGACGATGTCTCTGGGCTTAAGAGACTGGCAATCCATCTGGCCAACTAGGCGGCAGATCTTGCGCCGCGAAGGGTTGAAAGACATGGCTAAATCGATTTGACAGCTAGCGGGGAAAGTTTACTAAGTAATGCCTGTCGCGTTTCACTCACCGAATCGTGTGCACGTAAAATTTGCGACAGTCAGAGGCACCTTCGGGCAAGGGTCTCGCGATTTCGACCGTTTCTTCTTCGTCTTCTTGACCTTCGCAGATGGCACGCACCCCTCCTATGTTGTAGCCCAGAATCCATGACTCATACCCACTCTGGGGGATTGGCCAAGAAATCATATAGTCTCATATGGACGATAACTGCACTATTGCTAGCAACAATAATATTGCCACGTTCCATTTCCCAAGTTTTCGTTATCGTCCCAAAACACCACACGATTCTCAGCGCAAACTGCGCCTGCAGTTTTCCAGAAGGTTCCGGACTGTAGTATATCATTTCGATAAGATCACGCCCACTGTGCGAACGGTACAGATTGTTCTGGAACCTACGCCACCGCCAGCGATAACGCTAGAACATTCGATGGCAAGAGTATAAATGCCGACGCGCTTTGCCACTTGTGAGTAATTGATTGATTTGTGGGGTTTAACGTCCCAAAACCACTATTTGATTATGAGAGACGCCGTAGTGGAGGGCTCCGGAAATTTTGACCACCTGGGGTTCTTTAACGTGAACCCAAATCTGAGCACACGGGCCTACAACATTTCCGCCTCCATCGGAAATGCAGCCGCCACAGCCGGGATTTGATCCCGCGACCTGCGGGTCAGCAGCCGAGTACCTTAGCCACTAGACCACCGTGGCGGGGCCCACTTGTGAGTAGTTGTTGATCGAAGGCCGACGCTCTGTTCGCCGCTATCAGTCCGAGACTGCTATCTGTGCGAGACTGCTGCTGTAATTGGACTTTCCTTTCACCGGGCACAGGTTCGCCCAAATAAACAGTTAAATCCCAACACGAAGTCTCCTGTCTTCGGCCACGTCACGACCCCGTGACATCTGGTGGCGGTGCTGCTTCGTTCATGTACCGGACGCCCCCGTCAAGCCGTGAACCCAGCCCACGTCGCGGAGAAGATACCGACGCCAACCAGGAGCAGCGAACAAGCCGCCGACAGCAAGGGCTACCACCGGAGTACGGGCTTCTGCAAGACAAGGCGCGGAAGACCAAGGCCATGACCGCGACTGCAGCGACAATGACAACCGCAGCGTCCCAGCCCACGATGGTCATGCATCAACCCAGGGAACCACCAACGTTTCATGGGACATCGTTTGAAGACCCGGAGTTCTGGCTAGAAACATACGACCGTGTGGCCGCCCTCAACCACTGGGACCATGACGAAAAGCTGCGTCGTGTGTTCTTCTATTTGGAAGACACCGCAAGGACCTGGCTCGAAAATCGGGAGTCCACGCTCCGAACGTGGGATGTTTTCTGCGGCGCATGTCCTGCAAGCGTTTGCGAGCGTCGCTCGCAAAGAGAGCGCCGCTGCTTTATTAGAGACCCGGGTTCAGCTACCAAATGAAAATGTCGCCATTTTCACAGAAGAAATGACCCGACTATTCCGTCACGCTGACCCAGACATGCCTGAGGAGAAAAAAGTTCGTTTCCTCATGCGAGCGGTCAAACAGGAGCTCTTTGCGGGACTGATAAGAAACCCACCGAAAACCGTCCAAGAATTTGTAGCCGAAGCGACCACCATCGAAAAAACCCTGGACATGCGCACCAGACAGTATAATCGTCGCCTGACTCCAGAATGCGCTGCTGCTCAAGCCAGTGACTCCGACAACCTGCGTGAAACAATCCGAGCGATCGTGCGGGAAGAGCTGCGCAAACTGTTGCCTTCGGCGCAACCTCAAGTGGATTCGATCGCCGACATTGTGCGAGAAGAAGTTCGGCACTCGCTTCGAATTCCCCAAACACCACTGCCCGAGCCAGAAACTATGAGCTACGCCGCTGCAGTGCGCCACAACGCTCCTCCCCGTCCACGCCGAAACGCCGCCCCGTCGCACTTCCGTCGCCAGACACCACCACCGCCACCACCCCCACCGACGACCTACCGTTCGCCAGCGGGCCAGCGCAGTGCGCCGAGGAAAACCGACGTCTGGCGCACCCCTGACCACCGCCCACTGTGCTACCACTGCGGCGAGGCCGGGCACACTTACCGCCGTTGCCAGTACCGACAGATGGGACTGCGTGCCCTGACGGCGAAAGCTCACTTACTGAAGGTGGCCTGACGACGCAACATGGAAGCAGCGGGACAAGCCGACGCAGCCGTGACCCGACGCCACGCCCTAACTGTAATGCGAGACGGCGAACTAGCGACCTCGACGTTCTTATCGACGGCCACAGTGTGACCGCTCTCGTCGATACTGGAGCTGACTATTCTGTCATCAGTGGGTCGTTCGCCGCGAAGTTAAAGAAAGTTAGGACAGCTTGGAAAGGCCCTGAAATCCGCACAGCTGGCGGTCATCTCGTAACGCCTGCAGGAATCTGCACAGCGAGAGTCATCATTAACGGCCGTATTTATCCTACAGACTTCGTAGTCCTACAGCGTTGCTCGAGAGATGTCATCCTTGGCATGGACTTCTTATGCCTCCATGGTGCTGTCATCAACCTAAAAACAAAGTCGATAACGTTATCTACAGAAGAAGCACTACCGCCGCGCACGCCGTGAGGACACCATACCTTGAATGTGCTGGAAGAACAAGTCACCATTCCGCCTCGCTCAAGCGTCATTATTTCAGTCGGCGCTCCTGAATCACCTGACTTGGAAGGCGTCGTTGAAGGCAGTCAGAATCTGTTGGTCACCCGAAATATTTGCGTCGCAAGAGGAATTGCAGAGCTGCGGGGAGGCAAAGCAACGGTTATGCTCACGAATTTCAGCAATGAGCACAAACATGTGAACAAAGGAACAACGGTCGCATACATCGAAGAAATTGTCGAAGCCACCAGTGCTTTCGCACTCGCCGATTCTGCGGAACCTGCTCAGAGGAACCAAGCCCCTCCCATAGCTTTCGACGTCAATCTTAGACTTCCGAACGATAAGCAAGCACAGCTCAAGGCCCTGCTCCTGCAATACGAAGATTGCTTTTCGTCGTCATCGAAAATTCGGCCGACCCCAATCACGAAACATCGCATCATAACCGAAGAAAATGCCAGACCACTCCGTCAGAGTCCGTACAGGGTTTCGACGCGAGAACGTGAGGCCATGAAGAGACAAGTTGATGAAATGCTGCGGGATGACATTATCCAGCCGTCCAAGAGCCCATGGGCGTCCCCCGTGGTGTTAGTGAAGAAAAAGGATGGGACCCTACGTTTCTGCGTCGATTATCGCCGCCTGAACAAAATCACAAGAAAGGACGTGTATCCTCTCCCACGAATAGACGACGCACTTGATCGGCTCCATAACGCCAAGTACTTTTCGTCAATGGACCTCAAGACTGGCTATTGGCAAATCGAAGTCGACGAAAAAGACCGAGAGAAGACGGCGTTTATAACACCGGACGGCCTCTTCGAGTTTAAGGTGATGCCCTTCGGCCTTTGCTCAGCGCCTGCAACTTTTCAACGCGTTATGGATACAGTACTGGCAGGATTGAAGTGGCAGACTTGCCTTGTGTACTTGGACGACGTCGTCGTGTTTTCCTCGAGTTTCGACGAGCATCTTCGGCGCCTTGAAGCTGTACTTCAAGCCATCGAGACGTCCGGACTCACACTGAAGCCTGAAAAGTGCAGATTTGCGTATGAGGAGGTCTTGTTTCTGGGGCACGTTATCAGCACGTCTGGAGTTCGTCGCGATCCGCGGAAAACAGCCGCCGTCGCCAACTTCCCGCCGCCCACTGACAAGAAGGCCGTGCGCCGATTTCTAGGCCTGTGCGCCTATTATAGGCGGTTCGTGAAAAACTTCGCCCGCATCGCCGATCCTCTCACTAACCTTACCAAGGCCGACGTGGAATTAAAGTGGGAAACGCCACAGGAACTTAAACATCGCCTCCAGACGCCTCCGTTACTTGCCCATTTCGACGAATTCGCCGAGACAGAAATACATACTGACGCAAGCAGCGTAGGTCTTGGCGTCGTTCTTCCTACGAAACGGTCTTCTACAAAAGAAAAACTTTTCACCGCTTCGAGCTAAGTACCTCCTTGTGGTGCCTTCAGCTCTGCGACCAGAACTCCTGCAGGCCCTACACGACGATCCGACGGCAGGGCACCTCGGTGTTTCTCGCACGCTCGCGAGGATACAAGAAAGGTACTACTGGCCACGTCTTACCACCGACGTCACTCGTTATGTGAGGACATGCCGGGACTGTCAGCGACGCAAGACACCGCCGACAAGGCCAGCGGGACTTCTGCAGCCAATTGATCCACCTTTCCAGCAGATTGGTATGGACCTACAAGGGCCGTTCCCGACGTCGGCTTTCGGAAACAAGTGGATCGTGGTAGCTACCGACTACCTCACCCGCTACGCCGAGACAAAAGCCCTGCCAAAAGGCAGTGCATCCGAGGTAGCTAAGTTCTTCGTCGAAAATATCGTCCTACGTCACGGCGCTCCGGAGGTCCTTATCACCGACAGAGGAACGGCATTCACTGCCGACTTAACTCAAGCGATCTTGGCATACAGCCAAACAAACCACCGCCGGACGACAGCGTACCACCCACAGACCAACGGCCTCACCGAGCGGCTTAACAAGACGATCGCCGACATGCTGTCAATGTACGTCGATGTCGAACACAAGACGTGGGACGCCATTTTTCCGTATGTGACCTTCGCATACAACACGGCGGTGCAGGAGACGACGCAGATATCTCCATACAAATTGGTCTACGGAAGGAGCCCGGCAACGACGCTCGATGCCATGTTACCCAACGTCACCGACGAAGAAAGCCTCGATGTGAGCGAGTACCTTCAACGTGCCGAAGAAGCCCGACAACTTGCGCGTCTCCGTATCAAGAATCAACAGACGATAGACAGCCACCGTTACAACCTTCGACGACGCTTCGTGGAATACCAGCCCGGTGAACGTGTTTGGGTGTGGACGCCGATACGCCGACGTGGACTAAGTGAAAAGCTTCTGCGACGCTACTTCGGACCGTACAGGGTGGTTCGACGTCTCGGCCCACTTGATTACGAGGTTGTCCCCGACGCCATCACAAACTCTCAACGACGCCGATCGCGACCTGAAGTCGTGCATGTCGCGCGCCTTAAGCCGTTTCATGCGCGTTAACAAACTGAAACAGTGCTTTTTTGTATTACTGTTTCATCGTAATTTATTCATTGTACTTACTTGCATTAATATTGTACCTTCATCTTTAGTTAAAGCATCGGGACGATGCCTTTTTTTCAGAGGGGGGCAATGCCACGTTCCATTTCCCAAGTTTTCGTTATCGTCCCAAAATACCACACGATTCTCAGCGCAAACTGCGCCTGCAGTTTTCCAGAAGGTTCCGGACTGTAGTATATCATTTCGATAAGATCACGCCCACTGTGCGAACGGTACAGATTGTTCTGGAACCTACGCCACCGCCAGCGATAACGCTAGAACATTCGATGGCAAGAGTATAAATGCCGACGCGCTTTGCCACTTGTGAGTAGTTGTTGATCGAAGGCCGACGCTCTGTTCGCCGCTATCAGTCCGAGACTGCTATCTGTGCGAGACTGCTGCTGTAATTGGACTTTCCTTTTACCGGGCACAGGTTCGCCCAAATAAACAGTTAAATCCCAACACGAAGTCTCCTGTCTTCGGCCACGTCACGACCCCGTGACAATATTTCGAAAGAATCTTCTTTTCTTGTTCACCAATACCAGTGGCTTAGAACCACTGTGGGGGATTGACCAAGAATTTTGTGGTTTTGTAAAATGTAGAGCAGAGTATAAGAGCCGAGCCTGAAATCCATGGCTCACGCCTACACTCAGGAATTAGCCAAGCACTGGGTAGATTTCAAGAAAATTCTCTAATATGTTATAAATCCTTTAAGCACCGTCATTCTAGTTGAGGCGAAAGCCTGTTAATGAAAATATGATAGTATTGATGATGATGTCGATTTGTTTGAAGTTGGCATTAACCACAACCACTCGTTAGGAAATGAAGTTACTACAGTTTCAACAGTGTCAGTGCCTTGAACAAATTATTATTATTATTATTATCTTTCCAAAACCACAATATTTGATTATGAGGGACGCCGTTGTGGAGGGCTCTGGAGATTTCGAACATCTGGGGTCTGGGGTATATCTGGGGTATATCGAACCTATATATATAGGTTCGATATAGGGGTATATCTGGGGTCTGGGGTATATCTGGGGTATATCTGGGTATATCGAGGGTCTGGGGTATATCGAACATCTGGGGTCTGGGGATATAAGCACACGGGTCTTGAGCCTTTTCGTTTATATTGAGAATGCAGCCGAATTTAATACCACGACCAGTAGTAAAGTTTCGGGTAAGTGCAAAAACATTTAGACTGTTAGAGCTCTTCTGGAAGAAATTCCGGTGTCGGCGTCATTAGTCCTGAGCGAAAACAACGCCAGGCCTGCACCTAAAACACAGTACAGTCGCAGCGAATGCTGGAAGAACGGCATTAATAAGGCCTGTAATGAACTCTCTCGGAGCTACTAATACAAGTACACGCTTGCAAGGTACCCACTGATGATAACGCCTTTAATATGGCCCAGGAGAAGGAGGAGGAATAAACCTTATTATAAGAAACCAGCAGGTTTAGGTGGCCGGGCCTAGGCCTCTCATGAGGGGACGTCAAGGGCTTGCCTCGACGCCGCCTCACGGGCGTGCTGGGTCACCCAGGTTTGGTCGTAAAGAGGGGGGCTCCATAGAGCCTCATGGAGATTAAACGAAAGGGTCGTGGCGTTAGTGTGTCTTTACTGTGTCGGGCACTCCCACAGCATCTGCGGAAGCGTAGCCCGGTGAGTGCCGCATCACCGACAGTGGGAGGTTGTGTACAATATGGCCCATACCGAATTTTTTTTTTGACAATTTGGAAAACACCCACTATGTCAATATTCATTATTCCGCGCAGAAGCGAGGTACCCACTATGTATTTGAAAGACATTGTGAGCACTTCGTTGATGCAGTGGCTGAGGACGACAGTGTATTTTGTTAGGACCCTTTGTTTCGTATGAAACTCTATGTTAGGATCCAAGAAAGTTTGATGACTAACTGACTGACTGACTGGCTGAGCCCTTTGGTAAAGGGTTGGAAGCATTCAATGACCCACTCGTTAAGCGATTCGTATTGTGTGACACCTGGTTACACAATTTGCTTGAGTGACGGCTATTTGTTATTTTACTCTTCTACCACACTATAGTTACCACGTATACGTTGTTTCATCCCGACATGGCACTTTTATAGCCTTTTTGCGAAAGAGTTTCTGGCAACGGCATGGCTCTGTAGTATAACACAGGGCTGCCACGAAAAGAGCCTAAGTTCTATTACCGTTCCACCTTAGTTTTTTTTTTAGTTTGTTTTTCGTGATAGTGGTTACGTACACCGGTGGCGGACAACTAAAGCGCCAAAAACGGCTCTTGTTGTCATCTCGTAACGACTCTCGCCGTAAGATCAACTGGACCTGAGGCGACTGCAGACGGGCACTTTGACCAGCCCCTGCCATCTGCACCGCCTGTGGCCTAGACTGCACCCGTCGCCTGGCTGTGCGAGCACGAACGGGCCGACATGGCGCACTTATACTCTGGCAATGCGCAAGAAACGAACATGGTATTGAATGTTGGGCAAGTTGGTAAGGCAGGATTTTCAGGCTCAGCGCGAGACCGATGAAGCCGGAAGAGTACTAGGTACTTCGCCAATGAGCAAAAGGAATAATTGTGGCGTAGTAGGCACTTTGCGGCACTACAACCAGCAGATACACAATACGAACAATATTTAATTCTTCCTCAGGGCCAATTGAGCTGCCGCTATGCAGCTGTTATAAACAGCAACATTATAAGCCTGGTCATATAGGGTAAAGAACATAGCGTGCGTAAGGAAGCCCCACACTCCACAACTCTCAGGTATCATTCTTTGCTAATTGTACAACCAAGCTCGTTTCATCATGAAGTCATCAGCCAGTAAATATTTTAATCAACATCATCGCACCGCTAACCACTCGTTGCTGGAAGGTAGTTGCTCTACAGCGGTCCGCGGGGCAGCAGTCTAACACTCAAATTTGGATAGCAGAGCGCATCTTGTCAATTTCGAGGCTTAAGAACTAGAAAAGCAACGCCTCTTCAGGTCAGCGACTATTCTCGACGCAATGTTATGGTAATACTCGGCTCATCGAATTCCTGAGTGGGCTGTCCTCCACAGTCTTCAGTGTTTTCCTCTAAATCGTCGGGCACTGAGGTGTGCTTTTTTAGGGTGTCCTTCAAGTCGTGAGACATCCTGGTCATGTTGTCCGTGAGCTTTGAGACACAGTATCGCAGGTCTTCTTCCTCAGAGACCGAAAGTCCTGCTCGCTTGGGCGCCGGTCTGCCGCCCAAGGCGCGCCGGAACAGGTCCTGCACGTGGGTCATGTGGTTGCTCAGCTGGTTGACGCTCGCCACGAGCGACGCCATGGTGTCGGACTGCGCGAGTCCTCCTGCGCCCTTGCCGACGGTGGCGGCAGCCAAAGACGACGGTTGCGAGGAAGACCTGCCTATCTGGAAGCTCACGTTGGCCCTGTTCGCCATGCTGACACCCTCGCCGTTGTCCGTGTGCACATCGGCGCGGACTTGCATCAGCTGGCCAACCGGACTTCCATTCCTGGACGACATCAGGACATCAAATCGGTGAACGCGAGCCTCGCGATGGTCCTCGGCAGTGCCGTAACTAGGGGGTAGTTCAGGCGGTTCTCACATCCACGGAATTTTTTACATGCTTAAACTTTTCTGGTGATACTAAAGTATTTACACGGCTTCACATCAACCCAGGGCAGTACTCGAGATTTTCTTTCAGGGGTGTTCACGTGTATAACGACTAACTTTAGCAACTGTTGATGCTGGTTCAATTTAACGATATCACATTTTGGCAACGTGAGCAAAGTAACCCACCATTGTATTTAGTTAAACTGCTCGACTATAGAAAAGCACACTGCCTAGGAACAATTATAATAAATTTAAATGTGACAAAAGGGGCTAAAAATTTACTTGAAAAAAAAACTCACTCATTCGCCTCAAGGGCGCAATGAATGCGATAACAATAAATTGGAATCTCACAGGAAGAACGACAAGCAGATAGAAACATGCTGTGCCTGTTTAAGCACTTAGTAATTACTCCACAGTTGTTACTTCAAAGGGTTGCTGTCAAAGTTGTAACTTCAAGTAGCCCCCTACTTTGACTATTATAGCTAGCTATTCGCTCCTTTAGAAAACGCGGCCGCTGCAGTGACAGAAGTGACCTCCATGCGGTCAAGCTTGAACGCGAACTTTGCGGTGAGAGCACACAACGTAGATAGCTCCCCGTCAAGAGAAGAACACACGCGCAGGCCCTGTAAATCATTACCTTTTACCCAAGTACAAGTTGGTGGCGCACATTCTAATACCTGCGAAACAATGAGTTTTCTAATCACAGCTCGCGTTCCCCGCCAGCGTCGATTCTGGCCATCAAAATAAAATGTGATATGGGTTTAGTCGGTAAATATTCCTGAAGCTTAAATTACAGGGCAAGCTCACTATAGAATGACGTTTTTTTATTTTTTTAGTTTCTCTCTGCCCACATCTGAACCTGATTTCATGTATTCGTACATATAACACACTATCATCCTTGTTACACCTCTTGGTTTCTTCTAATATGTGGTCATATGCGGTAGGGTTGCTAGGCGCTTGTATAAGCATTGGCGTGTTAAAAAATAAATAGCTGTTACGCCGCCTGTGTCGTGAGTGCTGTGCTTTTGCCCAGTAAATTTAGCCTCAGCATCCTGGTCACAGCATTCGTGGTGTCTGCTTCTTTTTCCTCTGTCTCTTTGTTTCGGTGCGGTGAAGTTTTGCCTTCAAGATGTATACTGTGATTCTGGTTCCGCCGTCTCATTTTTTTTCCCTGCTGTTGGCCAAGCCTGCAAGAGCCTAAGCATTCCCACTAGCTCCCGCCACCACGAGCGCAATGCTACATACCCAAATTGGGAGCCTTCATGTGCAAGCACGGAAGTGCGCCCATGAAGGTTCCATAGCCTCGCAATAAAGAAGTGGCATGGTACAACAGCGATACAACACACACGCAGCGCCACGTGGCCGACGACGCAGCATGGCTCGCGTCTCATAATCTTAATTTCTCTCCGCGTGGCGTCCGGTGTGTTTGTATTCCGCCGTTACAGTCCTGGAGAACAGATCACGCACGCATGGCACAATTGACTAACGCGAGGGGCGCAAGTTGGAATTCTGGGTCACACCTTTGGAAAGCTTCTTTTCGATTGTTTTTATACGTGGCTTTTATGATTATACACATGCCTTTAGATTTACGGGACATGACGGCGACGGCAAATATTTATATAATTGCTATCGCAATAAAAACACGTAATATAGGAAAACGTACCCGTTCGCCATCGGTGCTCCGGCGATTGGCCTGAGAGCCTGCGTCAGCGCTTCCATTTGGGAGGCCAGCTTGCTGAAGTACACGCTCAGGTCTGGGTGTTGGCGAAGTGGTTCCAACGACCGTTCCTTCACCTCAGACGGCGGCGCGTAGAGCTGTCGGAAAGGCGCCGGGTTCTGCAGAGCGTTGCTCACGTTCTCCCGGTTGTCCATACCACCAATGATGTTGCTCGCTGCCAGCTTTGTTGCGAACGTGTCCGCCACCGGCGCTTCGGCCAAAGGAACGCCACTCCCAACCGCGCCGGCGGCCGCCATCAGCGTCGGCTCGTCGATCTTGGTGTATTCTGTGACTGTGCGCAGTTCCTGTAGCAGCATCTTGAGAAGCTGTGCTAAGCGCAGCATGTTGCTCTCCCACACCTCCCAAATGGGGTCGTCCTCGTAGGGTCTCGGATGCGCGGGCTCAGGTTCTTCCGCTTTGGGCTTGGGAGGCGGCCGAGGCTTCGGCCTCCGAGATATGTGGCTCGTTGTGGGTATCTTGGGGCCAGCGTCGGAGCCCAACGAGGACGCGGAGAGGCGAGCGCTCAAGTAGGCGGCGTCCAGCTTCTGAGTGTCCATGAACTGCGACGCCATCGAGACCGGCACCTGGACCGTTAGGAATTGACTCGTCGAGCCTTTGCCCGCTTGAGGAGCGGCCGAGGCCCTTCGGCCGCCGCCAGCCTTGCCTGCGGACATAGACTGGCGCACCGCGAATCCCGGTGGACTGCTCGGGGTGTCCGAGGGAGGCCTTGCTGGGCTCTGGCCACGCTGGTAGATGTTGTCGACAATATCCCTGAGCTCGAGAGACTGGCAACTGATCTGGCCAGCGAGACGGCGGAGCTCCTCAGGTCGCGACGGGTTGAAAGAAGCCATGGGTAAATCGATTCGACAGCTATCGTGGAAAGTTCCGATACTCTGCCTGGACGATGCGCGTCGCGCTCCTGCTCACCACGCCATGTGCACACGAAGTTTGAGATGGCCAGCAGCAATTTTGGGCGGAGGGTCTCGGGAGTGAGACCACTCCTGTGTACCACAAGAATCTTTCACGTGCCCGTCGTTATCTTCGGGGCGCGAGCTTGTTGATGTTGATATCGATGTGTTTAGACCTAGCTTATGCAACCATGAGGACTGACCACCAGCTTGAAATTAAATTACTGCAGCAACAATTGTCAATTATTTGAACAAATTAATGAATGGAAACAGACAGTCAAATGTTCGATCACAATGTTTGTTTCAAATGCAGAACATTTCAAATGAAGAACAAGGAAATATGGGCAGAGCTAATGTTCTATTAAGAATAACCTGTTCAATAACAGCAGTTGCCTTATCCTTTTTTGCCGCCAAACTGTGTTATCAACAAACAATGATCTAAAATGGTGTCCGAAGCAGCAGTATATCTATATTACTAGTCATAGTGTGTTAATAATGATGATAATGGTTATGTCCCAAGTCACCGGCTTACTGCCATTATCCCTTCCCCAAGGGTATAGGGCAAGCAATGAAACTTTTCATAAATATGAACACATGACCTATGTAACCATTGAGTAAGTCTAGAATAATCAATAATTAATTATAATTATGATCTACCAATTTCAATTCATAACTAGCCTTATTAAACTTTATTTTTCATGAGTGGAGTAGACACACCTGTGAGAAAGGACAGATTACTTAGATCTAATTCAATTCGACTTAATCTCACTTTGATAATGCTTTAGCTTAATAAACAGAAATGACTGCCTTCTAAAAGGCAGTGTTCGATTGATTAGTTCTTTGTATAACATCAACACAGAGGTGATGAAGCTAGACCAGGTGTGTGCACTATACGCTTCATTTTTACTTAACCTTCTTCTGCATCATCACTGCTATAGTTAAGCCCATCTTTTGTACGCCAAACAGCTGAATGTGTTTAAGTTTAGAGTGTGTGTGAATGGATAAATTTCAAAAAGATAGAAAACACGTGAGTTAGGCTTTCAGAGGCTTTTCAGCTTCGAAATATCTCTGGTGAGTTTCTTCAAAGCCATACTTGAAGTTCGCCAGGTATCCTAGAGAGATAAACACACTGGGCCGAGCTGACAGTAATCGGAGCCATTGAATGCACACCCAGACAAGCCACCTGCCTCACTAGACAAGGTGCTCCAGAAAACTCCAGCAGAAGTTTAAAAACATGAAGACCCGTAGTAGCGTCCTCAAGTGGGCTGATACATACTTATTTTGAACGAATAAACAACACCAGCACAACACATACTTGGCACCATGTATGTGTCCTCTTGATTTCATCTTGTATTGATGTTTCTTCATTCAATATCATATAAAAACCTGACCAATCGCGTGTTGCCACCTGTTGCATGAGGTAATTCTCTATCTTTCTCATTATGTTGAGTTGCTTAATTAAGTAACATTAATTAATTAGCCAACTTTTGAAGTAACAAGGCAGGGTAAAAATTTCCCTTTAGAAGGTCATTAATCTGTTGTCACAATGGTTGATTAGACAGTGTTTAATTTTCTATTTATCAATTATTGCATCGTATTTCCCCTTCGATTGCAAATGCCCACAACATACAAAGTAACAGCCCTTCCTTTTTTTCCACAAGGTATATAAGAGGGCACGACCTTGAAAATATATATTGTTGTCTTCAGAAACACTGGTTTCTTGTAAAAAAGTACAAATATACACTTTAAAGGAGTACTGACACAATTTTGAGACATTGCAAAACAGAGGTTACGTTTCGTTGGTACGCAGCTTCAACGGTATCTACACATAGGAGCCAAACAGCATGTACAAGATATCTTACTTTGATTATAATGTTTTTGTCGCTGAGAATCTGCAAGCCAGCCCAACAGCAACAGATATTGATCAAACAATTCAACAGAGTTTCCTCGAGTTTGTGAAGTCTGCGTCGTGCGGGCAACCTAAATTGCAAAAACCTCTCTCGAGGTCACTAGAGAACGATTCAAATGTTGTCCTTTACATGCACGAGTAGATGACAGATCTACCCCTAGCTTGTATGTTACGTGAAGCTGTCTCCCCATGACAACATACAGCGATAACACGTCACAGAGAAGCCACCTGCCACCTCCCCTCGATATTAAAAATATATTCGATGCATTCCCAGACACCACAACACTGATCAGTGTTTGCAACAGCAATGTTTTTTTTTGAGACACAATCCAAAAATCTTTGAAGTTTATGTCAGTACTCTTTCAAGAAGCAGACCTACACTTGGCTTCTAAATATATATATATATATATATATATATATATATATATATATATATATGTAGGAGTGGCAGCCGCCAGCCTGCCAATGACAGAAGGAAGAGGAGGACGACGATGGGGTGTGCTCTGGGTGGCACACGGCAGCGGGCAGTTGCGGCCCGGGTTCCTGGCCTGGCTCCACGTCCTCCCTGCGGGGTTTGAGGCCGAGCTGCCCCAAAAACCCCTACATTTGGCCCCACATTGGGTGCGGAATGTAGGCTCAGGCCTACTTCCCCATGAGTGCGTCCCCATGAGCACGTCAGCTCGTGCGCTCGAGCACCAAGAACCCAGCGTGATACCAACAATATATATATATATGTATATATATATATATATATATATGAGATCTAACAGACAATAATGTCAAGGAATGTAAACCTTGACCTTCGAATTCGGAGGTCGCAGGTTTGGTTCCTGCTCACAGCAAGTTATCTTTTCACCCACTTTTCTTTCTTCACATATACGTTACAATTGGTTCTAATAACTTCCCCCATACATTCCATGGCATTATTGTCCATTAGATCTCATTAATATAGTGTCAAAACACGGAAAAGTGAGCCCTTAAGTATACACTTTTTCTCCTTATTCATTAACGAGGGTCTCATACTGGCAGACTTGGTGCCGTTAGGTTGTATACGAGGGACTATTGGTAAGCTACCAGCTCGTAATAAGTGCACGTGCTACGTGATGCCAAACAGGCGGGTAAGCAGCCAAGTACCTTAGCCACTAGACCACCGCAGTGGGGCACCATGGGTACAGGTGGTGCCGCCTGACACTCCCACAATTAAATTCACATATGAACCCAATAAGGTGGCTTGGGGGACGGCCGCAATGGTAGCTCAGTGGTAGAGCATCGAACACGCTATTCGAAGGTCGCAGGTTCGGTTCCTGCTCACGGCAAGCTATCTTTTCACCCATCTTTCTTTCTTCATATTTACAATACAATTGGTCTAATAACTTCCCCTATACATTCCTTGGCGTTATTGTCTGTTAGATCTCAATACTATTGTGTCAAAACACGGAAAGAACTAGCCCTTAAGTATACACTTGTTTCCATTATTCATTAACGAGGGTCCCGTCCTGGCAGACTTGGTGCCGTTAGGTTGTATACGAGGGACTATTGGTCAGCTGCCAGCTCGAAATAAGTTCACGTGCTACGTGACGCCAAACAGGCTCATAAAGAGCGTGCCACACTCATCTCCATGGCTACAGGTGGCGCTGACTGACACTTCCACTTTTAAATTCACACATAAACCCAATAAAGTGGCTTGGGCGATGGCCGCCATGGTAGCTCAGCGGTAGAACATCGAACACGTTATTCGAAGGTCGCAGGTTCGGTTCCTGCTCGGGGCAAGTTGTCGTTTCACCCACTCTTCTTTCTTCACATTTACATTATAATTGGGTCTAATAATTTCACCTATACATTCCTTGGCATTATTGTGTTAGATCTCATTAACATTGAGTAAAAACAACGAAAAAAAAAGCCCTTAAGTATACACTTCTTTCCCTTTATTATATATATACACTTCTGAAAGCCTGTTTATTTGCAACATTTCACGGATCTTCATCAGATCTTTATCATCAGGTCTGACGAAGATCTGTCTTCGATTGAAACGTCACAAAGAAACAGCTTTTCAGAAGCATATATTTATTTTTTCCTATTTGCTATGACAACCGAAACCAGACTTCTTATAATATACATACACACACACACACACGCACACACACATATATATATGTATATATATCTTTCCATCCTACTAAGAGTAGCCAGTCAATTTTCAACTATTTCTGATTATGCTGCGAAAATTCATACAGGTATATGTGAATGCGAGTAGTTATTGAAGAGCTATATTTGCAAAAAAAAAAAAAACAATTGTGTTGCCCATAGCTTCAAACTTTGGGCATCCAAGTGGAGCTGTGTCACACAAAATTTATTCATATAATGTTACTAGTCTGAGAAAACAATATGAAACAATTTTTGCATCAATCTCAAGGTGCTGCTATTTCATAACTATGATAGTTTAAGTATGTTTATGTTCTTTTGTGTAAAAATCTTGTTTCTTTTTGCCTTGACGAAAAATTGCAATGTGCTGTATATCTAGCTTTTTTTTCATAGAAAACACGAATTTTTTAACAGTACTAATATATTTACATTTTCTCTATTTTATGTCCCTCTATTAAATGACTAAAATACTTTTGTAACAAATAAAAACAAAAATATTTTCACAATTTTGTGACATAGCTGGGATAAACATTTTGACTAAAATTGTGGCTTAGCTTTCCCATGTAGAAGTCCAAGTAAAAATATGGCTTTTATATTCTTGCACAGCATAGTTTGTCAATCAGATAAACAGAAAGTTTGAAAAGAGTATATTTCGTTTTAACGGAGAAAAAAATGTTCAAACTGAACAACCACAAGGTAGCACAAACCTGTCTTTGCTTTACCTCCACTGCATAGCACGTCAACACGAGGTTCCAGGAAGGCCTTTTCGGCAGCAAATAATGCACATCATACAACTTCTTGTCACTTGTTTTAGTGATACTGCTCTATTAGGTGTCAACAAGGGGCAGCAGTGCTTTCTTTGCAAAACAGATATCTTGCCCCTTGGACCATCAAAGGGCCGCTTATTTTGAACCGCCTCTTAGCCTCAAGGGGCAGTTTTTTTTTTTTTCCCCGTTCATTTTGTCGGTAACGTGGATCTTTCATGTTAATTTTTGAAAATTCGAATGCACACCCCGTTGCGTGCCTCGATTCTCGGACACGCGAGACTGCATGCTCATTACCTCTTGCACTAGTGTAGCCTGTGAAGAAGGTTGTTTCGGCTGTAGTGCAGATATTCGTGACTTCGGTGACGTACGTTATCAAGAGTTTATGCTGTACTCGGAAAAAAAATTCTCGGAAATTTTACCCCGTGTGATAGGCGCAACCCGAACTGGGAGCCGGATTTTCTGGAAAAAAAGTGAGCCTATTATGCAAGTAAATATGGTACTGCGACACGTAAGAAGGCATCTGTGGCGACATTCAGAATGCATTCACTTAACAACACGAGGCCACCATTTACTCATTAGAAATTTTGATTTTATTCCAACAGTCGAAGAAACTCATAAAAGTTACAAGGTCTCACAAAAGCTGCCACACAACAGAGCCCTCTATAACTTGTACCAGTAATACGCAATAACCAATATTCAATGCTGTGTCATGACCAGGGGGATTCTGCACATGCTGTCTGTCAACTTGGGTAGCAGCCGGTGTTTCCAGACAGCCCACGTAAGGTACCAGTAACGGAGCCCTCTATAACTTGTACCAGTAATACGCAATAACCAATATTCAATGCTGTGTCATGACCAGGGGATTCTGCACATGCTGTCTGTCAACTTGGGTAGCAGCCGGTGTTTCCAGACAGCCCACGTAAGGTACCAGTTTTAGATACCAGTTTTAGCAACACATCCGTTATAACAATTAGAAGCTGCCGCACTATCAGCTGTTGTTGTGAGCTATCTACAGTGAAATAATACGCTCACAGCAATGCCCGCATGCCGCAAAATCGGTTACAACAGTGAATTCTGGCTGTCCAATGTTCTAGTTGAATAGTAATATAAAGCAAAATCCTTGAAGAGACAATGAAACAAGAAAAATTAAGCTGCTGAAATCCTGCCCACAACCACGTATCTTAGTGCCCCTTCAGAATTACAGTATGCTTCACTTCACAGCGTTCCAGCACCGCAGCAAACCTAACGTTTAAAATCTGTTACGGCGAGGGAGTTGTGGAGGCCTCTGTTAACAGCCTCTTGGGCATGCAATACGAGTAAAAAGTTGATACTTTAAAAATTTTCACTGTGCAAAACCTCAGAGGTCACCATACATTGGCTCTATGGGGCTTGTGATGGTCTCGTGAAGCCACATCTAAACTTTCAAGCATGTCCGAAAATTCAGCAGTTCTGTCATCCTTAGTACAAATGTCTGTTGGTACATTCCAATGACAATATATTTTTCTCACTAGTCTGCTGTCCTCCTACTATGCTTTTTCATGCGGCTTGTTAATAGCAATTAACAGTTATAATAATAGCATTTTCGTGGCATTTCAGCATTCTTTTAAGTCGGTCTGACTGTATTGTTCCCTGTGCGTGTACCATTCATCTGTAACCGATTCAACCAGAGTGATTCAAAGTTGCATATGGCTTTTACTGAGCCCCTTTAATAACAATGATACTGCTGAATGACAACAATTTGGCCGGGAGCTTCCTGATCATCCCAACCATTTGACAAAAAAAGTCACAGCTTTGCCGCAAAGGCCAGGCAATGAACGCTATAGCAACAAATTGGAAGGTCACACGCAGAATGGCAAGCAGATCAAAGCATGCCCCGGGTTTCTCACGCACAAAAGACGCATGAAACGTACTCACAGGTACAGATTAACGCGAGTAAGCTTCTCAGCTGATACTTCGCTGTGTCTGAAAAGCGCGCCCTTTTCGCAAGCGGAGGCTGTGCAATGATTGCAGTGACCTTTGTGCGCCCGGTAACTACAACAGAATCGTTCCGACAAAACTCAAAGGGTAGCCATGACGTACGATTCTCCCCACTGCAAGATTAGGGCGAGCGTACACCCCCTTATTCTCTACACGGGCCAAAGTATGTACGCGTAAGAGATGAGAGCTGCCACGCGCTCCTTGCGCCATCTTGCTGATAATGCTGAAAACACGATAGTTCCCCCCCCCCCCAAGATGCCTGCCAACAGCAGTAAGTTGTAGATATGAATAGCTTGCTGTTTGAAGGTTGAAGGAGGTATCTCTCGGTGGCTCAGTGGTTAACGCCTCACATTCACAATGCGGAGGTCCCACGTTCGATTCCGTGCGCCGGAGTCTTTTTTTCTGAGATTTTTTTTTTCTTTCTTGCGTTTTCATATATATTGATACATATGCATATACGGTGCATGACATTGACGCCAGCCGAGTGTCCATATAATTCCTATCACAATAAAAAAGCTCAATGAATAAACAAAGGAATGGTACATGTGCTGCACCAAAGTTACGACTAAAGCCTCGTGCAGCAATGAAACCAATGACAACCTATATTAAGCTGCCAACATCATAGCGTTGTCCTGATAAGCATCATAAAAGGCTTTATTAAAAAGATTGACTGTACTTCACTAGATGTCCATAGCAATGTAAGTGGTGTACTAAATTAAAGCAAGGTACCTCGGTAATAAGCATAGTGGACGCCTGTGTTCAATTAAATCAAGTGAATAGTCGTGTTACCCAAGTATTTTTATTGAGACCTAAAGAAAGTAACCGCACAGCCATGACTTATATTTGCCCAGGAATTTACACTTGTTAATAAGCAGATGATCAAGCCTATACTGTACCATGAAATATTGAATACTGCTTTGTTTCCTTGATGTTCACATCTTGGCACTGTTTAGGAGGGGGGTGCTAAAATATTTCATCATGGTTAATCAGGGAGAACCAATGCGGTATAGTATTATTCTGTATTTTGGGATACAGTACAGGTTTGCAAATCTTGTGTCACAACAGGATCTTTTTGCCATCTCAACCAAGAAAACACCGTGCAGTCACTATGGCAGCAAGACCGCTGGTACATTTTGCCTTAAGGAGGGATGGATAGCAAAGACAGGTGTGGAAGTCCTACTGTCCATAACTCGTTTGTTTTTAATAAACGCCACAAAACCTTTCTAGTAGCCTGAATGGAGATCTTACTATATATGTCTTGTGAATTTGGCAAGAAAATACTAAGCCAGTCTAAAAATAATTAAAAATGTGTGATTTTGCTATTTTTATTTTTTGAAGGAACATTCATTCGTGAAAAATATTCTGCATGTAAAATAGTGAGATCTCTTCTGGTTATTACGTGTGCCCAGGTTATACTTCTGAACCGAAATAGTAATAATTGTAGGCATGACCATTCTGAAGTTAAAAATTTATATGTTTAATGAATAAATTTGGGGCTTTTTGTTAGAGAAAAACTCTTGTAAAAACACAATTCTGGTGGCAACACTATTATTTTGTTTCAGAGTGGGCACATACTATTCAGAAAGAAGTCACAAAAGCTTGCACCTGATACCTCAAGTGTATACAAAAAAAATTTTCCTTTTCTCACGAAAAGTAGTGTTTGGACAAAACGCCATTTAAAGTTCAAGTTGCCGCAATGCAGACACAGGATCAGGCACATTTGTGGCTGTTTTTAAATGCCATTCACTGCGGGTAAAATCGTGTCACTTCGTGAATGCGCTTGTCAGTAATGCTGAAATACCGTGCTATGAAAATTTAAAAAATCCAATTTTCAGTTGATTTTGCACTCTATCCACTTTTATTTGGACCATGACAGTGGCTACACCCGTGCATTACCATGAACCAAATGACTGACTTCCAATTACATAAGTCAGGTTTTGTCACATCTCCAATTTACCGATTTATACATTACCTTGAGACACGTTTTTTTTTTTTTCCATCATAGGTCTAGCTCAAATTAGGCTGAAGTGAAGACGGGTCTTGAAGAGCCAAATAAATGGTGACCACAGCCACATAACAGATCAGTGTTCAGCAACAAAGTGGAAATTTATCAGAAATACTGGCAGCCAGAAGATAAAACCACGTAGCAGAAAGATCCAACGATCTACAGAGCTTAGGCAACTATAAAACTCTTCAGTGAGACATTAGTCAGATATGGTGACTACGTCTACCTGTGGTACATTTCAAGTTATGTCAATCCATCCATAATTGGAGTGCTAAGGTCCAACGTGACCCCTAACCAGTGACTTGTACACAAGTCTCCATTTAATGGCCAATATGATATGATACGGCAATGCACTAGTATATTAGCCCAAATACAGCACACGAAGAATACAATGCAAGGAAGCACCCCTGCCCATTAACAGAAGAAACCATAAGACAACAATGCTGAACAATGAAGAGCAATGAGGTCATAACACTGAGTGTCTAAAGGCGCCTGCTATAATAAAATACAAAAAATCTACTGCACGCGACTTGTTACTATGCATAAGCTGCTGCTTTAGCCAATGCAGTAACAAATCACCGAGATAAAATACAGCGTGCATTCATGTAGCTGCATTTGCACACGGAACATTGTGGGTGTGTAACACTGATGCTCTATCCCTATATCATCCCCACAAAAGCTTTCCTTCTCTACGGCTAGAATCCTCCAAACCAGTGGTTCTCAAATGGGGTCCGGTGAAGCCATTTCTATGATCCGCGAATCCACCACCCGTATTTTTGCTTCAAGCGTGAGTGTGCCACGTATTGATAAACTGTCCAAAATGAAGTGATGTGGCACGTTTGTTTGATGTTTTTGGTAGCAATAACCCCCCTCCCTGCCCTTTGCTGCAGGCGGTCCCCCATCACTTCTACCAGTCTACAAGGAGTCCCCGACACAGCCATGGCTGAGAACCACTGCTCTAACCAATACATGCACATTCTCTGTCGTTCAGCACGCAATATTTACCTTATACTGCGAGGTTGGTTTTTCTGTTGAATGAAGTTGTCTCATGGCTAAGCTTACTGCACAGAACTAAAGCAAATCATAACACTGTAACAAGAGTGTACAAGTTCAAAAAAGTGCTAGATGCTTCCCAATGCCGCACCTAATTAGAATCACTCGTATCTTACATGTACAAGAATAGTATCATGAATGGCAAGTATCTAAGTCAAGTCAAACTGTGGAAGAAAGAGATCAGAAGAGAGAGAATACATAGTGGATACCTGTAGCGAGAATCACACTAGTAGATCACAGAACACATTCAACAAAACATGTGCCACACAAAGACTAACAAAAAAAGCGCATAACATGTTAGCGCTGCTATTTACACTATGTACAGCGAAAATGCTTTTTTTAAGATCAGTATGGAAAGTTTAGGAAAGTTTGGTCTCGGGCTTTCTATGAGACAGACTTCCAGAGATACACTTCTCACAAGCACAGACTAGGGCAACATTTCTGTAAACGCTGGAACATTCCACAATACAAATCGAAAGACGAACACTGTACAAGCAACAAAATGTGAAAATTTTTGCAGGGAGCTAATAAGTCTAGAAAAAGACCCAACATATGGTTGAATGATGCAAAACTTTACGGTTTAGTGAGGTAAATATCCCTGCTCACATTCACAAAGCAAGAAGGCTAAGCTATAGGAGTTATGATCACTTGTGCAGCCTCTTATTTGATTGCTTTTCCTGTGCTGATGCGTGAGCTATGCTAAAATGTGGAACTAAAACTTGCCAACACCTATTGAGGGCGACATAATAATCTGACAAGTCTTATTTGCATTGAGCTATCAGCGGCCAGCAGCAAGATGTCGACAGAAATAACTGTGCTAAAGAATGACCACACTCCAAAGGTGCATATTAAGCATGTGTGTCCATTTGTCATTAAGTAAATAAGAAACAGTGAAAAACACTGCAGAAGCTGTTGCTCGATGAGTTGTTAGGTTGTGTGGATACCTGGGGTTATACATAATAACTGCTGGCATTCTGTACTAAGGTATGTCGTTATTGCCAAGAAATATGATTAATGAGTGCCCTGCAACACTGCACACGAATTGTGTGCAATACTACCATCCAGAATAAAAGCAACACATCACCCTGCTAGTTTAGAAAAGCTTGCGTCGCTGAGAGATCAGATGAGGAGATGCGAGTCAGTTCTCAGGGGTCAGAATATTCCCATCTTCCAAATTAATTTTTTTTTTAAATTTGCATCTCCAGCAAGCACCACTCAAACGAAGACTTAATATCGATACTACAAGAACGAGGACTTAAATGCAACGCTGCCTGTATATGAAGGCAGTCTCAGGACAATGTTGTCCCCTGCTTCCTGTACATCGTAATCTTTTGTCTACTCTGCTTCATTGTGACAAATCAACCGGCACTGATTGCAACTTTCTGCAAGTAGACTGTAGCGTGCTAAAATTTGTATCAGTTATGACACTCGCAACAGGCCGAATGTGAGGACTTCGATTAGTTGATTAATAATTTTTAACATATACTTCACAGCTGGAAGACGCACATAAAAGTACACAAGAAGCACACATACCCAGTGTTACCCCATGTCTCTGTGTGTCCCTGCATTTCAGGTGCGTACCAAGACAAAGCAATGTTTCTGCAACGTGATGTAACATGACTCAAGTGGAATGCCGCAGAGAAAGAAGCTAAAGCTGCTATAAATGATATTTCAAGGTCAACTTGAGTGCTAAAGCACAAACATATTAACGCTCAACCTGCTTTCTTGTGAAGGACAGCTAATGTGACGGAGTAGCTTATGACACATCGACAACAGCAAGGTAGCCAATATGCTTTTTGGGTGACCGCTATAGACAGCTAGTATTGTCATGCTGATACATTACGAACAGTTCTCACTCTTCCCTCTATCAACAGATGAAAAAAATTCTATAAATTTGAAAAACAAAACAAAAACTAGTAATATATCCCTCTCCAGAGAGTACGATGTTACTTAAGCACCAAATAGCCAAGCATAGCAATGTGATTTATTAAACATTGCCCTAAAACCTTCTCACCAGGTGCGCACTTGAGAGGCTTTCAGCCCAGAATTCCGGCGATACTGCCACAAATCAGATAGCATTCACTGCAATATTAAATACTAGTAATGACTAGATACAAGAAAGGCAGGTTGATAGAGACTACGAATGCGTAAGCTGGAGCGGCGAAAATTGGAAAAGAAGCTGAAAAATATTATCACCGTACGATCACCCGTCCCATCGTGATGTCAAACTCGTTGTGAAATCTGTTTACTAGCAAACAATTGTGAGTACAGAATGAATGCCTCTTCGAACGTGACCGAACACTGCAGCAGCAACAGCAACAATTCAATTTCTCTTTCCAATTATGGCGTGAGAATTTGATGCCATTTGTGTCTTTGAAAACAAGGAAAAGCTCTATGTGCTAAATGGTCAGAACTGAAGTGGCATGAAAAGGACCAGAATGGGTGCTAACATTCAACGTGAGAAGTAATCCTCATAGCTTTTCTTGTCCATGTCACTATAGCATTGTAATCCCACTAACTGTGTATTTAGACACTGCACGCCAATTCAAAACAATACATTTTCATTCCTTCTGAAAGCACAATATGCATAGTTATCTCATGCAATGTGCCAACGTATGCACAGCCTTAAAAGATTTTTATTACTGTAAGCTATCAGTTTTCATTCAGCAGTCAGAGAAATGACTAATTTGTAGAGAAGAAGGGATGTTCAAACACCCACAAACCTCGATATAACAAAGACAGATATAAGAAAATATCGGTTATAGCAAAGTAAACGAAAAATAATCTTGCAATATATAGTGCTAGAAATCACCTTTATACTGAACTTTCGGATATAACAAACTTCTTATAAGATGCAATTTTGTTATAATGAGATTTCAGTGTAACCGCCATTGCTTGCAGATTCCACAACGCTGAAAGGCAAATACCTCACGACCAGAAAGCTTTGCAGAGAAGCCACATGCCTTCTTGTTCCATCCTTAGGCACACAGAAAGCTCCCACATATTAGGTCACCTTTTTTTGCATCCCACTTCCAGCAGGCCGATTTGAACATTTTTGTTTACATCTGTAGGCAAATTGCACATCAATCTAGCAAAAGTTAGCACTTTATACTGTCTTCGTAGGTCGTTGAATCTGCCGCCCACTTTTCGCTCAACGAGCTTGCATCATCTAGCGCAACTTTTTAGTTACGTTGCCACCAGCGTAATCACCTCGAACCTAAGTATCCAAGTTAAGTTTGCAAACACGACATGAACAAATGACAAATTTGAAAATGAATATAGCCCGTATGTGCTTTGTAACAACTGGAGTTTCACTAATATATACAAGCAGCTTAGAAGAAGCAAAAAGTACAAGCATGTGTCAATCGGGCCTCTAATGTTCATATGTACGACACAATGTTTGTTAACTAATGTTTATGCAACTGATGAATGTTAGTGTACCTAGCTGCTTTAATTCTCCGTCATGTAATGACATTAACAACCACCTAATTGATGCTTTCTTTTTTTTTTCATAGATGCAGAACCCTTAGAGGCAATACAACCTTTTCTTTGGCTGTCAGTTCTCACATGTTCAGCATCTTCATATTCTAACACATCTTTTGCTTACTAAACATTCGCTTGAGCCAATATTCACAAATTCTTCCATTTTACTGCTCTTCCCGAGCTCTAAGTTACTCACCAGCTCTGGCTGCCTGCGCAGTACCATCTAAAATCGCACTTCGTCTGCCAATTTCTTGCTTTTCTTATTTACATCACATTCAAAGCTTTGGCTAAAACAGATTATCGTTTCGCATGGATCACCTACCAACAACTTACTCTCCTGACTGACAGCACGCTCGTGAAAAGCACTGCAGATTCTGGCAACCGTTCGCGGTGTCCTGGAACGGGCCGTTGTCAACGTAGTCGCAGTAGAAGAGATTTGTAGGTTGAAGGCGCGGAGTGCCCAGCATGAGTTCCCTTAGGCCTTCACCAGTCAGCTGAAAACATCCCGAAACGTCAAGGTACTCGAGGTGGCTCAGCAAGTCCCAGTTGGCCAGAAATCTGCAATGCCAACGACAGATGCTTAAAGGCATTAAAAAAAATGTAAGCAGGTCTAAACACGAAAAGAATATGAACAACACAAGCAATCCTAAGCTGCAAGAGATCTATCTTGGTAATGCACGAGTAGATATTTTCGCCATATTCCATGCCCTTTGAATCATCAACTGATTTGCTCTCAAGCTGAAACTTGCTAGTACATAAGCTTTAAAAGCGTTCTCTCTAGAAGACAGCAGCATTACTGGCACTTAAGGAATTCATATTCATTTATATTGTAACTTATATATATATCATAATATGATAGGTATTTTATGTATGTACTGAAATCTATGATGTGTTGACTGTTAGGATGCCCATATGTGCAGACTCATCCCAATAATGACCAGACTAGTTGACTGCCTTATTGCCTGTGTGTTCCGATTTGATTCAACGATGGCCAGAGACATTATCAGTAACATTATTATTTGCCTTTCGGACATTTTCTTTCATTTTCGAATTGTGTGGTGTGATATGTCCTCAAGTGCTTATTTTACATGTACAACTGGTCATATGCTATTTCTTGCAAAAGAAAACTTAGAGTTCTTTCATGAGCTACCTAATCTAGCAAAAAACATATATTCATATAGCACTCGTCCCACAGAACAGTGGAAGGTGGTGACTGCGCAGACAAATTACTCTACGCAGTGAATATCTTAAATATTAACAACCCTTTTGAACTGATGTCATAAATCAAACATTGAAATACCATTTACTTCTGTACAAACACTGCGTGACCATTCCATCAATTTAGGCTCACGTAGTAAACAAGAGTGATGCTGATGTAACTATTTATGTATAAATTAACAGTATTTTCTTTGTTTCTGTGTCATCATGTGTGCTGTCGCTGCTGCATTATAGAGGTGGCTGCGGGCCTTTCGTCAAGTTGCTTGTGTCTCAAGCAACTTTTACCCGCAGTCTCCTCCATCATTGATGAAAATAAAGTTGTTGTTGTTGTTATTATTATTATTATTATTATTATTATTATTATTATTATTATTATTATTATTATTATGCTTGATCTCAACTCAAGGAAAAAGGAGCAGCCAGCACCTTATTTTTGCACCAACATCTCCTTTCACATTATAACAATAAAAAAATGGCAATTAAACAAGTAAAAAAAGCTAATAACATAAATACCGTGACCATAAATGTCACAAAGACGGTTGACTCAGAGGTGTCAGCTGAAAATCTCCAGAGAAGAACTATTAAGCGATGCAAAAAAACCTGCAACACAAATGCTATCCTCACAAATAAATGTTCTCCCTGAAAATAACATAGTAGTACATAATCAAGACACACTATATATAAACAGCTGCTTATGCCTGCTTCCGCAATCACACAGTAATTACTGTATGCCATTGTACATTACTCAGATTATTGCCCAAATGTTCATAGACAAAGTGCTGGCGATTCTCCCAGAGGGGGCATGAGTCATATGGATGAGGAAATAAACAATCATGTTCCCCAGTCACAGTCCACTACAAATTCTGCAAATTAGCAAATGTACATCATATATCTAATTTCTAATGCCAACTATTTCACAGCAGCCTAAATACAGAGCACTTTGGATTTTTCTGCTCGCTTCCCATTACAAGTTAAATTTGCATTTAACAATAGCATCGTTGCAAAATGAGGTGCCATGCAACAATTTTCACCAGAGCCCCTGCTATGACGTCCAAAGTTCAACAGAAACCCATTCAGTAGCCGATGAATTCATGGTAGAAAATAACAAGCACCCCCTAATCATCAAAACAAAGATGACTCTCCAGCCCTGCTACAGGGGCCTTGTTTACAAACAACTTAGCTATGAATATAAAAAGTTTTCCTTTACTTAATTGAAGAGCCAAATTCAATTTTAGGAGCCGTAAACACGCCCTAGCAACCATGTTCGACATCACATATTGGAATGGTGGTGTCTGTGACACTGTAGGACATTAATAAGTTCGTTCAAATCAAAGTAAAAAAAAAAAAAGCTATTGTAAAGTAGCCAAGTATCTAAGATGTTTTTTCTGATGCTATCGGCCTAAAAAAAAGAAGCCAAATTGGTGCAAAGTAGCCAAACACTGCAACCCTGCGTTTTCATGCCAATATTTTGCACTAATAGTATATTAAAGAGGTCATGAGCTACCCAACAGGCTAGGTGGGAGAACACATCCTGCAGACAGCAGATACTGCTATGAACATTTCTGCCAAATCTTGAGATTGTGCAAGGCAAGGAGAGATTACGAGCACTGCACAAAGTTGGCATTCTCTAAAACACCCTCTTTTCATATAGAGGCCCGTCCTCAATTGTTTCGGAGGTTCTAGCGACAGCTGCTTGACGTCGAAGAACAGGTAGCATGCGATTGGCCAGTAGTCTATCCAAACTCTGATCCAAACACCAAGTGCACCATTTGGATCAGATGTGCTCTTTGTCACACGGTGCCACTACATCCCGTCACAGGGCTCCACAGTGTGCTAACGTCACACCGTGAGCCACACTCGGGCAGAAAAATAAGAACGGGCAGCGCGCTCGAAGTCATGGCATGTGCTTCCCTCGTGCCATCCCTCCCTGCTTAGCTTACAGCGCTCACGCCAGAACGAGAGAAGGCTCTTAATGTATGCGACAAACTCCTATAACTCTGCTCATTCTTGACAGATTTCAAAAATGTTTGCGGTAATCGATTTGTGAGGCGATAAACTACGATAATAAGATCGTTCATTCGTTGATTACTTGAAAAAGTGGCTCATGATTTCTTTAAACTTATTTTTGTTCCAACCTTGCCTGTTCCCTTCAACAAGTGAGTGAGCAGTTTATGTTTACTTCAAATTGAACAGCCTCCACCCCCCCCCCCCCTCCCAAAATATAATGGATGCTTCCACTGTGGAAGGGTACGGAGACAAGTGCCAACTGACATCGTTGATTCATGGGTAGAGCCAATGTATAAATAATAAACATTGGTGCCAAGATCACACAAGCACAGCTAAAAACCCCTTGTTTCCACTGTGCAAGCTGATTGAAGAATCCCGAACACAAGCACTTGCCTTCCATGCAATAGAAAAAGCTTTAAGTAACAACTCTGGGTTCATATTTCGACTTCTTCCGATTATTTTCATCTCCTTTTGAGCAACCTTTCAATTTAAATGGGATGTTTAAGACACTAGGCTAAGAAGAAGTTCTACTAGATTATACTTATTTTCACTCTGAGGACAAACTTAACAGTGAAAACTTACAGGAGCCCACTGTCTGTGATGTTGAAGCACCCCGAAAGATTCAGGTGTCTCAGTCCACCGATGCTGGTCAAACCTTCCTGCGTCACGTTCTGTTTCGTTGACTGGTTGAGCGACGTTTCATCAGAGTCGGAGAGGTCCAACTCCGACAGGACGTTAACGACACCGCTGCAATGGCTCCTGAATGGACAATTGTCGCAAAACCGACTTCTTCCGTGTACCACGACAGAGGCGGACTGACTCACGGCCCCTGTGGGGGTGTCCCATGCATCCAGAGAGTTAAACGACAGATTTGAGAACAGTGAACTGCCAGTGTTGTACAGATCACAATGGCGTTTGGGACTGTCTTGCCTCAAGCTTGCGGGGCAACCTATCGCCAAGACTCCCTGCGGCTGCAGCAGACATTGTGCCAGTCGAGACAGGCCAACGTCCGTCAGCATGGAACAACCGGACAAGTCAACGTGTTCAAGCTGGGAGCATGCGCCATGTTCTTCGAGCCTGCAGCAAGTCCATGAGCAAAAACACCACCACCTCAGCACTCGCTTTCTTAATGAATGTAGCACATCGTACAATCGACTTTTGCTACAACAATCTTGCATACAACATAAAGATAGAAAATATATAGAAAATATATGTACCTGACAAACGTGTATTTTTTATGTGGTGATATTCGCAATAATTATGTTTAAACAGAGATGTAACTTTCGGTTTTTTTTTTTACAAAAAATGGAAATGATGAATTAATAGTACATTTAGAAAGTCACACAAAATAAGCCTAAGCCTGTGATTGTTAAAATGAGAATTTGGAAGTTTATTTGCAAAAAGTTTACTCCAGCAGTATAAAATGTCTGAAAAAAAAATTGCAGTCAGTCAGTGGGGGTGTCAAGATTACAGTCCAAGCCAGCACAAGCTCCCCTCCACAACCCGTGTCCACAGACAACTTCCAAAGAACTTTGAACATGTGTGCAATGTAGGATTGCATTAAAAGCGACCACAGTTTCCTCCCCAAAGGATAGAGCTTTAGGTAGTTCTTGTGCTGTTATGATGAGCGTGCAATATCCCAGAAAACTTGGCAGAGGCTTGAGCTTCGCCTTTGAAAGCAAAAGTTGATGGCATAATCAGGCGCTGTGTGCATTGCCATCTCAATCGCTAGCCCAGTTTCGGTTCTCAGTGCATGCCTCAATTGTGCCGTAAGGAAACAGAAGACTGTGTGTGTGTAACACTGGCTGTTCCAAACTAGCCTAGAATGCCTAGTGCAAGTACAGTGGCTAAGTGCCGACTACGCCATACCTCTTGCTTCTGCAAATCACCGAAGGGCCCACCATGTGTTTGAAAGGCAGCACGCTAACCTAAACAGCTGCTCACTCTGTTGACACTTTTGCAGCTGATGATGATTAAATATGAGTGAGCGCTTGCAATTGGTGGGGCCTTTAACACCCTCTCATTGCGCAATATTCCTGTTTTGACGCATGGAGCGATTTTACGCTTCTGCCACGCAGAATTGCATGCATTATGAGGACTCCTCCAACCCATATACATTGTGTCTTTTTGCAAAGCAGCTTCAAGCAATAGCGTGGCCCTGGGGTAGACCGCCTGCTTGCCACGCATATGGCCTGGACTCAAACTAAAGCTTTTCGTTATTTTGTTTACATCAATCATAATCTTTTGGTCGTGAACAAGATTACTTTTCGCTCACAACCCATGATGCTGACACCGACGCCGGAATTTTCAAGAAACAAGATGCTATCGCTTTAATGGTAACCCACCGCTGCTCCTCTTACTGCCAATAAAATCATCAGGATGTGCAAGATCTAAAAGGCGAGAGGTGAGCAAAATGGACAAGGCGAATTAGGACGCGAGTCGAGCTAGCACTGTAGCCACATTGCGAATGAGGTCAACCGGTGGGGAAAATCGAAGTTTCCACACTCTTTTTGTGAAACATAAGAACAGAATTTGCAAGTTCATTCAGTAAGTAAAGGTATGTTTCTATGGCCATCTGAATTTAATTATGTATTACTCAACACTCAAAAAGTACACAAGGCACTTACCCCTTGAACGATGTGTCCCCAATGCTAGTGTACGAGATGTCCAGGTGATGAACACTGGGGCAAAGCTTCAGAATGGATCTTAACTGCAAGTATAGAATCAGCATCACGTATTAAAGGGACACTGAAGTCAAATAACAATTTATGTCCGAGTGAAAGCTCAATGCATAACAACACTTAAAACGACAATATGATCAACCACAGTGCCCTACTTACCGAGAAATTAAGGTAAATGCACGAGAACACAAGCGCCGCAGTAGGACATTTTTAAAATAATCCCGATGACTTCAGACAGACCGCCAACAATTAACCACTAGTAATCGATCTAACTGCACTAAATAAAGAACTTTCCGTGCATCAAGAGACGCAATAAAATGCTGCTTGTTCGTTTCTGTTTGATTCGTGGAAAAAAGAAACGCCGGACATTACTATGGCGAATTGCGCGATTGGTTCAAAAATTCAATTTTCGTGAGGCTACAAGGGACAGGTGGTGCCATCTAGCGGGGCACAGTTGAAACAAAAGCGTCTGCAATCTCGGAGCCAATGAAGGGAAATTGATCAACGGCCATTTTTGCTGCTGTGGCTCCCACTGCTTTCGATCTGCTGCAACTAGTGCAGTAAGGCCGGGCAACGTTGTGCACGGCAACAGTGACGTGAGATAATTTGAAGTGCGCTAACCCAATGCGGACCACTAAAACATGATTTTATTTTAAGATAGGACCTTCCTCGGTGCAGAAGTAACACTACGAGGTTTCTGGACCGCCATTTCAACAATCAACATCGACTTAATAGTAGTCGACTTTAGTGTCCCTTTAACATTCAAGAACTATAGTTTTTAAAACAGCGCATAATTGGGACACCAAGGATAGGCCACACCATCACAGAATTAGACCAGAATACACAGACCACACAGCGTAAACTCCGAGCACAACTACCTGGGAAAGCGCCGCAGAACCTAGAGGCATTGATGTGCTGAAGTTGCGACACTCTGTGCAGTGCTCTCTCATTCGCTGGGGTCTCTTTCAGAGATATTGAATGCGTCCCTCAGGAACACCAGACGCGTCTGAACCCCGAAGTGACACACTCCTCTTCATAGTGCTTATAAAAGGCCAATGTGAAGGCTTTCTTGTCCACACGCTTTGTTCGCGAATTGTCTTAGCTAGGAATTCAAACGATTTTTAACATAAAAGTGTTTTATGCTGTGGTCCACCAAGACTTCAGTGACGTACACTCAAACCTCTATATAACAAACCTGGATATAACAAACTATTGCTTATAATGAAGTAAATTAGTAAGAATCTCACAATAGATATAATGCTAAGAATAAACCTTTATAACGAACTTTCAGATATAACAAACTTATTTTCCTGTAAGATGCAACTTTGTTCTAATGAGGTTTGAGTGTATTTTTGTCATAGAAATGACATCGCAAAAGTGTACACGATCAGATGTAAAAAAAAGTTCTGCCAACGGGCATCGAACCCACGACCTCTAAGTCTGGAGAAATAAATTCTGAGCATGCTATTCACTGCACCACAAACCACAGACACTAACGGCTAATACAAACAAACACAACTTTTGTATCTCACACTTTCTTCTCGTAGCGCCATTGGTCAGTAGGGTGGTGTTGCCCTTTTGCAACAGTAAAGTAATTAATTCATCATTTCTGTGGCCTTCACAATGAGCACCTTCAAGGCGTGCTATCATGTGTCCGTTACATTTGGCGCGTTTTTGTCAATGCTTTAACACATGGCAAGGTGGCAACCTTAACCGAAGCGTTGATCGTGCTTACAGCATCCATCTAAACCGAAAATAGCCTTGCGACGTACATCTGCCTCACCTGACTGTTACTGCGTTCCTGACCCCCGCTTCAAAAAAAATCATGAGCGCGCTATAAGGGCGACATGATGACATAAATTTCTCCTCTTTTACGGGTGCATAGCATTGTAAATCTTTTCAGACGTAATTCTAAGTGCCGACTGCATGCAGTTCACTTGCCACCTTGAGTGTTAACGTTCTGAGGGGCCGTTAAATGTTTTCACAGACAGAGAAAAAAATTGCCTCTGCGCGATTGAACCCAGCCAATAGCAGGCAAAAAAACTCTCCGGGCCTTTTACCGGTCTTGCTATTCGCTCTTCTGCAGCCCTTTTCAGCCATGCCGAGAAGAAATAGACTGATAAGCGTCTTTACTCGGCGATAGACACCTCCCTCACCATGATGCACAAAAAGAAGAAAGACCTTGTTCTGCAGACAATGTGGGAAAAAGACCGTTGCATAGCTATGCTAAATTATTTGTGCCTTTGTGCCGTCATAAACTCTTCTTTTTTTTAGTTTCCTGTTGTAGACACAGGTCGCACATGTCTTTTTAGGAACATTTCATTTTTTGTAAAAATATCTTGTGTCTATACCGACAATATTTTTTGAAGGCCTAGAACTGTGTTTTGCCTGCCTATTTCTGGTGCCTAAAGCTCGATTTTTAATGGATAAAAATCCGGCCTCCAGTGACGACCCAAGTGCGCACACTAGTATACCATTACTAAGGCTTATCGCTGTTCACACTTACGCCCACAGTACATGAGCTCTTGAAACACATGGCTGTGCCGTAAGGGCCTCCAAATCCATCTGTTCAAGGACCACGTACCTGGCGGCTGTTGAGGACATGAGAAGTAGAAAGTACAATTTTTCGGACTCCACTTCCAACGACGGGCAGGAGATACTTGACGAGGCAATTCAGCACAGTCGCTTCCCGCCTCAAGGTGTCTGCTGAAGGACTTGAAGGTGAATCTTCATCCGACGAGCTACCGCTGGATTCATCAAAATCTGCGTCTTCATCAGTGTGCCCTTTTCCTTCCTTGCTTTCATTATAAGGGTCTGGCCACAGTGGAACGTGGTCCCATAATCCTGAAAGTGAGCATCAGGTATGCCCGTCAAGGACCGCCAAATCTCTCACCATGTGACAGGAATCGACAACTGTGCCGGCACTAACTACTATAATTTCCACCATCAAGTTTTTCAAACGAGTAACAATGCCTACCAAGGCTTATAGCCGCACAACGTTGAACAATTTTACACAGTGTAAGGTCGCATAGCTGCTGTTGGTGATACTAGGCCTGACTTCATGAGCCCAATTAAGGGATTGAATTGAGGTGTAACTGCTCCCTAGCCCTACTTCCTGCCAAGTGCGATCTCGTAATGCAAGAAACACATGTCAGAGTACCTAAAACTCTAAAAATGATAGCCTATTCTCATTGAATAAAAAACTGAACCACAACTTCAGTTCAGTGCCGTACTGAAGTGGGCGCAAAATCAGGTGCTGTACATAACCATTTTTCGTGCGTACAGCGCTTCTCTGCTTTTTAAACGTACAATGGCAAGGATTGAGAACAGGACATGCCCTCACTTCCAAATGAGGTTTTATTTAAAAAATGGTAAAAGTTAATAGTACAAAAGTTTCTTACGAAAAATGTTAATCAGAATTCATTTTTAGGTATTTTTTTATATTGCTGTACTTATAACTGATACTGTACCCCAATAAAACCTCACTTACTAGTCAGCCTATGTTTGGTTCCAGTCTTTACAATCTTTTGTCCCAAAAAAAGCATTATATACTGGAATGGGGTCATTTGGACTTCTTCACAATAATAAGAACAACAATAGCCCCTAAAGCACATAGCAACCAAAGAACAGTGAGAAGCATGCTGTTTATTTTGAGCTCTGAGGACCAGCTAGTTCTGGTAAGCAGGACACAGTGGCTAGCAAGTTCCCACATCTTCCCGCAATCGGAACACCACCCAGCAGAGACAATTTACTTGTACACACCAATAATAATGTATCTTAATATCATTGTGCAACGCCGCACTTACAATTAGATCATGGGTGCTCAAACTAAGGGCGGTAGAACTTGAAGGTCCATGAAGGGCATTTCAGTGTTCCACGAGTTGTCACAACGAATGGGACCTACTCCCCTTTGCCGCCATTTGCACATAATATATTGACTTTAACAAGATTTCCATCATACATTGCAATTAATGAAACTATTACTACTCCCCCCTCCCCACCGCATCCAATTGACCTCCTCAAGATAGGGAAAAAATTAAGGGTTCTGCAATACTCTGGAAAAGCCATTGGGGTTCCCTAATGCCCGGAAGTATGAGAACCCCAGTCATAGATCAATGCCTGTCGTCGAGCCCATGCAAAACTTTGGTGCTTGTAGCCCAGCTTACCCAGTGCCCAGTGTACAGGCCTCAGCTCTTTCCAGAGGGCCGGCTCCCGAGAGATGTTGTACCAACTCTTGCATACGCTGCCGCAGATCGAGAGGTCGCGGGCGTTCAGACGTGAGAAGATGTCCAGCAAAATCTCCTGAGGCATGTCAGCCCACGATGGCAGCTCTTCACTGTCATCTTTATCACTATCTGCCTCTGTGTATAATCCACAAAACATATTTCATAATAAGGTGGGTGGTCGAGCTCCGTTCCAGACCTCATTTTCAGGTCCTTTAGCCTTTTACTGCCGATTGTCACGAATTAGTGAAGTACCGAAAAACTTTTAGCAAGCAAGTCAGAAAATGCGTGCCAGCTTCAATGCAGGCTGTCAAGTACTCACAGGGGCCGTAGATTTCAGCATAAAAAATCTAGCACCATCTGTAGCCTAAGGTACTTTATGCTAGAAGACACTCTTTTGTAGCTGATAGCGGAGAGCGCGAAGCATGTGCGACACTTTTCAATTGCTTGTTCTTTCTAGCCTCGGTAACGTAAGTTCTATCAGTAATAATTTTGTTTATTTGGTGTGTGCACACCCAATAGGTGCCACATGACGTGTTGCGTAGTTCTGAAGTACGTTTTTTGTTCCAAGGTCCTCTGCTTCCGTGACTATATGGAGAATTTGCAACAAACCTAACTGTATGCATTAAAGTTGCATTTTAGATAATTTAACTGCAGAATCCAGTGAAGGTTGCTATTTAAAGTTAGAAAATAAAATTATTTTATTTTGTTTGGCTTTTTCGTAATCCAGAAATTAAAGGGTACATGGATCATGAAACACATTTCATCAAAGACCGCATAATATGCAGAAGTGAGTATAAACCCCTTCAGGGTACATGTTTCTAAATAAATATCTTTTTTAAAAGCTTAGACTGAACAGAGATGCAGCGATGGCAATGCCCATACTCTTCATTTCCCACCTTCTCGGTGGTTTTTTCTCAGATAATACTATGAATGTTAACGAGCACCACTCTTGAGCAGATAGCGCAAAATACGAAGATACAAGCAAGGCACGGACACATTAGACAAGAGCCGATTCCAAACTAAAGCTTGTTGTTCTCAGAATTCACGCCTGTCTTATCTACCAGCAAAAGTCGCAACACCACACTGCCACCCACCCAAGTAAGAACATCTCATCCAGCTCCCACAACAATAACGAACCACAATATGCTCCATTGTGTCTCCGTATCTTGCACTGCCTGCTCAACAATGCATTCTTACAACCTTACCCAAATTTCAGGTCTCTTGAGCCTCATTGTTAGGAACTGCGAAACTGCACACTGAAAACCTGCAACCCTGATACGCTCGAGCCATTTTTACTGCGGTAAGATTCAGCAGTGACTGCAATTTCACATACCTATTACGTGTGAAATCGAACTGTGAGTATACCTGAACAAAACTCTTCTTGCGTACCATGCTAAAACAACTTTGAATAACTCAGGGTCCTGATAAATGAAATAGACACATCGCATAATTTCGCAATTACTATTTATATCCATTGTTGATAAACCCGCTCGCTATTTCTTGAAAAAAAAAAGTATCATTTATAAAATATTTTGGAGGTCCCTTGAGCTATACACTTAAACTTCATTATAACAACGTCACACCTGCAACGAAAGTACTACTTCGTTATATCTGAAAATTCGCTATAAACATATATTTGCAGCAACCTATCTATGACAGAGCTATTCTCTATTACTTCGTTAAACAAATAATCAATTATATCTGGGTTTGTTATTTCAGAGGTTTGAGTGTATTCCTGTCTGCAGTAATATAGACAAGGTGACAAACTCACTTGATCAACGTTCTCAAGTTCCACGTGACATTTCTCCTGAGCGCACTGCTGCTGCCACTTGGCATGCTCTCGAATCACTCGCTCCTTCAGCAGCTTTAGCTCCTCATAGCCAAAGTACCGGATCAGCATGGGCTGAAAGACCTGCACAAGTACAGACAAAAGAAGAAGCATCACTGAAAGCACCATGCAAGAAGGCAAAGCAATGTGTGGCTGCTGGCTATGTCTTGGCAAATGCTGGTGGATACAATAAAGCTTATACAGTGAATAGGGCATGTAATAATTTCGGACAGAGGCACAGTGCACTACAAGATGATATTGTGTTGGCTCGTTTTTATCCGGACTGCTCGGACAAAGCTTCGCACGGACGCAAGTGGCCATGGCATTGGTGCAATACTTGCTGACATACAGAATGGTACAACCAGTGTGATAGTCTACGCTAGTCGTCTTCTGTCGCAGGCGGAAAAAAATTATTCCATCTCTGAGCGAGAATGCTTAACCCTTGTCTGGTCCATCGCAATATTCCATCTGTACGTATACAGACGTCCGTTCACAATCATCCCAGACCTTCATGCGCTTTGCTGACTGTCAACACTTAAAGGGCCAGTAAACAGGCTCCATATTTTTTTTTACACCCCCATACAAGCTCGGCAATTTGTAGATTAGATCACAGCGATCACATTTTCTGATTATTACAGTGCTGCGTGCTGCGCAGAGCCTCTATATTGAAAAACAATTCCGCGCATCTTTACTGCGCCTGATCGACCCCCTTGCACGCGCAGTGACGTCAACTCGACAATTGGCGACGTGACGTAGCACACAGCTTGCCGATTGGTTTAAATAAGGTGTGAAAAATAGTAGTGAAGTCGACGTCAGTGCCTGTTCCCACCCACAGCTACAAAACTGCCCCTTGTTTCTTGGCACTGCGGTGAAAGAATCAGCCTCGCAGTTGTCGCATGCATGTGTACACTCCTCGCTCAACTGCAGTGCCTGTGCGCACATACAAACGTACTCTGCCCTTGACATGAGCAACACGGGTAAAAAGCGTTGCTCTGTCGTTGGCTGCAAATCGAGCGATTGGGCAGCAGAGAAGCATCGGCATCGAGTGCCTCACAATGTGGCCCTGCGCGCTGCATGGCTAAGTTAATCAGCCATCCAGCGACATACGTGGGCGACCTGATCGTTTGTGGTCGACACTTCGCACCTGACGCTTACACGGTTGACCCGTGGCTGGTGCGGCAAACGGTAAACAAACAACCACGCTTCGCAGCAAGCGGAAGTGCGTTGCGACTGATTGAGTTCGCCGATGACGTCAATCGCTGACGTGGTGTCACGTTTCCGAAGTGGGCAGAGTCACAACGATAGACTACGCTTTCCCCTTCATGGAAAGGAGAAGGGTGGGGAGGTCACGCGAAAATTTAAAACCAGCTTAGACCGATGTTCTAACCCCTGTAACTTCCTTAATATAGCACGTATTCGCAAAATTCTTGTGGCAGCATGTTCCCAAAGAGAAACTGCACATATGTCTGTTTTTAAAATTTTTTTGGACCTCAAGGCTGTTTACTGGCCCTTTAAGGACCCTACAGGAAGGCCCGGCCATTGGGCACTACGATTAGAAGAGTACGCGTTCTCGGTTGTGTACAAATTCGGCAAGCTGCACAATGATGCCGACTGCTTATCCCGACACCCCGTTAATCCGCCCCACTCCACCGGCTTCTAATCACATGCCTGAATCTTGGCCATCACTGACTTTTTGCTTGTGGCGGGCGAACAATGTAGAGATCAATCACTGCTTTCCATGAGTGACTGCCTCCAAACAAGCATTGCTGACCCTTCCCTTGGCAGGTTTCTGATTCAAGACGTTTTTGTACCGCTGCAACTTACACCCCCATGGAGCGGAACATTTACTTGTCGTACCACATCACCTGCAAAAGGATGTTCTACAATGATTTCATGACGCTCCAACTTCTGTACATTTAGGCATCTCCAGAACCTGTGACTGTATTCGACGACCAGTATTCTGGAGGGGTCTTCTTCTCACCATTCGCCATTACGTAGCAGCTTGCAACATCTGCCAGCATCGAAAGAAGCCTAAGACTCCCCCTGCCGGTTTCCTTCAGCCTATCTAAGTGCCAGCCGAGCCGTTTTACCAAAGGAGGTTGGACTTGCTAGGTCCCTTTCTTACTTCGACAAATAGAAACAAATGGGTTGCCGTAGCCACCGATTATGCCACTTGGTATGCAATCACTCGAGCGCTACCAACCAGCTGCACGACATCATTCTCCAGCATGGTGCTCCATCTCACCTGCTCACAGATTGTAGTTGCTGCTTTCTATCTTGTGTGGTTGATGATCTACTTCGCCGTTGTGCTACCTATCACAACTTCACCCTGTTTTACCACCATCACACGAATGGCCTTACTGAGCGCCTCATCCGCACACTGACTGACATGCTTTCTATGTAGGTAGCTAGCGACCACACCGATTGGAACATAGCTTTGCCATTTCTCACCTTCGCCTATAACTCATCCCTTCATGAAACAGTGAGCTACTCACCATTTTCAGCATACTTTACTGCTCTTCAGCATCCTTACTACACTTCGACACCCTGCTTTTGTCCGACAAATCATCCTCCACTTTGTACGCTCAAGATGCTGTCACCTGTGCCCTCATGGCACGCACAGTAGCCCGTGTTCGGTTATCATCCTCGCAGAGAGCAGAAAAGTTTCTTTGCGATCGTCGGCATAGGGATGACGTTTTTTCTGCGGGCTCTCTGTGGCTTCCATCTCGACGTGTTGGCCTGTGCTAGAAATTATTATCGCGCTACGTTGGGCCCTACTGAGTCCTTTGTCAGGTCACACCTGTCACTTATGAAATTTCCGCAACAACAAACTTATCGACTGCTACACCCAGAACTGAAATAGTCCATGTTTTTCGTCTTAAGCCCTACAATGGTGACTCGCAGATTTAACAGCACATTAAATTACATATTACCTGCAAGTTTCATTACTCTAGTAGCAGTAGCAATAAATGTTTTGCCCAAGGCCCATGTCCCCCCTTAACAGGCACCGAGACGATGCTTTACCGGCTGGGCTAATGACACATGTATAGAACTGGGACTCTGGAAGAAGCGCAAAATGACACCAAAAAGGAGGGAATACGACAACGTTGTTGTGGGTTGCACGCTTGAGCTGCCCGCTGGTTCTGCAATACTGTGGGATCTGCGCAGCGTTAGCTGTCCACAAATAAATCTCCCCCATAATAATATGTACAGTAGTCCTGGATTTATACAGGTCGATTGTGGGCCAAGTAATGCACACACTTTTGTTTCCACCGTCTCAAGTTTGGGTAATATAAGTGCAATTTCGACTCGAATGCATACATCAGAGCCAACATAATCTTTAGAGACCAGTTTCAACGTGACATGATGTGGTTATCTCGATCAATCGCACGCATCAGGCGGTATGCTAGAAAATTTGATTTTGCACTCCCATTCGTGAGTACTTTACACTCACAGTCATTTTTCTAGGCAATGAAGGGAAAGCTACGGGTGTAAAACTTGTACTCCTAAGCAAAGCAGTCCGATTTGCCATACGTTTTATACCACTGTGGAAAGTGAAGGCTGGGTGGCATCAGCTTTGCAGAGCACTTTACTATGTCTGCTTATATGGCCATTCATGAGTAAATTTCGTCATAAGTTTCCAAGGTGTGCAAACAGAATAACCAGAAGGAGACAGTCACTTCCATTAAGATGCAGATGTTATTCAGCCTTTGAGGTACACATCAAAGTGCTGCATGCATGCAAAAATGTGAAATGACCAAGTATAATGTAAAACAAATATAAACGTTTTAATGGGGTGAGCCACACGCTGTACCAGAAAGCTTCCCGAAGAAAAAATACATGGAGAACAGATGTAATTGTGGGACTAAATTCATTCACAGCATTTGTGCAGTTTTTCTCTGTAGCCGGTGCTTCACTGCCAAAAAAAACTGGCATCGAGTGTGACAGATGAACGCAACCGTTTTATCATTAGGGTAAGCAGCGACAGAGAATGTCTAAATGTTACGTCTCTGTAAGCAGTGCTCACAGTCAAAGTGAAAGGGAACTCAGCATGTCAGCACGGCCATTTATGTCATTCATTTGCTGAAAAATGCTGACAATTCAACACAAATGCAAAAATATAACACTGCTATACTATTACATAGGAGTTATGAGAAAATATGAACACTGCTTCATATAGAGAATTATCAGTAACATTTCCAGCATTACACAAGAGTTCCCAGCACAGGAGTAATCCATGAAACAGGGAAGCCTCTATGTGCACAAGACATCCAAATAAACCAAACAGAATGGTTCTGCATCCTTGGATTTTTATTTTACTAAGTGATATTATTCATTTACGATTAGGCCTAGAGGAGTTCAAAATAGAAAGATTTCTTCATAATCTTTACAGCCTTACCCAGTCAACATTTGTACTTTCAGCCTTTCTTTTTTTTGCCTTTTCTTTAATGTTTACAATATTGCCGCGAGGCGTATTGTGGATAGTGTTGCGCATGCCGATACCGCCGGCATGCGGCCTTATCGTGGTCCAGGATGCACTGCGACTCATCTGCGAAGATCATGGCCCGCACGTCGACCATTCGTTGATAACGAGATAGCGCCAGACGCTACGGCGACTGTATCTCGGATGGTGAACGCGCCTTGCGTTCCAGTGGGACATTTCTGTTACCCGATGGCCGTTGAACGCGCCTTGCGTTCCAGTGGGACATTTCTGTTACCCGACGGCCGTCGAACGCGCCTTGCGTTCGAGTGGGACATTTCCGTTACCCGACGGCCGTCGAACGCGCTGTTCGCCTCCCGCTAAGCCGGTGTGTCTGTTTTCCTTTAGTGGGCGCAAGTCCGCCAAATAAACGGATCTCCTTCTATTTCTACTAACCTCCCGGTCTCCTGTCTTCGGGCTACCCTCACTCTTACGTGACATCTGGTGGAGGTGCGGGGTATGCACAAAAACGACCTTAAAACAGCCACTGCAGAGAACGAGGACGCTGAAGACACAGATACTCGAAGCAGTCGCCGCCTCCGAAACCTGCCACCTGAGCTGGGACCGCTACCGGACCCCACGCGACCACGAAAGGACGCTTCCACAGCCACCATGAGCACCCCGCAATCACCTACCCCTTTCATGCTGCAGCAGCCGCGGGTGCCCCCAACTTTCCATGGTTATGCCGCTGAAGACCCAGAAGAATGGCTCGACCAATTCGAGCGCGTGGCTACCATAAACAGGTGGGATGAAGAAATGAAGCTGCGATACGTTTACTTTTCCCTGGACGGCCCCGCCAAAACGTGGTATGAAAACCATGAGACCACACTGACCACCTGGGAATTTCTGAAGAATGAGTTGCTCAGGACCTTCACCAGCATCATGCGAAAAGAAAGGGCCCAGCTGCTGCTAGAATCGAGGACCCAACAGCCCAATGAGACCCTAAACGTGTACGTCGAAGAAATGAAACGTCTTTTTAGGCGAGCAGACCAAGACATGACCGAAGACAAAAAGGTCGGATACCTAATGCGAGGGGTGAAGGAGTCGCTTTTCGCCGGTCTCATAAGGAACCCTCCTAAAACAGTCACCGAATTTACTGAAGAAGCGCACACCATAGAAAAGACCCTGGACGCCCGGACTCGGCAATACAACCGCCCGTTTCAGCTCAGCTCGCTCTACTCGGAACCGATTCGAGGTGGGCTAACCACCAACGATCTGCGGGAAGCTATTCGAGAAGTGGTTAAGGAAGAACTACGCCGATTGCTACCTCCTACCCCCCAGCCCCCCCAAGGAGCATCTCTCTTGGACATAGTGCGTGATGAAGTCCAGCAGGCGCTTGGCTCTTCATCAGCGACGACTCGAACAGAGGCCGAAGCAATGACTTACGCCGCTGCAGTCAACACTAGGCCACCCCGACGAAACGAGCCCAGTCCTCGACGGTACGCTGCAGCAACAAGTAGCCGTCCGCCCTTACCCTCCCACCCTACATACGAGAGACGCCCGAGCCAAAAAAAATGCGACACCTGGAGAACTCCCGACGACCGTCCCCTATGCTTTCACTGCGGTGAGGCCGGCCACATTCTTCGACACTGCCCCTACAGGCGGAAGGGACTGCATGGCTTCTTATCTCAGGCACCACGGCCACGCCCTGGACAACGACCTCCGGCAATCGAAGACTACTTGCGCCATACAGAGTACTTGTCCAGCCGTTCTCAATCACCGCCATCCCCACGCTTCACGTTCCCGAACTGCAGCAACAACGAATGAAGAAGGTCCCCAAGCCCCCGTAGGGGAAACTAAAACCAGCAACCTTTGGAGGTGAGGTTGCTTCAAGAGGAAAAGCTGAAGACCCTCCACCGACGACCATATATGACGACAGCACATCATCTACGACGACGACAACGCACAACAACCCAAGCCGCGAGACGAAGCAAAACGAAGCAACAAGACGAAGCCGTGACCCGAACCCAAAACCAACGCGCAACTCCAGCCCACGTGCCACCGATTTTGAAGTATCTATCGACGGCCACCCGGTAACTGCCTTGGTTGACACAGGAGCTGACTACTCGGTCGTCAGGGGGCCATTGACAGCACAACTGAAGCAGGTTAAGACGGCTTGGGACGGCCCGCAGATCCGCACAGCGGGAGGCCACCTCCTCACCCCATCGGGGCGATGTACTGCAAGGGTGACATTCGATGGTCACACATAACTTGCCACTTTCTTGGTGCTCCCACAGTGCTCCCGTGACGTCATTCTTGGCATGGACTTCTTGACTCAACATCACGCGGTTATTGACCTGGCGTCCAGATCCATCAAACTTTCCTCGGATGAAGCCATAAATTCATACTCGGCACCACATAATCGCGCAGCCCTCCGTGTGCTCGAGAATGACGTGAGCGTCCCACCCCGATCAACGACCCTAATCCCCGTAACCACTGGTACTGCCGAAAATGCTCATGGCGTCGTCGAAGGTAACATACAGCTTTTGCTTGGCCGTGATATCGCAATCGCAAGAGGCATTGCGGACTTCCGGAATGGACAGGGCCCAGTGCTGCTAACGAATTTCAGCCAAGAACACCGTCACCTGGCCAAAGGCACGACCATTGGCTTTCTCGATGAAATCGCGGAAGTCAGTGACACCCTCGCCCTTTCGAATCCAGCGACCATCACCCCACAGACCCACAACTCGCAGCTGTCATTCGACATTAACCCTTCCTTGCCTCAATGCAAGCAGCAACTGCTCCAGAACCTCCTTCGACGTTATGACGACTGTTTCGCCACTTCTTCACAGGTCCGACACACTTCTCTGGCAAAGCATCGAATCATAACACAAGAAGACATCCGCCCTGTCCATCAAAGCCCTTATCGTGTGTCGGCACGTGAATGTCAGGCCATCCGAGAGGAAGTTGAGGAAATGTTACACGACGATGTAATTCAGCCATAGAAAAGCCCATGGGCGGCACCAGTCGTCCTTGTCAAAAAGAAAGACGGAAGTCTTCGGTTTCGCGTCGATTACCGACGGTTGAATAGTGTAACCAAGAAGGACGTGTACCCTTTACCAAGGATCGACGATACCCTAGATCGTCTTAGTGATGCAAGATACTTCTCGTCCATTGATCTGAAGACAGGGTATTGGCAAATTCAGGTTGATGAAAGAGACTGAGAAAAAACCGCCTTCATCACGCCGGATGGATTGTATGAGTTCAAAGTGATGCCATTTGGACTTTGTTCCGCTCCAGCAACCTTCCAGCGTCTAATGGACACAGTACTGGCAGGTCTCAAGTGGCAAATATGTCTCGTATACCTGGACGATGTGGTCGTCTTCGCCTCCAACTTTAGCGACCACCTGAAAAGGCTCCGGACGGTACTGGACGCAATTAAGTCATCAGGGCTGACACTGAAGCAAGAAAAATGCCATTTTGCCTATGAAGAACTACAGTTCCTTGGCCATGTTATAAGCAAAGTAGGCGTAAGACCAGATCCCGAGAAAACAGCCGCTATCGCACAGTTCCCTCAACCGCAAGATAAGAGAGCAGTGCGCCGATTCTTAGGACTGTGCGCCTATTACCGACGCTTCGTCAAGAACTTCTCACACATTGCTGCCCCTTTGACGCAGCTCACCAAGTCGGACGCCCCTTTCGAATGGAAAGCTGAGCAACGTGAGGCATTCAAAGAACTTCAACAAGGTTTACAGTCGCCGCCTGTGCTGGGTCACTTTGATGAAAATGCCGAAACTGAGATACATACAGACGCCAGCAGCATCGGCTTAGGTGCCGTTCTCGTTCAGAAGCACAAGGGCTGCGAGCGGGTCATCGCGTATGCAAGCCGCTCACTGTCGAAAGCGGAAGTGAACTATTCTACGTCTGAGAAGGAGTGTCTTGCGATAGTATGGGCCACCTCGAAATTCCGCCCATACTTATATGGCAGACCCTTCAAGGTCGTAACGGACCATCATGCGTTGTGCTGGTTGGCCAGTTTGAAAGACCTTTCTGGCCGCCTCGCTCGATGGAGCCTACGGCTTCAGGAGTTTGACGTGAAGGTAGTCTACACATCTGGTCGTAAGCACTCCGACGCAGACTGCCTCTCAAGAGCCCCTGTCGGCGCACCACCAAGCCATGAAGACGATGCCTTTCTTGGGCCTATCAGCAGCAGCACCTTTGCATTACAGCAGCGCTCAGACCCGATTCTACAACAGTTGATCAACTACATCGAAGGAAAGGCCTCCATACCGCCTGCACTGTTCAAGCGTGAGATATCCTCCTTCTGTGTGCAAAACGGGGTGGTAGTTAAAAAGAACTTCGCACCGAATAAGGCAGCTTACCTTCTTGTCGTCCCAAGCAGCCTCAGAGAAGAAATTTTACAAGCGTTACATGACGAACCCACTGCAGGCCACCTCGGTTTTACACGCACACTCCACAGAATTCAAGAACGATACTACTGGCCCCGCCTCTCCTCAGATGTTGCGCGGTACGTCAAGAGTTGCCGCGAATGTCAGCGCCGGAAGAGACCTCCAACAAAACCAGCTGGATTTCTCAAGCCAATTGAACCCCCGTCGAGACCATTCCAACAGATTGGTATGGACCTGCTTGGACCTTTCCCCACGTCAACATGCGGTAACAAGTGGATCATAGTGGCCACTGATTACCTTACCCGATACGCTGAAGCTAAGGCCCTCCCGAACGGCACAGCCGTAGAAGTTGCCAAATTTTTTGTCGAATCAATTCTCCTCCGTCATGGCGCACCTGAGGTACTAATAACAGACAGGGGAACAGCGTTTACGGCTGATCTTACTCAGGCAATCTTACATTACAGTCATACAGATCACCGAAGAACAACTGCGTACCATCCGCAGACAAATGGTCTCACGGAACGCTTGAACAAGACCATTGCCGATATGCTCGCTATGTACATGGACACAGAACACAAGACCTGGGACTTAATTCTGCCTTACGTGGTCTTCGCCTACAACACCGCGGTGCAGGAGACCACTAAAATGACACCATTTAATCTCGTCCATGGGAGGGATGCCGTTACTACCCTGGACGCCATGCTGCCTAATGTCACCGATGAAAACAACCTAGACGTGGCCGCCTACCTTCAGCGCGCAGAAGAAGCCCGGCAGCTTGCTCGTCTGCACATAAAAGACCAACAGCGAAACGACGCAAGACGCTACAACCTGCGGAGACGCGATTTAACATACAGGCCAGGTGACAAAGTCTGGGTTTGGACGCCCGTTCGCCGCCGAGGATTAAGCGAAAAACTCATGCGCCGTTATTTCGGCCCATACAAAGTCATCCGTCAAGTGGGTGAAGTGGACTATGAAGTGGTCTCTGATGGGGCTAGCTCATCCCAACGACGCCGCGCATGACAAGAAGTGGTACACGTCGCCCGTTTGAAGCCCTATCATGCGCGCTAAAGGAGGCTCCCTGTTTGCATCTCTTGTTTTGTTTATGTGTGCGTGATTCGTGCTTATTTGCCATTTACTTTCGCACAGGCTGTCCTTTTGTTTTGGTTTTATTTTAAACAAAGCATCGGGTCGATGCTTACGTTGAGGAGGGGAGCAATGCCGCGAGGCGTATTGTGGATAGTGTTGCGCATGCCGATAGCGCCGGCACGCGGCCTTATCGTGGTCCAGGATGCACCGCAACTCATCTGCGAAGATCATGGCCCGCACGTCGACCATTCGTTGATAACGAGATAGCGCCAGACGCTACGGCGGCTGTATCTCGGATGGTGAACGCGCCTTGCGTTCCAGTGGGACATTTCTGTTACCCGACAACCGTCGAACGCGCCTTGCGTTCCAGTGGGACATTTCTGTTACCCGACGGCCGTCGAACGCGCCTTGCGTTCGAGTGGGACCTTTCCGTTACCCAACGGCCGTCGAACGCACTGCTCGCCTCCCGCTAAGCCGGTGTGTCTGTTTTCCTTTAGTGGGCGCAAGTCCGCCAAATAAACGGATCTCCTTCTATTTCTACTAACCTCCCGGTCTCCTGTCTTCGGGCTACCCTCACTCTTACGTGACAATATACTAGTAATACCTCGTTAACTTGAACTAGCATATCTCGAAAAATCGGCAAAGTCAAAATTCTCCGGGGCACCGAACATTTTCCTATATGCCCCATGTATATTTCGCCCTTTATCTCGAAGTGTTTTTGGGTCAGATTGCGCATAACTCGAAAGCTTCACTGGGAGTGGAATGAAAATTTCGCCGCCGACCATTTCACAAGATTCCTGCAATGCCATGCCTGAAGTCCGTCAATTTTTTTTTTCTTTATTTTGCCACACCTGTTACTACATCGATGCTTTCTGCGAATGCAAAGTGCGTGAAGTCTCAGCCCAGCGACATATTAACTTTGTCAAGCAACCTTGTGGCACGTCATGTGACACATGTGCTGAGCAAGGAAGCCCCCTGCCCACACTTGGCGTAGTTTGTCTTGTTCGCTTTGTGCAGTGCCCATTATTTTCTCTGAGGTGTGATTTCCATTTATATGCACAAACCACGCGGTGTGAATATAAATTTTTCACTGAATGTGAGTGCAGTGCTCGTGATTTTCCGCGAGGTGTGATTTCCGTTCATCTGCACAAACTGAGCGGTACGAATTTTTCGCTGTGAGGAGCGGTAACTTAGCGAGAGTGTGGTGAGCATGGCGACAAACCAGTGCATGTCGCTAACGATAGAAAAAAGGCTTGCCCTAATTCAGGAATCGGAAAAAGGAGGCCAAACAAAATGAAGCATTGCGCCGGAATTCGGCATCTCCTTGTCTACGCTTTCGACTGTGCTGAAAAACAAGCAGAAGGTGCTGGATGTATTTCAGCAGAGATTTTCCAGCCAGCGGAAGCGCGTTCGACCGAAGAAGTTCCCAGACGTTGAAGCGGCGTTAATGGTATGGCTCCGAAATAAGGTCGAGTGCACCGGCAGAGGATATCGACTGGTGCAATTCATCAGCAGCTGCAGGACGCCTTCCTAGGCCTGAGTACGACCAGACGACCTTAAGGCATTCTTTCTCTGCGAAATAAAATGGCAGTGCCGCAAAAGCCAGCCGAATAAAGTCTCTTGTAAGTTATTTTTTTGTCTCTTTTACACCCGAGAAGATTAGAAACTGCCGCTGAAGAGCCAGTAAAATAAATAGTAGTAATATTTCTGAAAACCGCTTATTTTTTCCGACGACTAGGGCAACTTTGCTTCTCTCGAAAATCCGTTCATCTCCAAATTTTGTCGGGTTTTCGCGACTTCAAGTTACATGGTATTACTCTAGTGTTCTTATCATGACAGCCTCGTTTAGAGGCTGCATAACTTCTTACCCTGATCATCCCATAAGCTCTCGACTCTATTTAGAACGGAGCAGGGGAGGAAAATAAACTAGTGTTACTTATGTGCTGTCACCTTCTTCAACTTCAAAACATTTAGCTCCACGATGCTTGAGCCCTTGAACCTCTGACGAAAAAAAAAAGGAAAATCTTAATCCAGGAAATAACGACACAGGGTCACAATATTAGCAACATTGTTAGAAATAAAAAAAAGTGTAAGCTTTAATGTCAGCTGTGGCAGCTGTGCCTACTTTATTAACAGTGGAGGTGTACAAAGCAGCCATTAGCCTACTGCTGTGAGCAGAAAATTAGAAAATTATCATCACCAAAAACTGACATGTGCTCTTTTTGTCATCTCTTTTGCAGTCTTCATCATATTTTTCACTCCCATAACATGTGCCCCGATTTCTTTGGCATGGGATCCTATAACCCTGATGGGTGAGACAAGTATAAAGAAGAGAAGGAAAGAGAGAAGTTTTAGGGGGATCAAAATTGCTTCGTGAAGCGAGATTACACTTGATGCAAAGGCAAGCCCGATGTACACCCGATGTAAAGGCGAGCGTCTTACCACTCGAATATTGAGGTTTGCTAGCAGAGCATAGCAGAGCCTTGCATAACCCAGAATAGCACCGAGATGGATTGGGAAGGAAGGGTGCTGATGAGGGAAATGAGGATGGGAGCAAGTGAAGCATAGCATAGGGGAGGAAAAAGAGAGAGAATTAAAGAAAGAGAGAAAAAAATAGAAAGCAAGCAAGAAACACAGAGAGAGAGAGAAAGAAAGAGAAATAAACAGACAAAACTTTATATACAATAGAGAGGAGGGAAAAAGTAAGAAATATTGAAAGAATGAGAAAATTTGCAAAGCTTAGCAGACCAGCAACCTCCAGAACTACAAATCTGCTCATTAGCTACACTGCCTCTTTCACGGGGCATTTTCAATGCAAGCTACGCAATTTTTTTTTTTTTAATTCATATTGATGTCGTTGTGTATATAGGGTCAGTAAAGTTTGTGACTCCGACACTCACGACAAAAACTGCGAAAAACCACTACTCCCTTTTGTACGAGGAATGAATTCGTACTTATGAATGTTCATAGCTAGACAGTACGTGCAGCAACTCCCTCAGGACCTTAAGAACTGAAGTGAAAGCTTGTTAACGTTCTATACTAAAAGGTTCATCCTTGCTGTACGTAATGAGTCAAGGTAGGTATAAACAGAGGCCGTACACATATATAAACAAGGAATGGGAGATGCACCAGTGAGCAACTAATAGCATGCATTGAAGATAAGCATTTCATTATGAAATGTGTACAAGATCATGCCCTCAGTATGCACATTTTATGATGAAGCATTCAGAAATGGCCTGCCAGTCATGACACCCTCATGCCATTGCACGCACCTCAGTACCAGCCGAGAACTTATGGGATGTTCAACCAGCCTACAAGATATCCATAACACTAGCATTTACATTCAACAACTGAAAGCTGACCATTATAGTAATGATTCATGGTGTCGAGATCTTCTGGAAGGCAAACACAAACAGACACAGTGACAAAAGCAACATTGCAATTTGTGTTCACATTTGCACACCCAGTTTTGAGTACCAAAGTTTATAGGTGCCTATTATCATGTTCTTAGCACAATGTCAAGAGCATTACAAAGTTGCAATTCCATTATGAAACATCATGGAATGCTGTTCCACCTAAAAGGTTGGCATCAATCGCCTTTTGTGCAGTGCTGAAACAAGTCGTATTGAAAATCAATGTGCAGTACTCAAGGAGTAAAGCACGAAAATTTAGGACTGAGTCATTTTTATACTTCCGTCTCCAGTGCCTTCAATTTGTGTCATGTCGCAGCAATTTTGATTGGGGCACTTACATCAAAGCCAGAAATACCTTTAGTGACTAGATTGACCAAGGAAACATGGTGCAGCTATAACGCGCCATTTCTCACAGCAGTTGCTTTACAAAAAGCAAACGTCCCGTTTACGTACATGATTACTGCAGATCGCTACAGACTTCGAGTCCTTTGATTACACTATTCTATAAACTTTATATTTACACTTTATATTTATATATTACACTTTTCTAAAACAAATACTCACCTCTTCCTCTTCTTTCATATGAGGCAAGAACTTCTCAGTGAACTCAATGAGGGCGTGCTGAAGCTTGAGGCCGTAGTTGACACGTTCGGTCGCTGTCTTGTTGGTGCATGAGTAACCGTCACGAACTAAGGCCAGCATATCTGACAGACGGTTGTCGCTGTGACAGTTGCAGACGGCCGAATCGTGAATAGAAAGTGCCTGCAACAAACAAAAATATCCACAGGTCCAAAAATTAAAGTTGTAGCCAGCGTTTTTATTCATTGTCGTTATTATCGGCATATATCGCGTTTCCTCGCTTATAAGCCGCACTAAGAAAACGGAAAAATGTGCTTAAAAAGTGGGGGTGCTGTTATAGACGAGATTATACTTTTATTTTTTAATAAGTGTTAAAGTTAGAGGTTTAAATTAGATGAAGGGGTAGGTTATATGTGAGAAAATACAGTGCTATGTCTGTTGAAGAATGAAGGCATCTTCCAAATATCTGCAATTTACTCTATCCTATGTCAGCACATTGCATTTTATCCTAGAAAACATCTTAATTTCATCACATCTAACTTTTTGCCCTCCTCGACTGCATTTCCTATCCTTGCGTAACTATTCTGTAGCCCTAAGTGACAACCTGTTGTATGCACCACGCATTAAGTGGCCTGCCTACGTCTATTTCTATCACTTAATGTTACTAACATATCAGTTGCTCCCATTTTTCTCTAACCCATTCTGCTATCTACCAACCTGTTAATGTCACGCCTATCATTCTATTGTATGCTCCGTGGTCCTTTACTTTCTTTCTAGTTTGTTTCTATCCTCCAAGTTTCAGCCCCGTACATTAGAACTGGCAGTAGCCTTGCATACTTTTCGCTTACGGGACAGTAGCAAATCGCCTACCGTTATTTTCAGAGATCCTGCCGTATGTGCTCCCCCCCCCACTCTTATTCTTCATTACTTTCCTTTTCACAAGTACGCTGCTCTCCTAGCAATTTATTTAGGTAAACATAACCTTGTATTCTTGTACACTTCAAGTAGTGCAAGAAAATTTTATTTTCGACAATGTTTCAAAGTCAGACACAAAGGCATTCATTTTGGCCCAGTTCAGAGGGCAGGATGATTTTTTCAAGTCATCGAAAGACTCCAGGAAGGCAAAGTGTCACTGCAGTGACAAAAGCACACTAAGCTCTGCAGGCATATCACCAAGTTACCCATACTGATTTAAGCTTGTCAAATTGAACACATCCGAATTATTATGTCTTCCTAGCTATTAAGTTTTTAAACAACTGTGCTTGCATTGTGCAAAATTAAAATAAGTTAGACAATGAAAGTTCTCGCTTGACAGGGTTACTGAAACAAATTTCTCTTCCCTCCAGGGGAGCCTCGCTGGGAAAAGATTCCTGCATACACACGATGCATTATACCAATAAATCAAAGCAATTTTCAGTGCTTTTGTAAACCATTTATGTATACTGTCTAAAGCAGACGTGAAAGTAACTGCAAATTTCAGCACTGGCAAAGCAGGAAGAAGGTGTGGCCTATACACACCCATTTTAAATTACGGCGACTGCCGAATAAAAATTCTTAAAATTTATTCAGCAATTATTCCACTGTTATGTGCTATGAGGCTTTCAGTCTTGGAGGCAAAATAAAAAAAGAGTACAATATGAACATCTGTGCATGCACAAGCGGTTAAGTCTTTTGCCTTGGAGCATATAATTTATTCATGTTCAGAGAATTCTGCCAATTAAAAACAATGACTGGCTTCCCTTTTGTTTACTTGTGTCAGCAGTCACAGAGCTGGAATAAATCTGCAGCTCACAAAAGCAAAAGTTTATACAATGGTGACGATAAAAATAGTTAACAAGGTTGGCTGCTTTCAAAAGCCGGCAGGAATCTTCGAAAGAGCAAGAAATGCAGTTTTCAAGCACAAATAGTAGAACAATACTTTCTTGGAAAGAACAAAAATTATATCCCATATCCGATTGCATGCAGAGCAGTGAATCATGGTAATAGCACTCGCGATTACACAATAGCAAGTTTTATCTATACAACAATGTAGACAATGCAATTAGCTTTCTTGCAAAACATTTCAAGGTGTGGACCTGTCATCATGTTTGACATTTGCTGAATTTCTGGCTAGAGCAATATCAGCTTGCTAAAGAGGTTCATCAAGTGGAAGTGATAACAGCAAGACCAGGCCCGTAGTCGTGGGGGGGGAGCCCTAAATGTTCAGGTACCCCCTGAAATTTGAATGATAGTGTGTTTTACTGCAGACATTAGCAAAAAACGTGTTTTTCGAGACCTTCAACATATGCCCCCCACCCCCCAAAGAAATTCCTGGCTAAAGACCTGAGTAAGACTTCATGAGTTTTACGTAAGTGTACCATCGATTGTGCTGACAGCAAAAGAATTTTACTTTTTTGGAGCTCACCAAGGGGGAAAGATGGGCATGTTGGTATTCCATGTTTAAGAAGGGTAAGAGCGCACTGAATACGAATACACAAAGAAAGGACACACACACACACACACACACACACACACATAGCGCCAACATGTGTTACATAAATTTGGTACCTTGTGAATACTGTATGCTGTTTTTGTACTTTGCAAAAATATGCTTGGTTATAAGCTTAGCACAAATCCCTACAGCATATAATGCGTGTAGTCCCACGAATGAATTATCAGTAACCAAACCTGCGTCCTGGGTCATTTTTACGCCTGTTTCCTATATGGGCTTCATTAGCTGTGCTTATGCAATCTAATTAAAGTAACTGGATCACTTGTAAATTAGCAGTTGCATCACTTGTAAATTACGTCATTATAAACTATAACCAGTACTCACCTTTATAGTGATAATTTAACTCATAAACATTTTTCGTGTTGGTGGCCTTAAATTATAACCACTTATATTAGTTGTGAATAACGAGAGCACAGTAATGAACAATGTTTATCAAAAGAGACTGACTTAGCAATACTTCAACATGACACATCCGTATGTGAAATGCAGCTGCAGTTCAGCTGATGCAATCAGTGAAATCCTGTTGACCCGACTGCCTTGGCATGCAGTGCTGTGTCTTATCCAACAGCTGTTGCTGCTTTCCTGCAAGGTCTATGGTTGTATTTACATTACAAGTTTCATCAATAGCCAACCTCACACAATCTCATAGCCAAACCCCTCATGAACCACAAAATGCAAGTATTGACGCATCACTGATGGATGCTCAGTGGTGCTTGCTGACTGTGAGATGCAATATGCAGAAGCTAGACTGCAATTGGAGCATTCATGTGACTATGTTTGGCCAATGAGCTGATGGTGTCCTTTTATGCTCACAGTATGTACACCGTCTTTCACTCAGTAACACTTAGCTGTGAGTCTGTGCATGTGCTGTCTTAAAGGGACGCTATAAACTTCCCTCTGAGAACTCTAATGCTATAAGTTTCACTACCATAAGTTCATCATTAGCGGAGAAAATCCAGGTTGTAGTTTCATATTTAGGTTTCATGCAGAAATCTCCCCACATGACATGAAAATTTCAAAAGGTATTTTGGCAACATTGGCTCTATGAAATTTTTTGAAACTTCGTATGCTAGGTCTATGGCAGCCGCAGACACAGGTCGATGAACCCACTCATTAGTCGACACACTCAGACTTGGATCAAGTCGTGAGTGAGTGTGAGCGAGTCCGGATGAGTAATATTTTCCGGAGTTTCAGTCCAAGCGAGTTCGGCACAAGAAAATTATGGTCACCCTGAATCCGAACGAGTCCCAAGCACAAGATATATTTCTTTTTCCTACCTATGCCCACAGGTGACAATGTACTTAATATTTATCGACAAGAAGCAACGTAGGACACAGTCATTGCTCTTTAAATCTATTACGTCACAATGTTTAGTGCGTGAATCTCAAAAGTAGTATCTTCACCCGTATTTTCTTTTTGCAAGTTTTCTCACTTGCCAAGCGTAGTCCCGCGGTAAGAGTGGTGTTTTCAGGATTGTGAAATTTTACATTACTGACAGGCGAAAAATCATTTTTTGTCTTTAGTGTACTTGCAAGTGCAACAAAACCGACGTAAAAAGTACATCAACCAACTAGCCAAACTAGGTGCCCTTCAGCACAACTTCGCAGTAAGAAAATTTTTTTTTATAGATTGACGTGGCTACCAGCAAGACCATCACAGGAGACCGCACCTTCAGCTTTTTCTTCAACTTGGTCATGATGAGTTGGTTCTCGATCTGCTCGTGGCACCGGAACTCGCGGAAAGTCTGGTACAACTCGTGCAACAGCGACTCCAGGGCGCCATAGTCGGTAAAATCCGTGCATCCCAGCTGTGGAAGAGGACATCGTTAAAGAACACACGCAAAGCCCCACCTGTGCAACAAAAACAAAAGAGCTCGCGTCTGGTGAACAGCAGTACGTGCCTCGGCGCACGTTCACAGGAAAAGGAGAATGAGGGGAAGCAAGAAAAACCCAAAAATAAAATAAAATGAAGGCTCGCACGCATGTTCGAACTGCGCTTGCCTATATTGCTGCCAAGTCGACGCGCCTACGCCGGTTGCTTTTGCCAGGAACTGCGGGGTAATTTAGGCGATTGCTCAACATCGCGCTTCTTGCCAACCATGACCCGAACATCGCAGGAATCCCAGGCAATATAAGAACGAATTATGCCGGCTACGTGTGCTAAACGTTACGCGATAACGGTACCGCTATCAAAACGTACCGCACGGTGCCTTCACCGTCGGAATGTGCAAGCTTGGGAGCATGAACGCTTGAATGCGCAGGTTTATGACCGCAATTCAAGCCTGTACACGAAGTGACAGTTGTGAACAGGCAACACATTTCGGATATGTTGTAGTCGAATACGGATGAGGATTGTTTGGGTGCCGGCGCAATTGTTCCGTGCAGGGCAAGTAGTTCAGTACGACGGCTGTTCGTCAAGCTGAGTGTTATTGTTATTGGAATGTCAGAACGAGTATGTTACGTAGAATGCAGTAATGAAGTTCGACCACACGTGTTTCAATGCTAGCATCCGCTACAAAGCAAAGCGTATGCTTGGGAGACGATGTGCTGGGCATACTACGAAGAGCGAAGCAGTCAGGTATTACACGTCCGCGACACTGCATGCTGTACACACTGCACAATACAGACTAAGTTTTCAAGGAATCAGCTCCAAGTGTAACAGCTCTGAAGCGTAATTTGTGTTTGGCGCACGGACGAGGCGACCACCGTGCGCGCATCAGCGAGTGGCGGATCGCGAAGCTCGCGAGCGTAACAAGCGAGAAGGGGCAGCAAGTTGAGTGTAGGTGTATACACCCTACCTTTTCATTGTACACTTCGACGAGCCGCTTCATCCTTGAATGCGGCACCGAAAACACATCCACTTCTTCGGGGAAAGGCGCCATCTTGACCGTCGGCAGGAGATGCGGCGACGTTTTCGATGCGCGCCCAACTCGACAACCTTGACGCCGATTCGCTTCGCGACAGGCTAGCCGACGGCCACCGGAGGTGCAGATGAATGTAGCGGTGCGGTTACAGCCTTCGAAGAGATCGGATTTCTAGAGCTGTGCTCGAGAAAATACAGTGCAGCTGACGAAACGAGCGCAAAGGCGCGTAGAGAGACGGCAGCTGCTGGCTGTTTTCATTGAAGCAGCCGCGATGCACACACGCAGTTTCGATTTGCCTGCGAATCGTCGAGAGATGGCAGCACCAACACAAAGCAGGTCGCCATGGCAACAGACAGTTTCTGTTTCGACAACACGCGCAGCGCGCTCGCGCATGGCCATCCACTGTTTTGACTGAGCTGTTGCCAAAACAGGTTAAGCGCAGCACAAAACCTTTGTGTGGATATTGATGAGCCTTCGTGCTTTCGTTGGCTGGTCACCGCTGTATGATAGGCTATTTGGGTCCAAGGACGATTAACTAGTTCGATGTTGAGAATCTTAGAAGCCGCGACCAATTCATCCGGCGCGTGAGCTCGTTCGAAAGCGACATCAGGGCGGAAAAACAGTCATGCAGGTAAGTAATCTGTGTGCAAATATTACAAATAGCAGTGGATACATTCGCAAGTGTGAGGCTACATTCCTTCCTGGCTTGAAATATATGGTGAGTGCGCAGGCAAATTGTGGGCATCGTCAGTTACGCTTTAGCACGCAGCTGCATTATGTAATGTATGGTAAAATGATTGCTAATATTTAAAAACTATAACAAGTGACTAACGAAGCTTCTATGTTATTTCTCTGATTATCAATGGGTATTATAAAACAATATGAGATCCAGACTTTGTTAACCGCATCACCAGGATTTATATACTCAAACCTCCCACACTGCAATGTAGTTTAGGGGCATTAAGCAGCCATGAGTGATTATTACATGATGTCTATAAGATAGCATACTGCTCACCTGAAAGTAATCCTCGTGTTTAACGTGCTCTCTTATATCATGTGTTCCGATATCGTTAATAATAATTTAAATAAAACTAATGAATTATTGTCTGATAAAGGAAGCATACTGCTAACTTTTTCATAACTTCCTTTGACTTCAGGGCTAAACCCCCTTATGGCGCCACCCCTCTGAAAAAGGCCTACGCCCTTAATAACGCGAAATGGCAAAGCAAATCTACTGTGTTTACTAAGGTCATTACAAAAGTTCTGTTGCAGGAGGTATGAATGCACTTCGAAATGTAATTGCTGGCACGATACTGAGTGTCCCTAAACAGTCTGACCAGGACAATATCTTAAAGTACACATGTAGTAACTAGCGGTCTAATAGATGCACGTAGTAAAAAAAGTTAATATTTCTATTACACAAAAGCCTATCTCATGGAGATGTATACAAAAAGAACTATAATTTGTTGACTTGGCACCTACATATTAACGCAAACTTGTTTGTTTATTTGTTTGTTCTTTAATTCGCTCTGTGCGCTCATAACGAACAAAATTTTCAAATAAAATAAAAATAAGACGAACTTTTCCGATGCCATCATACGAAGCCATGTTTTGACCCTTCGCTCGTTCAAGTTAGTTTCAACTCTTAGTCACCCTGCTCCCTAAGCCGGCCTGCATTCATCTAAATTAAACTTTTCAGTATTAAGAAAAAAAGCAAAGACTGGCAGCATTGATTTGTTCCTCCTGAGCGCTCCCATAGTCCCAAAAAAACAAGCCACTATGAGCATCGAACGCTTTTCTCGGAAATTCTTTCCACGCAGCACATATGTAAGAGTTCGCATTCGATACGGGAACGCCGACTCGCTCGCCCGTCAAAGGTGGTCACGTCTCATTAAAGAGCATCGGGCCACAGTCTACGTCGTTGTCATGGAGACGCTTATTGCCTTCAGTGAGTGCAACCGGTATGGATTTCACGAGGCTTAAGAGGGAAGTGGGTTTTACAAGCTTCGTCGCGGGCGCTTTTCCATACAGCATTTAGAGGGAATTTGCATAAGCGAGAACATTCGTGTTTTTCTAGTTTGTTCTGAAGAGTTCTTTTTTTTTTTCTTCAAGTGCGCTAGACTTTATTGGAAATCTTTGATAAACACAGATATTCGAAAAGCATGCGGGCTTCGAATATCTCATTGAATGCGCCACATTCACTTCCTTCGCAAAATAACAAAACACGCTAAATAGCGGCATAAGAAGGAGTAAAAAAAGTGATAAAGCGAGATACATCTCATTTTCTTCTAGCCTAATGTTTTATCACGACGAGGATTGCGCAATTCAAACATGGTTTCTCTACTGATATTTTCATACAACTTTATGACTTTTCAACTTATGATATTCCCATACAACTTTATGTGGTTTGGAGAAGAAGAAGGTGCCTAATTTCTGCAGACCGGTAGGGATCACGGTACAGCGCCTGGAAACAATTGAGACCAGGACAGTCCAATGAAATTGTCGCTTTCCCCTCCGCCCCCAAAATGGGAAGGGGAAACACCGCCTCTTTCCCAACCCACGAAAGAGGAAAGAGGCGCGCCCAGTTCGCTTTTTACTTATATACCTTTCAAAGCAGCACAATAAATCTGAGTCTTATTCTCATACGCACATTATACGGATTGGCCTAATATTGGTGACTTTTGAACATCATTCCTCTCCGTTGTTTTTTACAGCATAAATACCTTACGCGTTTGTTAGTGTTGCGTACTGATGCAGTCGGGGGTCTGCGCATGCGCATGACCGGAGCCAGCCAAGTCTCAGGAAGAAGTCCAGCAGAGTAGCCGGGGCTGATAACAGGAACGTTTATATACAAAATATGCACTTAGAAGGCAGCATCATGGAAGCTCTAGATGGATATGTTCCGGGAGCTTTTTCGGGGCGTCTCGGCGCTTGCGTTTTAAGTCATGTCTTCCGAAGATACCCTGCAGAGGAAAACAATTGGTGATGGTGGTGGTTAGGAGAAGAAGAAGGTGCCTAATTTCTGCAGCCCGGTAAAGATCACGGCACAGCGCCTGGAAACAATTGAGACCAGGACAGTCCACTGAAACTGTCGCTTTCTTCACCGCCCCCCAAATGAGAAGGCGAAACACCGCCTCCTTCCCAACCCACGAAAAATGGAAGAGGCGCGCCCAGTTCGTCCCACGGTGAGGGAGAAACACTACACGATCCACAGTGTCAGGCGCCGCGCCGTGCTTCCTAGCGGGCTGCAGAAATCAAGCGCCTTGTTCCTCTTTTAACCACTCCCATTACCAGCACAGCGCGAATAAGTTGAGTCCTGCGTGTAGATCTACTGTGCGGTCAGTGCAGTGGTGACTCATCGATAGGCCCTGCGGCGCCGCGCAGGTCACGGCTTGTGGAAAATGGCCGCCATGAAGTCACCACGGAGAATCCAGACGCAAGGCCAACCGTTCTGCACGTCTCGTAGCCCGTCGAACCAGACAAGCAGCCTCGACTGCCAACAGCGCTTTCTAAGCCGTCGCTCTGTCGGGCGTGTCCAAAGGGTTTTACGAAGGGGAGACGACGGCGCTGCAGATTCGAAGTACTGCTGTCGTGTTTCCGCCGCTTTTGGCGCACCTCGGGAGCGTTGACCGGCAAGAAATCAGGTTAGGCTCAGCCGCAGTGTCTCACGGGTCCAAGCGGCGCCAATTCGGGCAGGCCGATCATAACAGTGCGAACTGCCATGCGCTCCTTGCACAAACCAAGCAGTGAAATGGAATTCTCAACAAAATTTAAAAAAGTTTGTTTAGACGGACTTTCGACAGACTTTCTCTGGCATGCGCTAATATTTGAAGCTGTATCGCCCCGATAGCGCGATTGAATGCGTATGACGTATACGGTTCCTGTGACAGAGAGACCCACGACGACACGTACCTTCTAAGCTTTGGACAGTGTAGACCCTCACCTAACACAAAAAAAGACACATTTCAAAGTCCCCTGTAAGAATAACTGCATGCAGTAACGAAAGTGCGAATGCACTTTTTTTTCGATATCTTTCAGGACATCAGCAAAGTTTCTATCTATCTATCTATCTATCTATCTATCTATCTATCTATCTATCTATCTATCTATCTATCTATCTATCTATCTATCTAATCTATCTATCTATCTATCTATCTATCTGTCGATAGATAGATAGATAGATAGATAGATAGATAGGAAGACAGACAGATAGATAGATAGATAGATAGATAGATAGATAGATAGATAGATAGATAGATAGATAGATAGATAGATAGATAGATAGATAGATAGATAGGAAGACAGACAGATAGATAGATAGATAGATAGATAGATAGATAGATAGATAGATAGATAGATAGATAGATAGATAGATAGATAGATAGATAGATAGATAGATAGATAGATAGATAGATAGATAGGAAGACAGACAGATAGATAGATAGATAGATAGATAGATAGATAGATAGATAGATAGATAGATAGATAGATAGATAGATAGATAGATAGATAGATAGATAGATAGATAGATAGATAGATAGATGTCGATACCTGCCTTTAAGGCAGAGAATACAGTCAAACACCCATACATCAGACACACGTCATGCATATCAAACCATTGTAAGACGCCCTGAATATATTTATGGCATCTAAAATATTTCATATTTTAGATATCGATAAAGGTAACTCATTAAATGGAGAATTCTCGAGATAAAACATACTATGTATGCCGAATTACCTACAAACAGGGCTGGGCGTTGCGATGGGGATGGAACTCAAAAGTTCTTTAGCGTTGTATGACAAGTGTTCGACAAAGCTTCGTCTGTTGAGGCATCCTAATGGGAATCGCCTTCATACTAAGGATCCCCTCCAAGTTTTCACTTTGACTTGGTCAGTGCCACCAGCATTTTCTTTTTTATGTTGCACGTTGCATACACGTCATATAATAATGCATAACGCAGACACACAAACTCATGCAAGATTACACAGTGTAGTTGACACCGCCCCCCCCCCCCCCTTTCGAAAAGAAAAAGTTTTGTCTACACCCCTGAAGTGCATGCTGCAAATAAATACTTCCGTATTACCATCCCCCACCAAGAAGCACGTTACAGGAGCAACTGCATTGGCTGACCTTATCAGCAGGCTGCGGCAAGCGTTAACCAGGCCCTTATCACATCGTGTGCTGTACACAATGTTACGACCTCTTCCCGAGAGAGACGCCACGCGCGCGCGCGCTATCTCAAAGCACGCATGCGGAAGCTGTCGGCCAACGTTTACAAACTCGTGTGTGATTGCAGCAAGATAGGAGCCGACTCTTGTTTGTCGCCACTCTCTCTTTGAGCTTGCCCACCGTCGTCTCAATCGGAACTCGCTTATCTGCCGCCTTAGTGCAATCGGCTCATTTCAAACTATATACGTAAGCCTCCTTACCCCTCACCACTAGCTGCAAAGCCTCTTGCAAGTGAAGCGAAACATCCAAAATTACACAACAGAATCATGTTGCTTGTTGTTGAAAGCAAGAGCACGTGTGCGAGAGGCGTCGTAGGTGCTGAAGCTGTTTTATCTCGACCATTTGCCATCCGGCTTCACGAAGGTCACGTGAAAAGAAGATAATAATAATAATACATTGATTGATTGTTATGTGGGGTTTAACGTCCCAAAACCACCATAAGATTATGAGAGACGCCGTAGTGGAGGGCTCCGGAAATTTCGACCACCTGGGGTTCTTTAACGCGCACTCAAATCTGAGCCCACGGGCCTACAACATTTCCGCCTCCATCGGAAATGCAGCCGCCACAGCCGGGATTTGATCCCGCGACCTGCGGGTCAGCAGCCGAGTACCTTAGCCACTAGACCACCGTGGCGGGGCTGCCGTAGTGGAAGGCTCCGGAAATTTCGACCACCTGGGGTTCTTTAACGTGCACCCAAATCTGAGCACGCGAGCCTACAACATTTCCGCCTCCATCGGATATGCAGCCGCTGCAGCCGGGATTCGATCCCGCGACCTGCGGGTCAGCAGCCGAGTACCTTAGCCACTAGACAACCGCGGCGGGGCATGTCACGTGAACGAAACCAGCACAAGAGCAGCAAGACCATGAAATGTAAATCATGACATTCATGACATACATGTCATGATTTCCATGTTATGACTAGTCACTTATGCTCATCATGCAGTCATGTTATGGCATACCAAGTTTGGTTTGGATACCGTTATCGAAACAGCCAGAAGAGCTAAAATAGATAGATAGATAGATAGATAGATAGCTAGATAGATAGATAGATAGATAGATAGATAGATGATAGTAGATAGATAGATAGATAGATAGATAGATAGATAGATAGATAGATAGATAGATAGAAGATAGATAGATAGATAGATAGATAGATAGATAGATAGGATAGATAGATGGATAGATAAGATGAGATAGATAGATCGATAGATAGATAGATAGATAGATAGATAGATAGATAGATAGATAGATAGATAGATAGATAGATAGATAGATAGATAGATAGATAGATAGATAGATAGATAGATAGATAGATAGATAGAGATAGATAGATAGATAGTAGATAGTAGATAGATAGATAGATAGATAGAAGATAGATAGATAGATAGATAGATAGATAGATAGATAGATAGATAGATAGATAGATAGATAGATAGATAGATAGATAGATAGATAGATAGATAGATAGATCGATAGATAGATAGATAGATAGATAGATAGATACTCTCAATGTCGCCGAAGTTTGCCAAGAAATGCTTCGCATTTAAAAAGTTGAGCAGATGCCTACTCGCCTCCAGTCCACTAGAAATGAAGAACGCGTTAATAATGTCTACAGTTTCACGTCCCGATACCACGATATGATTATGAGAGACGCCGTAGCGGAGCGCTGGAGAAACTTGGGCCAACTGCTGTTCTGCAGTGACATTGCACTGTATACGGGTCCCTACCATGCTTGCCTTTACCGAATCGCGACTGCCATATGTCGGGATCAAACAACCAACCTTTCATCTCTATCACATCCCTCTCTCCATTCCCTTCTCTCTCCTTCTTATTTTTGTTTCTTTCACGGTGCAGCTTGAGTCTGAAATGCACTGGCGTGCAGCGTTCGGCATTAACTTCTGCCTATCAAGGATTTTCGTTAACGAGTTAACGATGTTTTTTTTTAAGAGAAATTTTTTTCAGAATAGTTTTTTTTCTTTTCTTTTGTGTATATTACTTAGTTCGTACTTGGGAAAACCTTTCCAATGACTGAAAAAAAAATCAACAATTGTATGACATAATTAAAGACCACGTAACAAGCACGTCTATGAATGTAGTTTTACACTCGAATTTGTAATCGCAAATGCCCATGCCTCTACATATGGACAGCAGTCAATGCGCTGGAAGCAGTGGATGACTGACTCACTCAATACTCGTTCTTTACCAAACTTTTATGGAATTTATGAAATACCTGATAAACTTCGTTGACACTGAAGTGCATGCTTAGTGCGAAGACGAATGAGGGCTCTGTTAAATCAATCGATTGATCAATCAATCAATCAATCAGCGCAAGCAACTGCAGTAGGCTGCACACTTAGTATTTGCCTGTCTTGCTTGAAGCGATTCGGGCTCTGAAGAATGACGAGGTTGTCACGTTTCATCAGACGGGCGAGCGCGAGGAAAACCCCATTCCAAATAATTCGCGACAGAATATTCCTCGCACGTAAAAAGAGAAGGTGTAAGTGTGCAGGAGAACGTGAGATGGTGGACAGTGTTAGGTGTAGAGGTATAGAGGACACGCTGTAGGAACGGTTAACGCCTGGTGTGCAACGCATATATGTAATATAAAACCAGACGAAAGCGTGACGCTGAAGAGGATGTAAGATTTTTATTCGCTTACCACAAAGGCCCTTGACGAGCCTAATGGCCCGTCAAGGGCATCAAGGCTATGTGAACTGGGAAGGGGCGAAAGGGCATACAGGGAAGGTTGTTTCAGCTCCAACGTCAAACCTGGGGAGGACCAGTGAAGCGCGCGGTGTTTTGAGAGATATTTATTATATAAGGGGCTAGTGTTACAAAGCCTGAAACCCGGCTTTAGGGAAAAGTGTTTCCACTCCACCAACGTCGTCGAAGAAAACTAAAACACAGACACGGCGCAAAGTGTACGGGGGTGAAGTGAAGAAACGAAGTGACAGACACTTCTTCACTTCATCGCCGTGCTCTTTGCGCATGTCTGTTTTTTTTTCTGAAGTATGAACCATCTATAGCTCATCAACAAGCCCTGTTTATTTCTTCTTCTTCTTCTTCTATTCATGCCCAGTTTCAGTTCCCAATATGGAATGGTGTTTCTGTTCCCGTAACATCGTCGTCTATTTGGCGGGCTGCCACGCCGCGGTGGTCTAGTGGCTAAGGTACTCGGCTGCTGACCCGCAGGTCGCGGGTTCGAATCCCGGCTGCGGCTGCTGCATTTCCGATGGAGGCGGAAATGTTGCAGGCCCGTGTACTCAGATTTCGGTGCACGTTAAAGAACCCCAGGTGGTCGAAATTTCTGGAGCCCTCCACTACGGCGTCTCTCATAATCATTAGTGGTTTTGGGACGTTAAACCCCACATATCAATCAATCAATCAATCAATCAATCAATCAATCAATCAATCAATCAATCATGTTTGGCGGGCTAATTAGGATTGTAGACATATGTATCGAAAGGCGAATATCGAGCGATATTAGGTGACCTGCTTAAAATTTGTACGAATATGTCGGCGTTGATTATGAACGCGAGACATCGTGTGGTATACCATTCCAACGACGGGTGGCACAAAACAGTGACGAGTTATCTACGAGATTAGTACGCCCATATTGAACTACCACCTTGAATGGGTTATCTAGTTGAGCGATAACTCTTGTAAAATTGTGGTAACCAGAGCCGGCAGTCTTTTTTTATCCAGAGATGTAAGGTTTAGTGATGCTTTGATATCAGTGATGCTATAAAGACGAAAATATATAGGCTTCGTGAAATGAATGACGTAAGCATCACGCTGATGACGTAATTTATACTGGTCATGAAAGTTGAGATAGGTCTATGAAATTCTATATGTTTTTTTTTCGGTTTTATAGTTCTATGAGTTATTGCGGTACGCTGTCTGTCGTATTCTGACTCACCGGTCTGATGAGTGGTGTCCTTGCACAGACATCTTCAAGTTATTATGTCCATCTATGGAACTGCGTAAAGTAAAGTATGGAACTGCGTAGAGTAAAGAAAACATTAGAATTCAATCAACCAAAGGAACAAGCAGGATTTCGAACAGGCTACTCAACAATTGACCACATTCATACTATCAATCAGGTAATAGAGAAATGCTCAGAGTATAACCTACCACTATACATAGCCTTCATAGATTACGAGAAGGCGTTTGATTCAGTAGAAATATCAGCCGTCATGCAAACACTGCGGAATCAGGGCGTAGATGAAGTATATATAAACATTCTGGAAGAAATCTACAGGGGATCAACTGCTACCATAGTGCTTCATAGAGAAAGCAACAGAATACCAATCAAGAAGGGTGTAAGGCAGGGGGACACAATTTCCCCAATGCTGTTTACCGCGTGCTTACAGGAGGTTTTCAGAAGCCTAGAATGGGAACAGTTAGGGATAAGAGTCAATGGAGAATACCTTAGTAACCTGCGCTTCGCCGATGACATTGCATTGCTGAGTAACTCGGGGGACGAATTGCAACTCATGATTACGGAGTTAGACAAGGAGAGCAGAAAAGTGGGTCTTAAAATTAATCTGCAGAAAACGAAAGTAATGTACAAAAACCTCGGCAAAGAGCAGCGCTTCGAGATAGGTAATAGTGCACTTGAAGTTGTAAAAGACTATGTCTACTTAGGGCAGGTAATAACCGCAGAGCCGAACCACGAGATTGAAGTAACTAGAAGAATAAGAATGGGGTGGAGCACATTCGGCAAGCACTCTCAAATTATGACAGGTAGATTGCCACTATGCCTCAAGAGGAAGGTATATAACAGCTGTATCTTGCCGGTACTTAGCTACGGAGCAGAAACCTGGAGACTTACAAAGAGGGTTCAGCTTAAATTGAGGACGACACAGCGAGCAATGGAAAGAAAAATGGTAGGTGTAACCTTAAGAGACAAGAAGAGAGCAGAGTGGATTAGGGAACAAACGGGGGTTAAGGATATCATAGCTGAAATCAAGAAGAAGAAATGGACATGGGCAGGGCATGTAGCGCGTAGACAGGATAACCGCTGGTCATTAAGGGTAACTGACTGGATTCCCAGAGAAGGGAAGCGGGTTAGGGGGAGACAGAAGGTTAGGTGGGCAGATGAGATTAAGAAGTTTGCGGGTATAAATTGGAAGCAGCAAGCACAGGACCGGGTTAACTGGCGGAATATGGGAGAGGCCTTTGTCCTGCAGTGGACGTAGTCAGGCTGATGATGATGATGATGATGGAACTGCGAGCGTTTGTACATAGCACTTGTGAATGGTCTTGTACTACATTGCACCATGTTTAACTTGCTGCACTACAGAGAGCAAAGCTTAAAATTGCGTGTCCCTGTCGTTTCACTGTTGCGTGTGCGTTTCTTTCCTCTAAATGAGGATAGTATCAACTTGCGAAAATTATTTTAGGCAATTACACGCTGCGATGTTAAGAATTCGTCACAAATATTTACGGTGAGTGTATGGTAGCGAAGTATCTTCGTTTCAACTTATGAATTTAATAAAAAAGCACGAGGCTTCGTGGTATGACTTCTGCTCGGACATCTTATACAGTTATCTATTTCGGAGCAACCATTCACTTGTTTCAAAATACTTAAAAACTAAGGATGCATCATGAAGAACTTCGATTTACACACGTTGTTTCAGATTGATATCGTCTGCCTGCCTTGGGATCCAGGTATTGAAGGCGTTGGCTCTGACCAAGAAAAAACGGCTGCTGCGCCACCACGAGTGAGTGTTCGATTTGTTTCAATTGTTCAGAACAGTAGATTGCCTGCGTGTTCTGCGGACGATCGTACACGCGAAATCACACTGGAGCCACATGAAGTGCATGTTTGTGGACGCTGTTGTTGCCCGCCGCAGCTGCTTTCTCACGTTAGCTTCCATTCGTGCCTAAATTATAGCACAAGGGCGACGCAGGATGACCACGTTAAGCGTCGCCATGCATGGCGTGGGTTCTCGCACGTTTCTGCAAAAGCCAACAGCTGAAGCGGGTGGCTGGAGCAAGTACAAGTGTGATTCCGTCCATACTCGAGATTTCGCAATTTGTGTCACAATGTATGATTGACAGAAAGCCTGTGGTGCGATACCAATTGTGTGACGTCATACAAAACGCTTTGTTGCGGCATAGAAAAGTCTTCAAAACTTAAAAAAAAAACACGAATAAACCTAGTATTTACCCAGTGGATACAACAATTTCAACACGTCACGGTGGTCTCTATAGTGGCCAAGACACTCTGCTGCTGACCCGCAAGTCACGGCATCGAATCGGGGCTGCATTTTTCATGGAGGCAAGGCTGCTTGAGGTCCGTGTGCTTCAGGTGCACTATAGAGAACACCAGTTGGTCGAAATTTACAGAGCTTTCCATTACGGTGTCTCTCATAATCATATGGTGTTTTGGGACGTTAAACCCCACATATCAATCAATCAATCAATCAATCAATCAATCGTTTGCGTGTTTTCGACTGCAAAAGCGGTGTGTACCCCAAAAAAAACACGAAATCCTGATCGGCTAAAATTGGTGCTAAAATTATCAGCGTGTTTTCTGAAGAAATAAGTGACGATGGAGAGATAGCACTTGCAGAAAGGGCAGTGAAGGTGAGAAGTAATTAGCTCTGTCGCCTTCGAGCTCGTAGTGGTTTAAGGGTTCTTTAACTTCGTTTTCTTTGTCTGGCACGCAGGATCCACGGCACATGGTTCAGACACGTCAACACGTGGAGGCCGCCCACCGTACAACTTTCTCCCACCATACGACCCACTTCAGTACCTCTCTGCGGGACTTCAAGTCAGGTCTCGGAGGATTCCCGATGTCCTGCGATGTTCACGGTCCATCACGCGTCGACGTGCGGAAACACGTCGCCCGTTCAACCTGCTCTGCCGTCGAGCCGCCACGGTGCAACGATGGTAGCGTCTGTTCAGAAGCATCTGCCGAGTTTCCTACGATACCTCCTACAGCGAAATCTGGCGACAATGCCTAAGGGTTCTGCAAGCCTACGCCTGCCAATTCAGAGAGCGGCAGTGTCTTTTCCGCACTTCTTCGCAAAGCACCAGCACTGCTTAGCGTTGGTTAGTATCAATTAGTTAGAACGTGTTGGTTAATGTTAGCCTAAGTATGTTTAATGACTACTATTTCTGGCTCATCCCTATAGGTATTTCTTAAGGGTCCACTTGTTGAAACAAGGGCAAGTGGCCGGCAGTACTGGCCAACAGACCCGTAGCCAAGAATTTTTTTCTGGGGGGGGGGGGGGGGGGCATTTATTATTGGCATCTACTACCTGAAGAAACAGAAGTCTATTTGTATTAGTTACCTTAGGTTAGCAAAAAAACCTCCATCGAAATTTTGGAAGGGTCCACGACCCTTTGTCCACTACCCACCATCCCCTGGCATGGTCTGTTGGCCAGTGTACCAGTTGAATCAGCGATTTTTTTCACATATAGCATAGATAACTGATTTAAGTTCTTTTTGCCTGAAACCCCTTATTTTATTTTTTTTACAATTCTCTATTTCGGCGTCGATATCCGAGGAAACCACACTACGTAATACTGTCACGTCCGTTTCTGTGCACCCGCCACTAATTCGATACATCTCAGGTGCTTTGTCTCTAAAGTCACTTCACCCAGGCATAGTCCTCTGTTTTTTTTTTTTCACGCAACGTTCACGTGCGCACAGCTCCGATAGAAAGAGAGAGACGTGAATTCTCAGGAATATGCCATATCCAAGGGTGCGTGTCGCCGCTGATCCGGCAATCGACTCGGAAACAGCTGGCGGCCATCCCGACCCGTAGCGTTGAGCCGATAGAAACAAACAGTTAGAGTGCGGCTAGCTTTTCCGTGGCTTGTACATAACGACACATTGAGGCTTTCGTCCGCTTTGTTCGTGTAGTGCATATGTGGGCGTCTGTGTTGTGCAAGTATACGTTGTGTTGCAACACTTCTAGCTAGTACACTCTAGTGCTGCGATTGGTGGTGGTGGTGGTGGTTGTTATGATGATGATGATGCCGCCGGCGTGGTATAACTCTCCAGCCGTTATTCCATTTGAGCGTCTCTTTCCATGTCACTTAATTCACCAAGAGTCCAGCCTCGCACGAGAGTGACAGGAATGCGACACGCTTCCATGGCGCAATATTTGATAACATTTGCTGGTAGGGTGGTCGCAGTCAGTTCTACATTAATACATCGGTAAAAGTTGATCTGTGACCAGTCTGTAGCCAATAGACTACTGGGGTAAGTATAGGTCGACTGGGCTTCACATCTGCTGGTTGGAGGAGCGGCGACTCCACAAATTGCCAAGGCCTCTTTGTCGGTGCGATCTCGGATGCCACGCTTCAGTGGATAACAGCCCATAATGTTGACGGTAGAGTGAGCGGTGCTTAGCGTTCATCTACCGCAATTCTTTTTGGGTTACGCTTTCAGTAATGGCAGTCTATTGGGAGACGCTTTGATTATGGCATTGTGCAGTGACGCGCCTTTCCGTGACTATTTGGGAAGGCGCAAGACCAAGTCCCCCCATCGCATCAAGGAAGATATGGCTGCCCGCGCCTATGTGGTTGATTAGCGTTGAGGGAAAAATGAATGCGTAAAAACAAGAGTTCAATATCGGGCAGGGAGGAATCACGTGATACCATTTCTATCGAGTGCGCTGCTATGCTTAGAGGTGTACTTAATGATTCTAAAAGCAGTGATTTCTTACCGTATGACGGTACTAATAATTTTGGGGGTTTTACGCCACAAAACCGCAATACGATCGTGAGGGACGCCTTAGTGGAGGGCTCCAGATATTTCGACCACCCGAGGTTCTTTATATACCGTCCAGCTAAATGTAAATACATAGGCCTCCAGCATTTAGGTTCCACCAAAATGTGGTCGCCACGGCTGGGATTCGATCTCGTGACCTTCGGTTCAGTAGCCGAGCGCCATAAACACGACAACATAGAGGCGGGTTACAAAATGACTAGAAACCTTAGAAGACGCTCTGGGAAAACGCTTGGTGTCGCTTGTTTGTACTGCTACATATTTCCACAAATCTGTACCGTAGCCACTAGTCGTGGATAGAGATATAGGTTTTACTGCACGAAAGCAACCATTTGCAACCGTGCTGAAGGTATACTCTGAACAACCGGACGCCAGCCTGGGCCTGCTATCGCAAGTCAAAGATACATCGTGCTCCCACTGTGTGTCCTTCTTGCTTCAACACTGTGTCAGGCGAAGCATTGCGTCGTTGTTACTGTACAACTTACATAAAAGTTGCATGTACTATTAATTGCATGTTCAAGTCGCACGTGCACTGGAACCCGTACATTTTTCTGCCCCCACTATAGTTATTTTAACATAGTCGGGTCAAATGTGTCACTTACGCTATCGGGGTCCTTCTTGTTCGCTCATATCTAATCACGTGCCGTATTGCGTGACCGAAACATATTTGTCTCTGTCCAAGTCTTTTGCAGTATTTCTGTCCTCTGCGAAAGCACAGGTGGTCTTTGTTATTCACGTTTCGCATATCCCCAACAAGTACACCCCATTTTTTTTTTTCGAAGGACACACGTGTCATGTGTTCAATAACGTCCTTGTGTACAGCCACAGCATTGTCACAGGCTTTTACCGAGCCTCTACACAGCTGACGTGCCTAGTCAAAGTCTCACAAGCTAGCGAGCATCAACACTACGCCTGCAATCGTAATGGCGTGATTGCGCCATGAATATTTTGATATATATACACGCGTTAAGAGGCGGATTTGGAGTGGAGTGGCAGTGTAAAGGCGATCAACCACCCCTCCTCCTCCTCCTCCTCCTCCTCCTCCTCCTCCTCCTGCGAACGCCTGTGTCAGCGCCCCCCCTCCTCCATCTTTAGTGCTCGTCGTCTACCTCTTATCACCGATTAGGGCAACTGGCAGGGACCACCGTGAGCGGAAATCGACAGTGTTTACGCTGTGGTGGGGTCCTTGTGATGCTGATAAATACTGAAAAAAGAAAATCGGGACACCTTTCCCTTCATCCTTCAAGTTTTGCTTCAAGTGACCACACCCCTTCCATGGAGGAGCTCGATCCGCCCATGCTCACGTTGCCAGTAAATTTTGTAGCAAGATAGATGTTTAAGAAACGACATAATGTAATTAACAAAATACCCATCGTGTAACAAGAATATGTGATAGAAAATCTAACCAAGCGAGCCCTGCAGGACCCTGTTTAGAACGCTTCTTGGGACTTCTCTCAAGTAGACAGCTTTTTTCTCTGTCGCGCTTATGCCTTCACCTTTCAAATCACTAGTCAGTGATATTGTAATGCGACATGAAGGTGTAGGCTGTAAGCACTGTGATAAAGCACCGTCGTGTCCCAAACGCTTCTGCCGTTCATTAGAGGGTCCCTGAAACGACTTTCACGAATGCGAACAACCCCGTTTATCCAACAGCACGAGTTCTTCGAATCCTTAAAGGTCGTGCCACCGCTCTCGTTGGCTTCCTAAGGAAGCGTTTGGCACCGGATGGCGTCGCCTCTTGGCGCAGAGAAGGCGAAGCACTCGGCGTAGAAGTCGACGAAAAGCACATTTAGTTGGGAGAGTAACCTTTAATTACCCGCCGCTGCCTAGCGGAGACGATTTTCGCTTGTGCTAAAGGTGATAAGAGCTCCAGGAATGCGGGGCAATGTCTACCCAGCCCATCCACCACTGTGAAGTGGGCTTTATTGGCGCAAGTAGCATTCCAACAGGATGTCTATGCGACGCTGAAAACGGCTGGCGACAACCGATGCAAGAATAACAGCGCGGGAGTCAAGATGTCGCGCTCGGCCCTTCTGGCAACCCACTATGGCATATTGTCCTTCTTTCTCCTTACAGGAGCACAGCTTAACTAGTCACTTAGTTAAAAAAAAAAGCCGTCTCAGGGTCCAAATAAGCGTAGTGACAGCTGCTGTGTAGCCGAGTGCATCTGTTTAGTAGCCTTTCAACATTCATGTGACTTCGCTAGAAAAGTGAAGTGGAAGCCCTTGTCAGGTAAACAGGCCATCCGTCCACAAACAGAAGACTTGGTGTTAAGCGCGAGCCGCTATAAGTCTACATATATATATATATATATATATATATATATATAATATATATATAATATATATATATATATATATATATATATATATATATATATATATATATATATATATATATATATATATATATGAGTGTCGAGAAAGTAGTAGTGTATTGTACAACTTATGGCTGGTTTACCGTTTAGTTTTATCCCTAACTTTTTATAGCACGCTCTGTGGCGTGGTAATCAGCCTGCTCACTCTCCGTCGTTGTGAAACAAGCAGTTTTTCGCAAACAGACATTCTTGCAAATGTGCAAGTAATATTGAGGGCCTCCCTCAATGCTTGCTTCCCGTAAAAGTCCCTCACTAAAATTTGTTCAAAAATTACCGGTGTGCACAGAGAATACTGCCGGCTTTGAACACCAATCCTTCAGGTTTACTTTTACATTGGCCAAGAATGCACCCTCAGAGATACTGCTTACAGTACGCTACACTAAGCTATACTGCACTTCGATGCACAACACTATATTACACTATATTACTCTATTATATCTGATTCACTTCTCTGAATTTCCTCTGACTTTTGCTCTCTCTCTTTCTGTGTGTGTTTTTATGAAAGAGTGTTTCCTCCAACATAACAAGACAACGTAGAATAAAAGGAAACAAGCGCATTGGGAAACAAATCAAATTGTTTACTTTTTACTTGCGTAATAAAAGTGCCTAATAGGACCAAATAATGTGGGAAGAGAGAAGTGGATTTAGTCCTTTCATAGTTTTATACTATGTAATAATTCTTTTCTGTGCTTTGCTTATTTTACTGGTTCGTCTCAAGGAGCATTTGAAATCAGCAGTGAGGAATGTTCACTTCACTTTGTACATTGCGAAGAAATTTAATCATACTGTTTAAATATTTTGACGTAATTAGTGCGTCAATAAAGCCGGTTGTGTGAAAATTATACCGGCATTTCGACATTTAGGTGAAGCATTTAAAGGAAAGTAGAACAATTGGTTGAAAAAAAAAAACGATGAAGAAAAAGGAGCGTCAATGTATTACGTTAGAGGGTTTCAACAAGCCTGAAGCAAATTGATAAAAAGAAATCCAATGCCCTTTCGAAGCATAATATATGTACCAGTTCAAATAACCAAGGCGTATACTTGCGATGTAATGTACACCATATTCAGAACATGATTATATAAAGCTACACGTTTTCTTTTCGATATCTGATGTCATGCCATTGGGGGAGGGTGCAGTGTTTTATTCATACATCTCCTTATATACATTTTTGTGATCCGATATAGTTAACGTCACAAGTAATGTTACAGCACTCACACATAGTATGTCACTTACGTTCACTTGCGGTTGTCACTGTGTTGTGATCGACTCATTGTGTTGTGATGGAAATAAAATGACGTCATTAGGGACACGATACTGTTTGTGCATCGGCTCACTTTCGCTGCTTCGATAGACAAAGAAAATTTTCGAAAGATGTTGTCCAACAGAAAAAAAAAATCACAGCATATCCACGGTGTGAATGCTTATGAGTGGGGCGAAGCGTCCGTCCGTGCGCCGAACTAAACATAGGCTGTGATAGCAGATTGCCTGGAGTGCCCCCCCCCCCCCCCATCACTTTCAGGACCTCGACTAAAAAATAAGGTAATCAGCCATTTATCCAACTGTCAGATAAACCGCAAAGTAAATGTATAGTTAACTTTGACATATTTAAAGATACTCTAAAAATATATTGACTTTTTGGTTTTGGTTGCTTGTCCCCTCCTCACATAGTCGCGCTTCAATTACCCTTTTAGCCTCTCTACTTCAATGGTCGGTGGCGTTGATGCCAGTGGCAATAGTTTTTTGACACTTTTCGCAACGTCGAAATTGTGAAAATTTGTCGTTCAATGTCGTTCGGATGGTACGTTCGCCGGGAGGCGTGGACTGTAGTCGCAACTGCGCGTTTCAGTCTCCTAACCATTTCGCATCGCTGTTCGAGCTCGAGCGTGTTGGAGGAGGAGGAGGAAAGAAACCTTTATTGATGCTGGCTGTGCCAGATAGCCTTTATCCCCACCGGGCTGGTTGACATCCCTAGTCCGGGACGTCATTAGTCGAGGCCACCACCCGAGCCCGCTGGACTTGAGTTCGCTGTTCCTCTAGTGTGGAGCTATTGAGTAGGGTCGTCTGCCAGTCCTCTTTGGTGGGGTTGGGAAAGGGGGTTAGTTTTGGGTTCATTTGGCAGGCCCAGACCACATGGTAAGTGTTGGCCACTTCCCCACAGTACTGGCACTGCCCACTCATGTTTGGGTCGTAATATTTGAGTATGGCTGGACAGAGCAGCGTGTTTGTCTGTAGGCGCCGCAGGATGCGCTCCTCCGTTTTCGAGAGTCCCTTCGCTGGTGCGGGATACAAGCGGCGTTGCTCAATGTAGTATTCTTTGATTTTTCGAAACCGTGTTAAAGGTGTGGGACGTTCAGGTCTATCAGTGGAACGGAGAGTTTCCCGGGAAGTAAGCACGCGGGCCACTGCATGTGCAGCCTCGTTACCCTGTAGACCGTGATGTCCCGGAGTCCATATAAGACGTTTTGGGGTAGGATCGCGGTTCCTGATGCTGAATTTTATAAGTCTATTAGCCAATGGAGAGATTTCTCCTGCAAGATAGCTCTCGCAGGCACTTCGAGAGTCTGTAACTATTTGTTTTGAGTTTGGATGGGATACTGCCAGTGCAATGGCCACCTCCTCCGCCTTACTTGAGCTTGTGGCTTTGAAAGTGAGGCCGTCCACCTGCGTTCCTCGATGTATTACCACCACCGTGTAGTATCCCCTAGGTGACAGCCCGGCCACATCGACGTAATAGACCCCATTACGGGAGCCAAGCCGTTGTTCAAGTGTCTCAGCGCGCGCTTGCCTTCTACCCTGGTGCGCCTTCCTGGTCATATGGCGGGGAAGCGGGGACACCCAGAGTTTTGTTCTCCAAAGGTTAGTAATACGTTCTGCGTTTTCGATTTCGCATTCGTGCCGGATCAAGAGGCGGTCCAGTAGGCGCCACCCGGGGGGCGTCTGGGGGGTTTGAACCGGGGCTTCTCACATGCGAAGCAAGCGCTCTACCTCTCAGCTACACCCCGTTGGGGGGGGGGGGGGGGGCGTCTGCGTAAGACGCGTATATTGATTTGTGAGGTGGGCTTCTTGGAGCTCTCGTATAGAGTTAAAGATTCCCAATGCAGAGAGTTTCTGATTTGACGTGCTGATGGGTAAATCAAGTGGACGCTTAATTACTTTCTTAAGAATAGCATCGACTCTGTTCTCTTCGTGTTTAGTCATTCGTATGTACGGTATTGAATATAGAATCCTGCTAGTTACAAAAGCATTGGCGAGCCGAATCGCGTCCTTTCCTCGTAGCCCCCCGCACTTGTTTGACACTTGGCGGATCATGTGCCCTACCTGTTCTCCAATTTTCCGTAGCTTGTCTAGCGTGGTGCTGTTTTTTGTTCTGTTGCAAATCAGAAGGCCAAGGATTCGTAGTTCTGAAACCTCTCGTATGGTTGATCCTGATACCATCAAGTTTAGGGTCGTCCTATCTTTAATGTTTTCTCTGATATGCAAGAATTCAGATTTGGTTGGAGCGCACTGCAACCCACACTGGGCCACATAGTCCTCCACAATGGAGGCGGCCTACTGAAGGCGGTCTTCAATTTCTCCTAAACCGCCCCAATTTGTCCAGATTTTTATATCGTCGGCGTATATTGCATGATATATTCGTTCCACTACTGCCAATGCTTGCGGGATCTTCATCATGGCAATGTCCAATAGCAACGGAGATAGGACAGCTCCTTGCGGGGTTCCCCGCGTCCCCATTTTTAATGGTCCATGTTCCTCGTTATCTATGCGAATGAACGCCTGTCTCTCAGAGAGGAAGTCTCTGACGTAGGCAAATATTTTCTTACCGCAATGGACACTACTCAAGTTCTTCAGGATGCTTTCGAGTTTAACGTTGTCGAATGCGCCTTTAAGGTCGAGTGCAATGATTGCTCTGTCGTTGTGCATCGAGGGAATGGGTTGAATAATGTCTCGTTTTAGTTGCAAGAGGATATCTTGCGCAGACAGGTGTGGCATAAAGCCAAACATGGATGTGCGAAATGCCCTTGCTCTCGAGGTACGTGGCGAGATGGTCTGTAACCATTGTTTCCATTAATTTGCCGGCACATGAAGTTAATGATATAGGTCTGAGGTTGTCCGTGCTGATTTGCTTGCCTGGTTTGGGGATGAATGTGACAACTGCTGTTTTCCATTCAGTTGGCAGTGGTTGGCCATCCCAGATCGCGTTAATGTACTGCAATAGATGCTGATAAGAATCGTCTGACAGATTTGCTAACAGTTTTACCGTGATCAGGTCTCGGCCCGAGGCAGTGCCCCTGCGCATTTTTTTCAGTGCTGCTTTCAGATCGCACATTTCAAAAGGGGCATCGAGCTGACTGTTTTTGCTACCTGCGTATTCATAGGCGTTCCTGTTGGGATCCGTGGCGCGACATAAGTATCTAGCACACAAAGCATCAGCCAGCTGGGAGTTGGTTCCCTGAAAACTGTGCAAGGCTCGACGGAGCTGCTTTTGCGCTTCTCCTCTGGTTTGGGCGGGGTCCACGAGAGTTCGAAAAAGGCGCCATGCTTTCCTCGTATTCATTTGTTTAGCCACAACATTGCACCGTTCTATCCAATTGGATTCGTTCAGTTGTGCAGCATATTCCTCCGCTTGCTTACTCGACTCGGCTATTCTAAGTTTAAGCTTGCAGTTGAAGTTGTTTTTCCGCCATCGTTTAGTTAAGCTTCTGCGGGCGTCCCAAAGGTGGAGTAGGTACTTATCGACGGCGGTGGTGTCTTCCGTTGTCTTTATAGTTTTAAGACACTTGGAATTGGTTGCAAGGAGCTGTTTTGCCCCTGGCACAGAGGGGATCACCTGTGAGCGGAAGGCGGTCCAATCTGTCAGCTTAGCTTGGCTCCATGTTCTACGGCCTATGTTGGCGGAGAGTGTGATTCTGAGGAGACAGTGACCACTGCCGAGCGTTTCTTCCAAGTTTTCCCATGTTGCGTAGGAAATGTTCTTAGTCAGTGATAGATCCGGGCAAGTATCTCGGTTTACAGAATTCCCAATTCTAGCGGATTTCATCGGATCTGTGAGAAGCGATAGTCGAAGAGTGTATATAAGTTCTGCCAATTTCCGTCCCTTGGGGACTTCGCGGGTGCAACGCCGGTGACAGCTGGGGGCGTTAAAGTCACCCAATATCACCAGTGGGTACTTATCTGCTTCCTTAATCGCTTTATAAAACATTTCGTTGAAGACACATTGCCTAGATTTTGGAGAACTGTATACATTTAGAATGTACAAGCTAGGATCTCGTATTTTATTGGGAAGGACTTTGACCATTGTGTATTCATGCGCCTCTGACAGATCAAGGTCTATCTGACAAGCGGTATACTCTTTGTGTACGAGAACACAGGTGGACGCACTTCCCTGAAATGAGTTGTAACCAGGCAATTTCGCCTGTAGGCCGGTTTCTTGTAGCGCCAAAACTGCAGGGGTAAAATGTTGATTCTGCAGGAAAAGGTTAAGAGTGGCCCTCTTTTTCCTATCTTTAAACCCCCTGCAGTTCCACTGGAAAATATCCAGCTGCTGTTGTTTGGACCTTTTATTATTAAGTTTAGAACTGCCTACCATCATGTATTTATTATTGAGGAGGTGTCATTTTCGCCACTGCAGCCAGCGTGGGAGCCTGGAGAGGCGTGAGGGACTCAGTTTGGTTTGTTAACGGTTGAGCTATGTTGCTCTCGGATTCAGAATTCGCCAGGTTACGATGAACAATTTTGCGTCGGGGTTGTTCTGTTGTCTTAATGCTTGTTTTGAGTTGGTCCAATTGGGGTGGGAGCCAATTTTGAATGGTTTGTAGTACACTGGCTGTGAGAATTGGCAAAACGCTCTGCTTGAGATCTTGCATAGCCGCTTGGACTGATAGGTTCAGCTGCTGCAGAATAATTTCTTGTACTCTAAGCTTAATTTGTTCTAGGATCATTTTGCTCTGCTCCTCAAGTTTAGTCTCTAGTCTGCTTAGTCGACCTTCTATGTCGTTCGAAGCACCTACTACAGTTTTAGACACACTAGTGTTACCCAATACGTCTGACTGAGTGTCCTGCTCATCGTCCGAGCAGTCTGAGGTGTGCATAGCCACCGGTTCCGACGGTGGTGGAGGAGTAGCAGCGTGTGACGCCTTCAGCGCCCGATTTTCACGTTCCAGAGTTTCAATGCGTTTTTTCATGGCTTCCAATTGTTTTAAAATTTCAGCATTGGAGGGGGAGGCAATGGTGGTGGTGGGAGACTGAGAGGAGACCCCTACCCGATTGCTCACCAGTTTGGGGGGGTGAAATGGTTTTCGCCGCATATAAGGCACTCGGGTTGACAGTCGTGCTTCGCTGGGCCCTCCAGAGTGAGTTCCACCTTCGCACCACAGTGAATGCACCGCTGATTGTCCGGATTGGGGCACGCATCCGGTCTGTGGCCCACCGTCCCACACCGGGAACATGCCGGAACCGTTTTCTTGTAGTAGCGCACTGGCACGTTTTCACAGCAGTAGTGAATGAATCTTGGAACGCGGCGTCCTTTGAAGGTCACCACAACGTTGGATGTTCCGAGTTTCCGCACATACAAAATGTCGCCGTTGATCCACTCGAGCTTGCGTCGAAGGGATTCCGAAGTTTCATTGTCTGCGACGGTGACGACACCCTTGCAGGTTTCTCCGGCTGATTTCAAATGTCCTTGAAACGGTACCTGACGGTCCCCGATCGTTAGCGTGATGTCCCCGATGAGCTTCGAGGCCAGGCTTTCCGTTTTCACACTTATAACAACAATGTTTTGGTCCCACACCGGCCACACGGAGATACCAGCGTTCGTGGTGCTGCCAGTGAAGCGTTGCACTGCTGTGCCAATCCCGCCTGGACCGAACGCAGCGTGCAGATCCATGGTTATTTTTGGTTTAAGCACAATAACCAACTCGTTCGACCGGATTCGAGGCGTGTGCGTTGGCTTCCACGTCGCCAGCTGCCGCGGGGACTCAACGCAAGCTGCGGGTGTTGATCCTGTTTTGCGAGCCTGTGGCTGGGCGGCGGCCGTCGAGCCTCGGGGCTTCATTTTAGCGAGCTTCTCTTGCAGTTGGCGAACCATGATCTGAAGATATTAGTCTTCACCTGGTATGGAGTCTTCCCGTGTTTCTGCCAACTCGATGTCAACCCACTGCATCGTGCTGGGGTCGTAGCTTGTCTTCGTGGACAGTGCCATGGCTGGGGAGCCCGGGCGTAAGCCTCGTCGGCGTTGGGCTCAGCCGGGCTCGGGCGTCGCGTGATGTTCAACCAGTCGTAGATTGCCGGAAAATGGGCCTGCCTGGATAAAATAGACATCCAGAGGTTCCTGATGACTTCGCCGAAACGCCGAAACCAGTTTCTGGTGGATATTTGCCAAAAGTCCACAACATTCGTCGATTTCCGACGGAGCCGACGTGACATGCGTCTCACGCGGGCGCTGAAACGCCGCGTCTCTCCAGCGTGTTGGCGGCACATGCGGCGCAACGCAATATTCAGTGAAATTGGGCTACATGCAATGCACTAGAAAAACTATGCTTTTATTTTGAGATCGCTGAATGATATTATACAATAAATACAAACAAATTGATTAACGCGTGTGCAAAAACACTAACGCACGAGCGGACATGAAGTGCAACTCGCAGGTCACCCCGCCGCGGTGGTCTAGTGGCTAAGGTACTCGGCTGCTGACCCGCAGTGCGCGGGTTCGAATCCCGGCTGCGGCGGCTACATTTCCGATGGAGGCGGAAATGTTGTAGGCCCGTGTGCTCAGATTTGGGTGCACGTTAAAGAACCCCAGGTGGTCGAAATTTCCGGAGCCCTCCACTACGGCGTCTCTCATAATCATATGGTGGTTTTGGGACGTTAAACCCCACAAATCAATCAATCAACTCGCAGGTCGTGAGTTAGCAGCTGATCGTTCATTGTCGCTGTCACTCTCGCTGCATTCTAAGTCCAGTGAAAAATCCGCGACGTCAAGACGGTTTCTTTGAACACCACTGCTGAAAGTAATCTGAGGAATTCTCTCCGCAAAATGACTTCGATAAGACTAACAACGCGTCACTCACTACGCGGCGGGGGCGGAGAACGATCCGCTCAGCCTCACCCGGCGAGAAGCGAATCCAGGGAGAGCTTCTTGATAGAACCTTTGGAGTTTCTTGCAGTGTGCTGCCATCTATCAACGCACGTAAAAGTCAAGTGGCGCAGCGTTCACCAAGGTTTAGAAGAGCAAATCGCGAGCCTGCGCTACTTTCCGCGTACAATAAATGTTATAAGATTCATGTACTACAAAAGCACTGACAATTGCTATGCGCACGTAAAACAGTGTGAGTTTCAACTGCAAAGGTCGGATTAAAACATTTAACTACCCAACGTGGTTGCAGCAAGTCTTGCGATGCGAAAATCACCACGTATTTCCACAAAAACTTCGCGTCTCGCAAGAAAGATTCAGATTTATCGCGTCACGCACAGTCCGGTATATTTACTGATGCACGAAAGTGATTTTTGTTCATTTATTGCTAACGTTGATACAGTCCATCATGTTTGAAGTGCAACAGTTGCATACAAGTGCACATTCAGAACTCCAGCCGGTTATCAACAATGGGGTCATGCGAGTGGTGATGCAGACGACACCAGACGCCGGTAGAGTGTACTATTCCAATACACAAACACTGTAATGACGGTGCGCCCTCTCAATCCCACAACCCCCCTGCAAACCGAGTGACTTTCGCGCCACATTTCCCGCTCTTCAGCTGGCATTGTGGAGCTCGCATTATTCTGAATCCGGATTTGAAAGCAGTGATCCGCGCAGGATTCGACAAGCGTCGTCAGACGTAACGGTGAGTGATGGAAATGTTCTGCAACCGATCGCCAGTCGTCTGCTTCGTTTGTTGACGCTTATTTCGGTTGGCCGCGAGCTCATGAACCCGCTTTGCTCGCCTCGGGACCGCGCCGGGAGAGAAGAGGCATGAAAGCGTGCGTTGATTGCCGCGATGGAGTAATTGTGTCGACGAGCGTAATCGCGCATTGAAACGTTGCTGGTAGTCCAGGAGAGTTGCTTGTTGGGAAAGTTGGTACTTACTTGGTTAACTACAAAAAAAAAAAAAAGTACGGACTCCGAAATAAACGTCAGTTAGTACCACGACTCTGCTCTCTGCCGCTCTGCTTTTTGCCGATTTCGACGTTTGTGGCTTCTTTTGTAGTTCAGAAGTCGCTGGTAGTGCGTCGCTGTGTACCTGGCATGGTGCTCGTAGCGCAAGTTTCTTGGTTCTAAGCGATGAACAAGGCAAGGTGGTGTATGAAGAGCAATTAAGTGGCGTCGATGTATCGGCGCACGTTGCGACAGCTACATCGTGGAGCTCTGTTCGTTATATTTATGTAACCACCTCTTCTAGCTCAGCATTATGTAACCGACATTTAAAACCGGTGAATTGTCCTTGTCTTTGGCATAAGTGCACCAGTACCATGCTTCGTTGTCGAAATACCTTATGTTAAATATTTTTAAAAGCAAATGTGTACAATCACATTTTAAATGCACTGAGTGCGCAAGTGTATTGGTGGCGCTAGGAGCGTGACACATTGTCTTCGACAGCTTGGATGGATGGATGGATGGATGCTATGAGCGTCCCCTTTATAACGGGGTGGTGACAAGTATGCCACCAGGCTCGACAAAAAAAAAAAAAAAAAACCTTTTTTCTTTTTTATGTTGGCCTAATGCCTCTACTTCGATAAATTCTATCTTAATGGAAAAAAAGGTAAATTTTCAGCTTAAGTTCTCTGCCATTTACGGCACACTGTCCATATTTTATTTTTCCAATATTTATTTTTGTCCTTTCTCTCTAACTTTCTGCCACCAATACTCTAACCGTCTCTTACTTATTTCAATCGCGGGTGTGTTCAGCTTTCCATTGTTGTCCCTAAAACCCAAGGCTTCCTGTAGGCTCGTGCCCAAACGTACACCTGGGTGGATATCTCCACATTCAATCAGAACATGCTCCGCCGTTTCCTTATCTTTCCCGCAGCATGTGCATTGTTCTTCTTCTTTACTGAATCTTGCTTTATAACTACGCGTTCTAAGGCAACCCGATCTCGCTTCAAACAGTAAAGCGCTTCCCCTTGAATTATCGTAAAATGCCTCCCTCCTTATTTCATTTTTGCCCTTTCGGTAGTTACTCAAAGCCGGTTTTTTCTCCATAGCTGCCATCCAGTAAATCCTCTCCGCCTCCCTGACTTTTCCCTTAACGCTCTTTGTTGACATATGGCTCACAATACCAGCCGTATATTTACTAGTGAGTCTTCTAGTTCTTTTTCTCCACTGTGTGTCCACGCTCTTCCTATACAAATAACGGAACACCTTCTCTGCCCATCTACTCTCCTTCATATTTCTTAGCCTTTCTTCGAACCTTATTTTGCTCTGCGCTTCCCTCGCCTCAAAACCTGCCCACCCCATATCGCCCTTTACAGCCTCGTTTGTCGTCTTCCCGTGAGCACCCAACGCGAGGCGTCCCACAGTCCTTTGATTTACATCCATTCCCGATTGCACCTCTGCCCTCATGCACACCACTGAGTTCCCAAAAGTAAGCCCTGGAACCATTACACCCTTCCACAGACCTCGAAGCACCTCATACCTATTGTATCCCCACAACGCTCTGTGCTTCATTATTGCCGCATTCCTCTTTCCTTTTGCTGCCGAGGCTTTTTCCTGTACCTCCATGTATCTATCACTCTCATTTACCCATACTCCAAGGTACTTGTATTCACTTACCCTCGGTATTTCTTGGCCTTGTATGGACACCGTCTGATCACAGGGATCATTGAATACCATCAATCCACACTTCGTTACAGTGAATCCTAGTCCAAGAGCTTCACCTTCCCTTCCGCATATATTCGCCAGCTGCTGTATATCATCTCGACTGTCCGCAAATAAGACGATATCGTCCGCATAAAATAAACCTGGAAGCTTCTGCTCAATCATCATGCCGCCCTGTTTGTGTGACAGATTAAAACCAATGTTGCTACCTTCTAGCGCTTTTTCCATACTCACCATGTACAGCATGAATAACAGCGGGGACAAAGGACATCCCTGTCTCAGACCCCTGCTAACCTCAACGTTCTCTTTGCTACGCATTCCTTCCCACTCTATGCAAACTGTATTTTCTCGGTATATCTCCCTCAAAAGCTGTATACAGTCGTCGCCCATGCCCATTCCTTTCAATATATCCCACAAAATTTCCTGATTAACGTTGTCGTATGCCCCAGTGATGTCTAGAAAAGCCACGTACAAGGGCCTATTCTCTATTTTAGATATTTCTATACACTGAGTGAGAACAAACAGGTTATCGTCTAACCGCCTGTCGACTCGAAATCCGTTCTGAAGTTCTCCCAAAATATCGTTATGTTCGGCCCATGTTTCTATTTTCATTTTTACTGCTTGCATCGCCAACCTGTATAGTACCGATGTAATGGTTAGTGGTCTATACGAGCGAATCTTGTCCTTTTCTCCCTTGCCTTTATAGATTAAGTTCATTCTACTTTGTCGCCAACTGTCCGGTATTTGTCCGTCCTTTAAGCTTTTTTCTACTGCTTTTAACAATGCTTCTTTAGTGTTATGTCCTAGTTCGTTAATGAGGCTAACGGGAATCCCATCTAAACCCGCGGCAGTGCGCTTTGGAATTTTTCCTTCGGCCTTTTTCAAGTTGAAATTATCAAGTACTAGCTCTTCCTCTGTTGCTTTCTCCGCCACACTTTTACTCACCGGGGAGATCCCCTGGACGCTCTTTTGAAACGAGTCGGCTGTTACCTTTTGGATGTAACCTAGCGCTTCGTACCCTTCCAATTGATTTCCTCCTTCATCTAGAATATGTTGTTGCGTTGTGACAGACTTCCTACCTAGCGCCTTTATGTGGCTCCAAAAAATCCTAGGCGCGGCCTCCTTTTTTTCGTGTATCTCTGTCATCCAGCGTTCACTTTCACCTTTAATTTTTGCCTCTACCAATTTCTGTACAAGGGATTTTTTCTCTAAATATATTTCCCATATTTTTTTTACTTCGCCCTGCGGCCGCTTCTCCTTTTTTGCCTTTCTATGCTCCCGTGATGCTTCGCGTCGCTTCTCGATCGCCTCCCGGATTTCCTTGTTCCACCAACTTTTTGGCTTCCTTTTTCCTTTCCAGCAAACAGTTTTCTTCTCTTTCCCTATCTCCTTCGTCATTAGATGTAACAGCTCACTATACTCCCAGTCCTTGCCTGGTATTTCGCCTACTTCTGCCTCGACTCTTGCGGCTATATTTATTATTTGTTTGTCATTTAAATACGAGCTGCCAGACTTTGATTCCATGCTCATATTTTCAGTTTCGTATCCCATTTGTAATGTTATTCGTTTATGATCACTACCCAAGCTGTTAATGCCTTCCTCGTCTATCCTCATTTCTGTCAGTTTGTGGTAAATTCCTTCAGTCATGAGACAATAATCAATACTTGATTGCTTGTTTCCGACTTCCCATGTGATCTGGCCGTCACATTTAGGCCCCGTGTTAACTATCTCCAGACTATGTTGCTCGCAAAGATCTAGTAATAACTTCCCATTGGTGTCTGAATATCCGTCAAGGTCATGTATGTGGGCATTCATGTCCCCTAGAAGGATGATTTCGGCCCCATTACCAAATTCCTTAATATCCGCACTCATGCAATCCACTATCTCCTGATTCTTTTCTCTGCAGTTATTCCCCGTCCACAAGTAGGCTACCCCTAGCCACGTTTCCTTTCCACCTACTGTGCCCAGAACCCAGAGGTGCTCTGAACACGTCTGTTTCACTCTAACCCATTTGGCTCCGCGGTGAATTAGCATTCCTACACCCCCACCTTTCCTTTCCGATATGGTCCTGTTACACCCTTCCCAAACATAATTTTTAATATGTGGTGGCTCTTCCAAGTCTCTAAGGTGTGTTTCTGTAACCGCATACACGCCTATCTGTTCTTTGTTTAACTGCTCCTCAATCTCTAACCATTTTGCCTTCTTTCTGCCACCCTGCATGTTTATGTAACTAATTGCAACACGCGCCTTTTTCCTTTTTCTTTTACCTTTTTTCTGGTTTTTCGCAATTCTACCTGTCAAAGCGTCCTCCTGGTTGTTTTCCCTGTTACGAGCTACCCCGGACTCCGAAGGGCCCGTGAGCCCCCCAAAAAAGCAACTGCGCGTCCTGCCAGTCGCCAGCCCACCTCGTGTCCAAGCCTCTTATCGAAATGAATCTTGTCTCTTTGGAATCCACCCCACCTGTGCACTTCCCTGTTTAAATCCACTACCTCGAAACCCTTCTCTCGACTAATTCGCCATATCTCTTTGTTTGCGTCGACAACCGCTCTTTGCAGGTTGACGTTGCGTACTGGTACTTCTGGTACTGTGCATACTACAATTTGCACCTGGGGGGACAAGGTGCGCATGTCATCCACCCCTTTCGCCAAGGTCGTCGCTAGTCCTGACGATTCTTTTTTCAGGACGTCATTTAACCCTCCCGCAATTACAACGAGGTTACGATTGTTAGCTTTAGCTGCGAGTTGTTCACCCGCTTGACTCATTACTGTCCCCAGCGTTTGTCCTGGGAACGTCCCTATCGCAACTCTCTTGTCGCCTTTCACCCTTTCTTTGATTGCCGCTGCGCATCGGACTAAATTTGAGTCACCGGCGATGATGACCTGTTCAGACATTCCTTCTGAAACCTGCACCTGGCTGCTGACTAGGTGACTAGCGTGAGTCACGGCTGCTGGTTTGCTCCCTCCCTCCCTCAAAACTACTTCCCGGTAGCTGGGCCCTGTGGCCAATGTATCTGCCTTTGTCATGCCTGTTTCCTTCATCTCTCCCGCACGGGGGGTCGTCGCCATAATGCTTCCGCCGTCACCTGCGTCTTCGTTCCCTTTCACGACCTTCGATAGGCCCTTCTCGGCTGCCCGGAGCCTTTCTTCCATGGCTGACGTTTTCTCTCGCTCCTTCGCCAATGCATTCTCCAGCTCTGCGATTTTCTCCATGAGCCCACTCTGGACCGCCATCATATTTTTCATTTTCTCCTCGAACTCGCACTGTCTACACTTGGCGTCATCTTCTGCTTTCTCCTCCGCACTAATTTCCACCTTCCACCCTACCCCGCACTCTGAACACTTTACGGTCTTTTTGACCATGGCTAGCTCAGTTTACCGATGCCCACGTGTTAGAAAACTGTACTAAAATACACTGGTCTAAGCCAAAAAGAACCACAATAATAAATAAATACGCTACACTTCACAGCACCTGCGCATGCACGTGGTCGGTCTACGCGCAGGCCTCAGCCACGTGGTGGCTGGAGAAAAAAAAGACACAGTACAAAATACTAAAAAAAAAAAACGTACACCGTACTAGACCTAATCAAGCTTTACGCTAGCGCCTTACGTTCTCATAACGCTACATACAGAGGCAAGCTGGAAACATGCAAAAACACTTATCTGTAGCTGTCATTCCGGAGCTCTCCAAAAACACGTCCGACCTCTACCACTGCGCCGACCGAAAAAAAAAAAAAAGCTTATTGAATGGAAAGGGTGACGTCTACAGAATAAAATATCACGATATCTTCCAGGCACCAAGTTTGACGACCACTTGCGCCGTGGTGTTTGTTCATTGTCTACACGCTTCTTGGTTTACGGTGGGTGTAGTCGCAAAATTCGTTATATTTTTTTTTTTCTTGTACCTAAACACTAAGTTGGCGGGGCCCGTAGAGTCGGCCATAAACTATTACGGCACTGACAGTTAACGACAGTTTCGCACTATTTATGACTGCAATCGTGATGGGAAATCGTGCGCGTGGACGATGTCTTTAACTTGTGAATCGTTCGTAATACTTCAACATACAAACAAAACCGCGCTCGGCCGTGCTAGATTGAACGCAAAGAAGGCTTCGATCCGGCACGCACTTGTCGCAAGACGTGTTTGTGCTGCAGCCCTTCTCGACCAATCGGAGCACGTCTATGTGTCTCATTTTGCGCCCGCCGTCTTCAAGCGGCGAGCGCTGCTAGCGTTGGGCTTGCGCAGCGTCAAAATTTCCTTCTTTTTAACAGAAATTGTGCACGATTCTGCAACACACCGACGTCGAATTCGTACAGCAGCTTTTCTTAACCAAGGCCCCGGTATTCGAAAAAAAAAAAAAAAGTCAAACCAAGTAACGTCTCCTCGAGCTGGCTGGCGCCTGGACAAAAGGCGCGCCCCATCGCAACCGCGCACATAATTGTGTAGTATTTCTTTTCTTTCACTTTTTTTTTACATTGTGCCAAAATAATCCCGCCAAGTCAAAACAAGGTAATCCTATTTCCGCAGCCTGGGTAATCTTAAGGTATTGACTTGTATTAACCGCCGGCTTCTTTGCCAATCCCCCTCAGTGGATGAGCCACGAAAAAGGATCAAGCAAGCAAGCAATGGATGCGCCGATTTCGGTTGTGCTGGGGCACGGTTTTCTTAAAATCAAGTACCCCAAAAGCTTCTTCAGCCCATCTACGCTTCGGAAAGGGAGGAAGCTCAGCAAAAGCGAACTACTTGTACGACGTAAAAGAAATTTCGGCCGTTATTCCAGCGCGCTGCCACTCGCAAGTACAGCGGTCGTCGTATACGACTTCGAGTTTGAGGTAAGTACACCAAAGTCGGTATTGGTCTGCCGCACAAATGAGTTAAATTTTGGTTATGTACGTACACATTGTCAACGCGATGAAGTGCACACATGATAAACTCGGCTAACTGCGTAGATTACGATCAATCGTTCAGAGCTTGTTTTATCGGGAGGGGGGGGGGGGCGAATGGCCCCAGTGACCTTTGCATTTTTTTCGCTTCAGCTCTCGCGTCCTGTGCGTTCTGCCGTTTTATTCGACGAGTCTTCGAATGTTCAATTTACGGCTGTATTCCGTATGCACTTACTAAATAGTTACACCTGCGCGCAAGTTCGCTTTCGTGGGGCACAACTGATGGAAGGCATTGCAAATCTTAAGGTGGTCGCGAACATTATTTCTATGCGGTGCGTGTGCCAGCATTATTTATTGAAGTGCCAGAACTTGAGCCCGTGAGAATGTACGTGCGGGATGAAGCGTGGTGACTAAAAAAAAAAATAGATACTCGAAGGGCGCGTAATAATTTACCGTTAGCTGCTTACTCACACGAATGGTGCTGCGGTCAGAGACATATGCTGACCTTCATAGCCCGTGCGATTGTGTCTAGCTCGAAACAGCCCTGAATGAACTGAAGTAACTGCAGGGGACTCTCTGAGAGAGATGAATATCTTCTAACGTGAAGAGTGCATAATTAAAAAAAAAACGCAGTTACTGTTTAATCTTCTTTAAGTAGTGGGTATACAGAAGCGGGAGTAAACAGCTAGCGAAGATCCCTCAAAGCACAATTAATTAGTATGTCTATAGTTTTGAACCTTTCAGGCTCGAATCTTTTCGCGAAATGCAGTCCAAAAGTGTGTCATTTTTTTATTGTTCAAACAACTTGTTCAAACGATTCTGTTGTGGAAGACGCTGTCTAAAATTGTTTTGTATGATTGTAAAGTGAAAAAAAAAATTGTTTTTGTTGTTACATAGACTTGCTTTGTTCTTCGGCAATGTCTATAGAAAAATACTTTTCTATTTTTTATAAAATTAAATTACGCATTGTGCTAAACATGGCCCACAGATTAAAGTAAGCGCACCAAAGTACTTTTCCCGTAAAAAAAGAAAGAAAGAAATGTTTTGCTCTGCCACACTGCGGAATATCACCTTTGATCCGATCCGTCTCCCCGAGCACGCTTTCGAGATCTCGCTTATTCAAGATTATCCGAGTCTGAACTCATGTACGTAAATCCTCATTACACAAACCTATATATCCATTTAATCAGATCCAGCACATGGGGAGTAGTTCTCATCGGAATCGCAACAATCACAGCTCGCACCTTCGTAGCGTAAGTAAACTGCGTGGGTGAGTGCAAGCAAGAAAACCGTGCGGTTATCTGCCCAGTCTCAAATATATATATATATTACCAGCGTACTTGACAAAAGTGTGTTATGTGCCTGCAGGCAATGAGTTGTGTCTTGCATGTTACGTACATCTCTTTATAATCTACCGACGTCTCTTTGCAGCTCACCTCTGATCGTTGCATCGCAACTGCGAAATGCACCTGCAAGGCTGGATCCAGTGGCACATGCAAGCACGCAGCCACTGTAACCATGTGCATAAATGAAGTGCAGCCGACTTCATGCACAGAGCAGCCACAGGCACGAGGCCATACGTCAAAGCCGGACATTGATGCCAAGGAGTCTAGTGAGGAAGTATTTGGTCGTAAGTTCTTCCTGTATTTTTTTTCAATGTTCACTAGGCAGGCCCTTTCCACTTTGTTGCGGTAAATTTATGCATGGCCTTTTTGAACCAGGTGACAAAGAGGTGTTCTTAGGTGGATCAAGACCAAGCAGAACACCACCTTCATATGCATGGGACCACTTTCCCGCAATTGTGTCACCACACAATCAAATACAAGAGCTTGCTGCCCTCAATATGGTTGACAAAGAAGTGAAGTGTGTTCTTGATAGTTTACTATAGTGTGTAAGGAAGCAGAACTGTCACGCTTGCAAGAAGTTTGCACTTGGGACAGCAGTATGCCTTTTTATAGTGTGATGACTTCTCAGCTTAAAACACCAACCACAATCAGGCTTTCACGCCGCCAACAAGTGGATCGCATGCCAGTTGCAGAACGAGACTTCTCCTTCTCCAATGGGATGTGCAGTCAGAAAGGTGCTGAAGAAATTGCTCTAAGCACAGTGAAACAAGCAAGATGTGAAAGGTATACCTTTTTATGTTCTTCTCTTAGCAAATTGTAGTAAAGATATTTTTTGAGCTTTTTTTTTTCTATCGGAGATTGTGGGGATGCAGAAAAGAAAGTTTCAATTTCAAGGCCTTCACATAGGTGGCACAAGGAGCAGAGAATGCGTTTGTCGAGCTCAATTGCCCATATAGTCGTGGCTCATAGGCTGTCACTTGAGACTCTTGGACAACAACTTCTCTCAAGAAAGCCTTTCAGTGGGAAGGCACTTTGGCATGGTAACACCAATGATCAGCATATTCACTATAGTTTGCGCAAGCTCACGCCTACAAAGAATTGCTCTGAACATTATTATTGCTCCTGATTGCTTTTAATACTTTAGGGATCAGCACAAAAGCTGAAGCAAGGAAAGCTCTTGAACAGAAAGCTCCTATGTCAGTTGTTGAGGTGAGTTAAGCATGTGGAGATTTCCTCCCCACGGTAGATGTTAAAACATTTCAGAAATATATCCTAGCAAACTAGATTTTACTGTAATTTTTATATCCTCGAATGTTTCATAAAGGAGCTGTACCAAACAAAAATGTGTTGTATAACATAAGTAACCTTGACTTGTAGTTATGTATATGGAGAACTGTGTTTCAAATGGCATATGTATATGAGTTTTTTGTAATGTGACACAGTTAATTAGTAGAGGTTACATTAGGGGATATCAATTCTTGATGACATCTCGACATAAACAGCTGTGTCAGTTGATTTTCATCCAACACATCTTGGCTCAAGCAGTAACTGTGTGTTTGCACATATGTTCTGCAAGCATAGATTGGCAAAAAACAAGTGGAACTTACTCAGACTGACTCAAGAAATATATCTTGCACCACTCAGACTCAAAATCAACAAAATATTGCTCTTCGTTCTCACTCAAACTCAGACTCCCACAGGTTCAAAACGCAATACCTACTCCCTTCTTCCTGATCTTGTCCTTCTCTTTCTCTCTCTGCAGTCCACAATGGTTCAACTTTTATAGCTTGCATGCTATTAATAATAACCAATGTGATCAATTTGGTGCCTCTGCAAAACAGTACAAGTAAGTATGCCGTATTCACATTTCAACATGCTCAAAACATGGAAATTTTTTTCGGAATACATTTGCTTCAGTAATGGTTCCCTAAGCAGTTTTTGTCACATGACGATATAAACAAGGACAGATTTTGCCATGAAGGTATTATACAGAAAGTAGACTCTTATTTTGGAAGGCTCATTACTGATAGTAGGTGCAGTATTTTTTCAGTCACAGTGAAATTCTAAGATTAAGAGAGTTCATGCCTCGCAAAAATATTGTTACGTGAAGGTACACGCGATACTAGGCGTTTCAAGATATATTTACACCACGCCAACACGCAAGCCAAGATGGAGAACAAGAGCAGAAGACGATGATCCTTCTTACCCTGGTGCATACCCACAAAGGGGGCCCTACACCAAAATCATGTTGTCTTTCTCCGCGCCTATCTGACCGCTTTTGGGGGACATTGTCTCATAACATAACCCCCGGGTGCTGGAGCACCGTCTCGGTTATTTCTATGATGTTGCCGAGTGGTAAAGCTTAAGGCGAGATACATGAACAATGTCTGTAAATAGTGAAGGGGAGGAGGAGGAAGACTCGAGCGGGGCTATCTTGTAGGTCACATCTGTCACCCGGCGCAATACGCGGTAAGGTCCCGAGTAGCGGGAAAGCAGTTTTTCAGAAAGTCCGACGCGCCTGGTCGGAGCCCACAATAGCACAAGAGAGCCCGGAGTAAAGGAAACTTCGCGATGATGGGAGTTGTAACGGTGCCGCTGCTAATCTCGGGATGCTAAGAGGTGCTGATGGGCAACTTCTCGTGCTTTTCGAGCTCTGGTGATAGCATCGCCGGCGTATTCGGTCGTCGAGTCGACAGCTGTCGGAAAGATGGTGTCAAACGGTAAAGTTGGATCACGGCCAAACACGAGATAGAAAGGTGAAAAACCAGCTGCATTGGGGGTGTGAGGAATTATAGGCGAACGTAACGAAGGGCAATGCAACATCGCACCAGTCCTGGTGGTCGAATGATACGTCTATGGCGAGCTTACGGTCAAAGTCCGGTTGAATCGCTCAGTCAGTTCGTTAGTTTGCGGGTGGTAGGCTGTCGTAAATTTATGTTTTGTCTCGCAGGAGCGAAGCAGGTCGTCGATTACTCGGGAAAGGAAATAGCGCCCATGATCTGTGAGGAGTTGGCGTGGTGCGCCATGATGAAGTATGACATCGTGCAGAAGGAAATCGGCAACGTCTGTGGCACAGCTGGTTGATAGAGCCCGTGCAATGGCGTACCGCGTTGTGTGATCCGTCGCAACAGCTATCCACTTATTCCCAGAAGTGGACGCAGGGAAAGGGCCTAGGAGATCAAGACCAAGTCGAAAGATCGGATCAAAGGGAACGTCAAGTGGTTGGAGGAACCCAGCAGGGCTCACCGAAGGTTTTTTTTGGCATTGACAATGGTTGCATGAAGCGACGTAGCTGCGGACCGAGCGATAAAGACTGGGCCAGTAAAATCGACGCTGTACACGATCATTTGTCCGAGACAGTCCGAGGTGACCGGCAGTGGGAGCGTCGTAGAGCTGGCTGATCACGCTCGCACGTAAGTGGGAAGGTACCACAAGGAGCAGTTTGTGTCCATCAGGGCAGACGTTGTAACAGTACAATGTGCCATCCTTGAGCACGAACAATTGAGTAGACGGATCGGGTGCTGCAGAATGAAGCTTCTCGATAATGTTACGTAAGACAGAATCTCGACGCTGTTCCTCCCGGATGTTGCTTAAAGCGGAGAGAGACAGGACACATGGCGCTTCATCGAACGCCTCAGGTGGGTCCACTGGATTCCGAGATAAGCAGTCAGCGTCATGGTGTAAACGGCTAAATTTGTAAGACACCGAGTAGTTATACTCTTGGAGTCGTAATGCCTATCGACCGAGGCACCCAGTGGGGTCCTTCAAGGATGCGAGTTAACAAAGTGCGGGGTGATCCGTTGTGACGGTGAAATGCCGACCATGTAAATAGGGCCGAAATTTTGCTACTGTCCAAACGAGAGCAAGGCATTCCCTTTCGGTGATTGAGTAGTTCCTTTCTGCCTGTGAGAGGAGACGGCTGGCATAGGCGATAACGCAGGCGCAGCCGCTTTGATGCTGGACCAAAACAGCACCAATTGAGTGGGCACTGGCATCGGTACGGACTTTTGTAGGGGCGGCGTTGTCAAAATGGGCCAGAACAGGTGGTTCTGTTAGCAATGCGATAAGTGCAGAGAACGCCGTAGCCTGAGCAGCACCCCATGTGAATGAGACATCTTTTCTCAGTAAGTTTGTGAGAGGATGGGCTACTTCCGCATAATTGTTCATAAAACGTCGAAAGTACGAGCACAGACCGAGAAAGCTGCGGACTTCCTTGGTGCAGGTCGGAATGGGGAAGTTCCGTATGGCTCGCACTTTATCGGGATCAGGGCGTACACCAGAGGAGTCGACAACGTGGTTAGTTGCTGTCGTCAGAAGTGGCACTTTGACGAGTTCAGTTGAAGACTGGCATTGCGAGAAACAGCCAGTATTCAGGACAGGCGGTCGAGGTGGGTCTCAAAGGTCGGAGGAAAGACGATAACGTCGTCAAGGTAACATAGACAAATTGACCATTTGAACCCACGCAAAAGAGGGTCTACCATCCGCTTGAAGGTGGCCGGAGCGTTGCATAACCCGAAGGGCATAACCTTAAACTTGTAAAGACCATCGGGCGTGACAAAAGCAGTCTTTTCGCGGTCCATGTCGTCGACAGCAATTTGCCAGCACCCTCATCTTAGATCAACGGACGAAAAATACTTAGCGCCGTGAAGACAATCCAGGGCATCGTCTATGCGTGGCAGCGGGTAGACGTCTTTTTTAGTAATCTTGTTCAGATGTCGGTAGTCAACACAGAATTGCCAAGTGTTGTCCTTCTTTTTGACAAGAACTACAGAGGAAGCCCATGGACTACATGATGGCTCAATTATGTCTCTGGCGAGCATTTTGTCGACTTCTACTTGAATTATGTGACGCTCATTTGGAGATACGTGGTATGGCCGCCGATGGACAGGGGAGGCATCGCCGGTGTCAATGCCGTGCTTTACAGCAGTGGTTTGATCAAGCGGACAATCACAAAAGTCAAATACGTTCCCGTATGACTCAAGGACGTGAAGGAGTGCGTCAGCTTGATGCGGCAAAAGGTCTGGTGCGATCATTTTTTAACGTCAGCAGACGAGCTTGCTTGTGAAGATCGAGCATGCGTGTAGCTACCGTGTCTAGCATCGTTAGAAGATAGAGCTGAGATGACGCATTCTTCAGAGGGAGTCGGCATGGCGAGGGCAATTCCACGCGGGAGCACTTGTGGACACACAGCAAAGTTGAGCACTGGAATGAACACGCGGTTTATGCGTAACTAAATAACAGTGTGTGGTAAGGTAACACTGAGTCAAAAGAATGGATGTAATGGGCGTGAGCACATAGTCGCCATCGGATACAGGTGGTGAGGGCATTACGGTGATGCAGGTCACAGTTTGCGGTGACAAACGGACATCCTTAGTAGAGTACATATGAGCTTGGGGTGGACTGGGCGGATCAATCGGACACGGTAGGTCAAGTTGCACAGTACCAGCTGAACAGTCGATTAGGGCTGAATGAGTGGACAAAAAGTCAAGACCGAGGATCACATCATTGGTGCAGTGAGAAGGAACGGTGAAGAAAACTGAAGTCTGGCAACCGGCCATAGTGACGCGTGCAGTACAGACGCCAATAACAGAAGCCGTACCACCATCAGCAACACGAACACTGCGTGAAGGGGCTGGAGTAAGGACTGGAGTAAGGACTTTCTTCAAGCGGTTACGAATGTGCAAGCTCATCACAGAAATATGGGCGCCAGTGTCCACCAAGGCTTTAACAGATAAACCGTCCACTTCAACGTCGATCAGGTCCTGATTGTTCGGCAGCGTCAACAGAGGAATTGGAGAGCAAGTCGTATCAGCAGCGTCACCTCCAGGAGCTGCAGCCATTAGTTTTCTGAGAAAAACCGCCAGGCAGTGGATGGGGACGGGGAAAGGGGTGCTGGTGGAGACCGGGAAAATCTACGTCGAGGTGAACGACTGTACTGGGCAGTGGTCATAGTGGTCGGGTCGTAATTAGCTGAGCCATCACGCCGTGGTAGTTCCTGGCGATAGAGATGGGCTGGTGAGTGGAAGTTGGAGAAGCTTAAGTTTGCCCGATACGGTGAGGTCCAAGTGCTCCGGCAATGGCGGGAAATGTGTCCCACTCGTTCACATCGAAAGCAAATTGGCCTGTCGTCAGGCGTCCTCCACGCATTTTGGTCACGGTTACACGGAGCAGGGCAGCGATAATGCTGTGGGTGGCTGGAGGTAGATGAACTGACAGCAGATGGTGCACAGAAGAGACCGTGTGAATACCTGCGTTGGCTAGTTCTTGGCAAACAACAGTCTGTATTAGCGATATGGTCGGCTGAGGATCACTCGGTGCTAGTGCTCTCAAGGGTGCGGGTGATATGGCCTCGATTTCGCGGTGTACGATTCTCGTGATGTCACCAGAGTGTGAATTGGGCTGGGTCGCTATACGAAGATCCTCGCAAGTTGACATTGCAGCAGTGTTGGGGAGGCACGTAAAGTGGTGGGCAATACGACTTTTAGCCTCTTGAAAGTGTTGGCACTCCAAGATAACATCTTGCACGGTGGAACAGCCTTTGCACGCAAGGAGGTTAAATGCATGGTTCCATGGTTCGGTCAATTTACGGGGTCGGCCATGGTTCGGTCAATTTTACGGCAAAGGGTCAGCACATCTTGTATATACGCCAGGTAAGATTCCGTGGACGTCTGAACACGTGTGCCAAGTTCTTTCCTAGCGGCCTGCCTGCAGCCGGCAGATTGACCAAACAACTCGCGTAACTTGGTCTTGCATACGTCCCAGCTTGTGATCGCGTCCACGTTGTTATTAAACCATGCCTTGGCCGTTCCTTGTAAATAAAAGATGACGTTTGCCAGCATCAAGGTTGGGTCCCACCTGTGATTTTCGCTGACGAGCTCGTAGAGTTTAAGCCACTCATCCACGTCCTCGCCTTCCGTTCCCGAAAAGTTGCCGGGATCACGGGGTGGAGCGGCCACGAGAAAAGGAGGGGAGGTCGGCGCCATTGATGCATTGGGCGCGGCAGTTGACGAAGCGTTGCTGCTGGTGGACATGTCGGAAGCAGCGACTAGGCGTCCGCTGCGTAACTCCGTCGTGCGTTGTACCCAGCACCTTCACCAAACGTTACGTGAAGGTACACGCGATACTAGGCGTTTCAAGATATATTTACACCACGCCAACGCGCAAGCTAAGATGGAGAACAAGAGCTGAAGATGATGATCCTTCTTACCCTGGCGCATACCCGCAAAGGGGGCCCTACACCAAAATCATATCGTCTTTCTCCGCGCCTATTTAACCACTTTTGTGGGACATTGCCTGATAACAATATATAATATACAGTGTTCCTTCATTCTTTTCTAATTTTATTTTAAGATTGACTCAGGGTAGGGATAGCTGTGCTACAAGTGAGCAGGAATTTTTGTGGCTCCATTTCTGCTTATTGCTTTTTCACTGAGAATAAAATAGGAGTATGTATGGAAAGTTGCGTTATGGTGTGAGATTTAAATGCAGGTCAGACTAACTGTGAGCCTGAAGCAGGCGTGGCTGTGTGCCAGCCCTGATGGACTGTTCAAGAGTGGCGACGAAACTGTGCTTGAGATAAAGTGTCCTTTCTCGAGAAAAGACAGCATGCTGATTCATGCTGACAATAAAATCAACTTTGTTAACTACATCCTTTATATAGGCGGTAAGCTTAGGCTGAAGAAATGTCACCAGTATTATACTCAAGTTCAAGTCACAATGTATGCGACAAATACTGTATAAACCGGACCCATGTCGAGTGGGAATATAGGTCGACCCCCCAAGTTCAGGTTACCGAAAAAGAAAAAAAAGGAAAACAACCGAAAACTGCCGAACCACATTTATTTGCGAATTGGGCGCACCCTATCCCAATTTGTCGGAGATCCCCTCTACCACCATCGCAACTGTCGCATTGTCGCACCAACTGTCGCACCATCGCATTGTCTTGCGTTTGAAAATGACGAAAGTCGGAAGTTTTCTACCATCTGCCGTGCATGCCAGCATGACGGTGAAGCGCGAGTGCTCGTTGCCAGTGGACAGCAGCTTCACATCCTTGGCACCGCGCTGCGTGATCTTGGTCAACGAAGGCATGTCAAACCACACGGTGGTCTCATCGGCGTTGTCAATCTGCCCCATCATGTAGTCGTTCAGCTCCCAAAGCTGGTTTACGAAGCGCTGAAAGTTTATGAGCTTGTCCTCGAACTTCTCCGGCAACTTTTGACAGATGGACGTGCGCCGCCGGAGAGAAAATCTTTCGCGTCGCATAAATCGACGCACTCAAGAGTTCGGTGCACGAAACTCTTCTCTCGTGAGCCCAGCTTCCCGAGTGAGTTCCACGGCTTTCTTGCGAATGGTATCTACGGTCACTGGCAGCGAGCGCGCATGAACTTCCCGCACAAAGTCCGCTAGCTTATCCTCCAGCTGCGGATGACCGGCACTTCGTCCACGAAACGACATTTTTCGAGGATTGCACATCTGCAGCTTCCCTTTCTGCGCCCTCCAATAGCACACGCTTTTTTCTGATACACCGAAAGCGGCGCTGAGCAGCCATATTCCTGTTCGCTTCTGTGAACTTAACGTCTAGTTTAAACGCAGCTGAGTACTGCCTCCTCGCACCGCTAGACATATTCAGTGAATGAAAAAGAAAAAGGCCACTAAAGATGCAGCGCAATGTCAAGCGAACCGAAAACTCTAAACAGATCAGAAGCAAATCACGAACACAATGAAAACAGACTGCGATTGGATTTGGATGTGGATATGGCTGCGTCTGGCTTCACAAGCACATGCAAGCTATATGTTGCCAGACAGCGTTGCACTTTCGGCTAGACACCGCTATATAAGACGAGGGGCGACTTTAGCTTATTATTTTATTGAAAAAATCTCGACTTATATTCCGGTTTATACGGTACAAGCCGATGCTTCTTTTTTAAATGCGAAGCATTTCTTAGCAAACTTCGGTGAATTTTAGAGTATCTATCTATCTATCTATCTATCTATCTAGCCGCCTTTGACTTTTAGCTCTCTGGGCCGTTTCGATAATGGTATCGGTACCAAACTTGGTATGGCATAACATAACTGTATGAAGAACATATTTGACTCGTCATAATATGAAAATCGTGATATGTATGTCATGAATGTCATGATATACATTTCATGGTCCGGCAGCTCTTGCGGTGGTTTCGTTCACATGGCATGTTGCAAAACTAGTATGGTATGGCATGATTGCATGGTGAACACAAGCGACAGACCCTAAAACATGAAAATTCTTACATGCGTGTCATGTAACAACATGACTACATGCCACGCTCATGATGCGCTCACAGCCGTTTCGCTAGCGACACGTAGCAAACTTGGTATTACAGTACGTGAATGGATGACGAATGTATGTGATTGGTGCAAATATGATAATCATGAGATGCGTGTCATGTAACAACATGACAACATACCACGCTCATAGCGTGCTCACGGTCGTTTCGCTAGCTCCACATATACTAAATTTGGTATCATGTCGTGAATAGATGACGAAGGTAAACGACACATCCAAACATGATAATCATGACACAGAAGTCATGTACAGCATCATTTACCTTCCACCTCGTAGCGTTGCTGATTTTAAAGTCACATATCAACACTTCTCCTTCGTGCTTTGCATATCATCGATTCACACTGTACGTGGGATCTGCCAATTTTTTTGTGTACTCATCTGTGCAAAGCATTGTGATTGTTGTACAGCGAGATGAAGCATTTCTTGCACAGTCTATACCTGTTCTTCAACACTTTTATTTCAGCTTTTACATTAAGGAACTACTTCGTGCATAAACATCGGTTACCATGACACAATGCAGCTGAAGATAAGTCTCGTAAAAAAGTTTTTGCTAGACGGAGCTGAGCAAATACTGTTGTGCTCTCCTCTATGTTTGTTTATGCATATTTTAGAGAGATTTTGAGTACAAAGTGATTTATTGTGGCTTCCCAATTGTACTTTGATATGAAGAAGTGATTGATTGCTTTTGTATTGTTTCTACAAAATATGTCTTTACCATAAAATTTTTACTTTGTAGGAAGCATCACGAAAGCACAACACTGTGTAAAGCATTTGTTTTTGGTAATAACTGGCAGTGGTAAATTTGCCTATCTTTTACCTATCTTTTACATTTACCTATCTTTTACATTTATCTAGCTCTGCTTTTAATACTACAACTGTTGTTGCTTTGAAAGGAGTTACTTGATGTGTAAGTTCTTTTCTTGAATTTGTATTTGGAGTTGCAATCACTAGATGGTTGTTCGTTTTCATGTAGAGTGCATGCATGTATACATTGTGCAGCCTGCATGCTGCGCAATTTATTTATTCTGTAAGTTTGTTTGCCTGCGAACTTAGTCTGTTCAACTTTCCAGAGTCTAGTAAAATACGCACAATTTAGCAACAACAGTCTTCCGGCTGTGTTGATGCTGTTATCATGTGCTTAATATTGAATATTGGACTGATGCTGTTGCTCTCAAACTTCAATTGTGAACATGTCAATAAATTCTTCTATTTGCCAGCTTGCTTTAGTTGTCAATGTATAAATATAAATTCACAACACGGCGTTTAAGTCCGGTGTTTATATGGATCATGCAGCATGGATATGATAGCAGCACAGAAACAGCAGAACACACAATTTTTTGTCTTTGCTGAGTTCACCTTGCCTGCCACAATGATTTGATGCTAAGTAGCTCAGTAAAATTTGATAATACATATAATAAAGCAATTCATGATAAGTACAATTGATATGGTGTTATTGAATACTGTGGGGGTATCGTGTCTGCGTGCGCCTACTGTGCCTACTCTGTACGCCTACTCATTTTCAGTGACACTTGTTTACTAGGAAATGAAATGTTTATTAAGGCAAATGCACTGAATCAAAAATGTTGAAACATACAGTGGTCTAAAATGATGAAAGGCAACAAGTTCCATCAAGTGTTACACAGCTGTGGCATTGATTTTAACCTAATACTTATTTTACAAACTGAAATAAAGAAAAAAAATCACACTCAGCATTGGGAGGATTTCGGTTACCCTACTGGCATTGCTACTGTGGTTTAGGACAAGTTCCTACCCTGCCACGGTGGTGTAGGGGTTAAGGTATTTGACTGTGAACCCCCAGGTCGTAAAATCGACTCTTGGCCATATTTTCAATAGACGTGAAAATGCTTGAGGCTTGTTTATGTACTAAATATGCTAAACTTGTTAATTTTAGTGCAAAGCTAAAAAGATGAAAAAAAAGGCAGAGAAAAGAAACACTTGAGTGCCGATTGGCTCTCCATCGTATCTTTCTTTCATCTTTTTTCATGTTTTTAGCTTTGTGCCAAAATTAACATGCGTAGCAAATTCAGGCACCAGCTCGCCGAAGCAACAAGTTATCCTTGAGCTTTTCGTACTTGGATTTAGGCGCATGTTGGAAAGCCCCAGGTAGTCAAAATATCCCAAGTGCTCCACTACAGCATCTCTCATAATCATATCATGGTCTTGGGATGTTAAATTGCAGCAATTAATATTATAACAAGTTCTTAAAAAATCTGAAACCTAAAAAAAATAGCAATGAGGAAAGAAGACGTAGACAAGCTTCAGAGCCACTGTTTATATATAAAAGCTTTGCCAAGGACAATGCCATGCAGAAAAAATGACAAACAAATAAGCCGCAACAGTTATCACAAATTCTTCAAGAATTGAAAACATAGAATACATAGCAATAAAATAACAGGGCATAAACAAGCTGCAAAGAGGCAGCATGTTTTATATACATGAAAGGTTTGCCAAGGGATAAAGCGTTGTACAAAAAGGACAAACAAAATATTTATAGCGTGCATGTAATCACTGCGTGGCTTTAAATCATAACTAATAATTCGTACAAAATCATGGGTGGCTGATGGTTTGCCAAAACATAACACATATGAAAGATCTTACCCATAGCAGCAATCAGTGTTACTGGTATTCGGTGTAAGATGTATTCCTTAATTCTCTTAATTGCTCTCTCATCATGTATTCGGACCAAAGCAACTAAGCAAGTCTCTTCCATTTCCTCAGGTGTGGAGGGAATATTACTTCCCGCTGAAAAATGGGGCATAATAAGGATTACTCCTCTATCAGCAAGGGAAGTTCTTATGCCTGGGAAGCCACTGTCAGCCAAAATTGTGTCTTCGGGTTGAACGGTGTTAAGAAACTAATGTTACATGTGTATTTGAACATCTGCCACCATATGGCTTGGTTTTGAAAACAACCATTCCATTTGGGATGATGTCAACAAGAAACTTCAGTGTGCAAGTTCCTTTGTATGGAGAGTAGAGCCCGTGTTGAGGCATTTGTATGACGCACATATATAGGGAATAAATGTTTCCATGAATTGTTCACTAAAATTCGAAAGTCCTCCAGCTCATTGGGAAGTCTTGCATACTCGAAAAGCGGCAGTGACAAGTGACTGCTTAAAGCGCGCTAACACGGTCCGACAAAAAAAAAAAAAAAAAATCTTCGGTGAGCACTCCGCATGCGATGTTATCAGCTCAGTAAGTTGCGCGGCAGCTTTTTGTAGTCTCCACTAATTAAGCTTCGCGCGGCGGTGTTATCTCTGTTCGCGGTGTGGCGGTGAACGAACGAGTTTGTGTCCTCTCGGTGGAGAACCCCCACTCGCAAGATGTAATTGTGCGATCTGCGAAACCGGCTGCATGCCTTACGAACAGCTGTTTTGGCGTCTCTGGGTCAGTAAGCAACGGTGTCTTTCAACCACGTTATTCAAGGCAGGAAACATCGCTCGAACACAAATGAAAAATATAAGTGCCATGCAGCTAGGACATGCATCCGCGAGCTGCATCTTTCGGTATCGCAGGAGTATCAGCACCGCTCAGTAATATTGAACGTTTCGCAGACGCTTCAAACGTATTCACACTCCCGTTCGTGCACACCCACAGAAATAACTAGTAAAGAGTTCAACTGAAGTTTGCCTGCGGTCAGTGACCAAGTCTGGGTGAAAACACGGAGGCGTTTAATTAATTAACTGCCGCGCGGGTTCCTGTGATCAAGGAATTCGATGCTTGTGTATACCTAAACGTTTCGGTTTTCAGCTTGACTCAGTTGCTCAGCTACCGCATCGTAATACTCCGAAATAACTGTAATGAACGTTTTTTTTTCTTTGACGAACGTGCGATACCTCGCAACTACTCATAATGCTCCAACAGCAACAACTATAACGTTGCGAAGGGAATGTCTCGCGGAAAGCTCTTTCTTTTTCAGCTACAGCTGGAGTTGGTTCTTTGCCAAATGCTCTTGTTATGGGGCGCTATTTAACGACTTGTCCCGAAGAGGGTGCCTCGAGGAAGAATGAGAGTGAACAGAAAAAGCTGTATCTGGTCGGTCACTGTACGCTTCGTGCCAAACCAGGCACTGCGCCGTGCTTCCGACCGGGCTGCAGAAATTAGGTGCCTTTCTCTTCTTCTAACCACTATCACCACCACCCCAAACGGGCGAGCCGCCGCTTGCGTCCTCCGGGGCAATCGGGGGCGGACAAAAATATTTGAGCACTTGTGTGCGCATCAAGGCCGTTTTAGAGAATGGGCCTGTTTCAAGACGCTGCTACAGTTTTGTTGCGGGGCAGGCTTCACGCGACCATGAAAACTCGTGTTGGGATTGGTTATACTCGGCTTGCCTGATTGGTACGCGCGCCCGTGGATGCTGGAAAACCCTATTTAAGCAGTGACTCGGGCCCTTTTGGGTGAGCGGACTCGGGTTCAACAGCGCATCTCACCACCGGAGACCACTTATGCAAGCCGAGGGGTATGCCATCATTTTCCATGTTTTGTATTTGTGACTTAGTGCATTGTGTAAATTTATGTTGTATTAGGTAAATAAACCCTCAATGAGTGCTCCCCGAAATATCGTGTCGACTTGTCATCGCTTGCCTATGCGGAATTGCTCCCAAACTTCGTCGTCCGGATGGTCATCAGATGTGTCTATAGCTAAAACAACCCCGAAGTTTCGCTACAATATGCTCAGATTTGAAAAAAAAAAACCGAGTGGAAGGTGCTCGGTACATGCTGAACCATGCTTAAGAACAGCATTTTAAATTCACGGAGGAACGAAATTGTTGGTTAAACCGACGTGCCAAATATTTCCGTTCCATTTGTCGAGTGAAGCGGAGGTGGACGTCTGTACGGAGGTGGGAAGATTGACTGCACATAGGCAGGATGGGTCACCACGTTATTTATTTATTTATTTTTTTGTTGCCAATGAAGTGGTGGCTGCATATCCTTAAAATTCTCGCTTGGTTGCCACGGCTCTCCGTCAGGACTACGAAAAAGAATGACAACAGAATAGCATTATCACACTTTCTCATGCACGAGTGGCTGTGCTGCGGAGAATGAAAGTAATAATATCACTTATTAAACGCGTTGAACGGCCTGTATCCAGCGCTGTCGCCTTTCCAGTTCTTACGACCGCGATGGGAAGCGGTAAATGTGAACGTCCTTATAGAGTCCTTCATGTTCTTGGCAGTTAACTATGCAACAGTACCGTCGACTGCGCCTCTTCGTAGCGCGCGGAGCCCGGGCGTCTGGTTTCGTTTTCGCCATCGTCTGCGACTGGCGAGAGTTTGTTAACAAATCTTGCGTCCGACTAGCGGAGAAAAATTTATACCTCGTCTTCTAAGTGTTAAATGTGCAAAGCACACAATATTACACTAAATATTTGTTTCACACTAATTCGTTGCACCTGCTTCCATAGCAAACCAGGCAAAGAGTCGGACTTTGCACTACCCAAAACTGCCTCGACAGGTCGCGTTGCGTGTCTTCAAAACTCCAGAGTCGGATGATAAATATAGCGCGAGAACAGAACGACGACAAAGAGACCAGAAGGACACGAGCGCTCGTGTCCTTCTATTCTCTTTGTCGTCCTTCTGTTCTCGCGCTGTAATTATCGTCATGTCATACCAACTAGCCCAAACTGCCACATTTCCAGAGTCGGACGTCTATTGACGAAGCGCCCAAAGCTACTCGCTGAGCTTTCAATGTCGATTATTTGAGTGTCGATCTCAACAACGGCGCTGAATAGGTTCGAGTACTGTGTCGTAGAAGCTTAGAGGGACTCTAAAGTCAACTATTAAATCGACGTTGATTGTTGAAATGGCTGTCCAAAAACTTCGTAGGGTTACTTTTGTGCCAAGGAAGGGCCTATTTTGAAATAAAATAACGTTTTAGTGCTCCGCGTTGGGTTAGCGCACTTCAAATTACCCGCCTCAAGTAGCGGACCGACCGGACCATCTCACGTCACTGTTGCCGTGCACAACGTTGCCGGCTTTACTGCGCTAGTAGCAGCAGACCGAAAGCAGAGGGAGCCACAGCAGCAGCAACGGTCATTGATCATTTTCCCGCCATTGGCGAGATCACAGACGCTTTTGTTTCAACTGCTAGATGGCACCACGTGTTCCGTGTAACCACGCGAAGATAGAATTTTTGAACCACTCGCGCCATTCCCCATAGTAACGTCCGGCGGTTCTTTTTTCCATGAATCAAACAGAAACTAACAACCAGCATTTTATTGCGTCTCTTAATGCACGGAACGTTCTCTATTTAGTGCAGTTAGATGGATTACTAGTGATTAATTGTAGGCGGTCCGTCTGATGTCATCGGTATCATTTGAAAATGTACTACTGTGGCGCTTGTGTTCTTGTGCATTTACTTTAATTGCCTGGTAAGTAGGGTGCTGTTGTTAATAATATTGTTTGTTTTAGATGTTGTCATACATTGAGTTTTCACTCTTACGTAAATTGTTATTTGACTTTAGTGTCCCTTAAGGACATGAATCTAAAGTGAATTGAAGCATCAGTTCAACACTCGCAAGCTGCTGAGCGCCCGGCGGGCGCTTGATAGATTCGAGGTGGGCGAACTGCGTCCAGCAGTACATGACGATAGTTATAGCGCGAGAACAAGACGACGACACAGAGACAAGAAGGAGATGAAGGACACGAGCGCTAACTTCCAACTGAGTTTATTGCGCAGAGCGCGAAAATATATAGAGGAGACAGTAACCATGTGACAAAAACCATATGGTTGAAACAACCAAGCCCAAGCTGCCACACTTCCAGCAGTACAGCCATGTTTTTCGTACCCATTGTCGGTTCTTCCGCGACGATGAGGAGTGCATGTCTGTGCCGGGGCGCTGCGAGCGCTCGATGGTGACGGACGCAATCCACATCGCCTCCGTAGATTTTCTGCTATTTCTGCGGACATCCACCCTGGTACCCCTGAAACTTGGGTTTATCGTCACCGCCAAGTTCTCCGCTTCGTCTAGACAACACCTCCGTCCAGGTGGGTCCAGTTTTGACAACTTGAGGGACGTCCTTCACTCCCGGCTACAACGCCGCCTCGCTAAGGGCACTCAGCCCGGCGATGGCGACCGCTAACGTGGTTACGGGCTATGATCCTACCTCAAGCCAAGTACTGTCCATGGAGATTTCATCCTCCGTAAACACTATGCCATCAGAAGACGAATACCTCGACGACATGGTAAGACTGTGGCAACGCAAGCAATCGAAATCGAAGTGTGCGTCTCAACAACAACGAGACGCCACAGCGGGCCGCCATTCCCCAGCCTTGCAAGGAACGCCGGCGCTCCATCCCTCCGGTGGTGTGCCTACCTCTGCTCCGTCCTCGCAGTCAGCGAAGCAACGCAAGTGGCGTCCACGTCAGACTCCTCGCCTCTCTCGCGACGACTACATCGTAGTAGTGAAACCTCGCGTTCCCTGCGAGCTACGCACATTCGTCCCGGCCGATCGCGCGGGCGACGCCATCCGCAGCTACCTCGGCGACCGGATTGGATTGGATAAACTTTTATTTGGTCCTCCAAAACACAGATCACTGTGTTGCGGGCAGCTCCCACGTGGGGACTGAGATGCCAAGCTCCTCAGCCACCTCGCGGGCTTGGTGGACAGCCCAGAGCTGATCTGCCAAGGACGAGCTGCGGATTGCCGCCTCCCATCTGGCAGAGGTGATGTTCGATAAATGAGCGAATTTGGTGCACTGCCAGAGCATGTGTTCTAATGAAGCTATTTCCCCACAATGTGGACAAAGATTACTTGGGTATAGGTCAGGGTACATGATGTGTAACATTTTCAAAGTAGGGTACATCCGCGTTTGCAAAAGCCTTATGTAAGTGCTTGGGGCCGGGTTAGATTTTTGTGAGGTGGAGGGAAAATCCTTCTAGACAGGTAGAAATGTTTAGTGAGCTCGTTATATGTTGTAAGAATTTCCCGGTTATCCCCTTCACCGGTAGAACGCATCCCCGGGGAGGCGCGGTTGGAGAGTTCTCGCGCCGCCTCGTGTGCTGCTTCATTGAGATTGGGAGGGGAATCCTTGATCTGCCCAAGGTGAGCTGGGAACCAACTCAGAAGATGATGCGTTATGTTCTTGCCTTGCAGTATTCTCAGCGTTTGTTCAGAGACTGTCCCCTTGGCGAACGCCCGTAGTGCTGCCATGGAATCACTGTAGACGACTTCAATGTTATCCATCTTGAGTGCTAAGGCGATGGCCACCTGTTCCGCAATGATTGGGTCTTTCGTCCTGACCGTCGCTGAGTTGACGACATGGCCAGCCCCATCGACCACCACTGCCACAAACGCTTTCCCATTGGCGTAGGAAGCCGCGTCAACAAATGCGACCCCTCGTTCCTCGTTTGAGACTTGACGAAGTATAGTCCTGGCCCTCGCTACTCTTCTTCCGACGTTGTGTTCTGGATGCATGTTTCTTGGTATAGGAGACACCGTGATATTCTCCCTGATGTTGTCGGGGATATCATTGTAATTGCGTCTGATTGCCATTGGGTGTTGGCCCAGCTCCTGCAGGATCATTCTCCCTGACCTTGTTGTAGATAACCTTGCAAACTGTGCTCTCTCTTGGGCTTCTGCTATTTCTTCGAGCGTGTTGTGAATGCCAAGCTCAAGCAGACGCTCGGTGCTGGTATGTATGGGTAGGCCCAGGACCTTCTTGATAACTTTCCTGAGGAGCACATTCAGTGTCTCGGACTCTGCTCTTGACCAGTTGTGCATTGCTGCCTCGTACGTGAAGTGGCTTAGAACAAACGCATGCATCAACCTGATGAGGTTGTCTTCCTTGATCCCATTTCTTTTGTTGGCCACTCTGCGTATGAGGTGCACCGCACTGTCTGTTTTCCAAGTTAACTTGGCTATAGATTTGCTGTTGGCGCCGGTAGACTCTATCAGCATGCCCAGGACTTTGATGGAGTCGACCCTCTGGATGGCATCCCCTTGATTTGTATGGAGGTGGATGTCTATCTGGTTTAACGGCTTCCATCCCCTGGGCTTCGGTCCCCGGCGTGCAGTCCGATACAGTAAAAGTTCTGACTTACTCGAGGAGCACTTGAGCCCGGAAGGACGAAGGTACTCTTCTACGGTGTCAATCGCCTCTTGCAGAGCGCTCTCAATCTGCCCCTCGCTTCCACCTGTGCACCAGATGGTAATGCCATCTGCGTAGATGCTGTGCTTCAATCTTTCAATGCTCGATAATTTCTTTGACAGTCCAATCATGGCAATGTTGAACAGCATTGGTGAAATCACTGCCCCTTGCGGCGTGCCCCTTGCTTCTAGTTCGGTTGCTGCTGTCTCGATATCTGCAATATTCATCACGGCTTCCCGATTTGTAAGAAAGGACCATACGTAGTCATAGAAGGCTTTCCCCAGATTAAGCTTGGAAATTGCTTCGAGTATGAATGAGTGGTGGATGTTGTCAAACGCTTTTTCTAGATCTAGGCACAGAATGGCTCTCACGTCTCTGGTTTCATTGTCGATGACCTGGTGTTTGATAAGCTTCAGTGCATCTTGTGTGGATAGCCCTACCCTAAATCCAACCATATTGTGTGTATATATGTCGTTATCTTCCAAGTACTTGTTTATCCTGTGCAGTATGGCATGTTCTGCAACCTTGCCGATACATGATGTCAAGGATATTGGCCTCAAGTTGTCCAAGTTAGGGGGCTTTCCTGGCTTAGGAATAAGGATCGTGCTGGCCAGCTTCCACTGCTCTGGCACCCTGCCTTCTTTCCATGCTGCATTTATCATATCTTTCAGGGTTTCAATTGAATCGTCATCAAGGTTACGAAGGGCCTTGTTTGATATACCGTCCGGGCCAGGGGCCGACCTGCCGTTGAGATCATGCAAGGCTCTTCTGATCTCCTCGATGTTAAAGTCGCCCTCAAGACCTGGATTGGGCCTGCCCTGGTACTGTCTACTTGGTGGTGCCAATCCTCTTTTGATTGGGAGGTACTTATGCACGAGCCGCTGCACAACTTGCTGTTCTGTAGTGCGCCCTATCTCTTTATGCGAAAATTCGAGCGATAACATGCTTTTGATTTGTTTTGGTGGTGTTTTCGTTGAGGAGATGCTTCAACATATTCCATGTCTTGCCATTGCGCATCTGACCATCGACAGAGTTGCAGATTTCGTCCCATTGCTGCCTGGATAGTGCGCGACAATGTTCCTCGACTGATCTGTTTACCTCAGCTATCTTTTTCCTCAGTCTTCGGTTCAGGCGCTGACCCTTCCAACGGTTCAGTAGTGCTTGCTTTGCCTCAAGAAGATGAGCGAGCCGGCTATCCATTCTTTCAACCGGAAAATCTGTGGTAATGGTGGAAGAGACGGATTTGATGTCATCTTTAATCTGTTTGACCCACTGCTCCAAGCCTTGTCTGTGGCCATCTTGTTCCCTTTCCATCCTTATCTTCCTGAACTTATCCCAGTCTGTGAAGTGAAATTCTCTCTGCTTTTTACGCTCCACGGAGAAGGTAGTGGCAAGAATACAGTGGTCACTCCCTAGGTCTACAGCAAGGTTCATCCACTGGGCCTTCTTGATGTTCCTTACAAATGTAAGGTCCGGGGTGGAATCGCTGCAGCAAGATGTACCAAGCCTTGTTGGTAGGCTGGGGTCTGTGATTAGGGTGAGGTCAAGTTCACTGGCACATTGCCAAAGTCGATTTCCTTTCCCAGTGTTGTACTTGTAACCCCATGTATGATGAGGGGCGTTGAAATCACCTGCTATGACGAGTGGACATTCTCCGGCGATATTAACAGCTTTCTTTAGAACCGTCTTGAACCCTTGCTTTTGTTCCTTTGGACTGCTGTATATATTAAGAATGAAAATGCTCTGACGGTTGCTGGTACCTGGCACGATCTCTACCATAACGTGTTCCAACCGGCCTGCTTCTATCTTGAGGTCGTGGGTTACGTGCGTTAGTTTGTTGCATACGAAGGTGCAGACTCCCCTCCCTTCAGTATCCCCTATTACAGGCCGGAATCCAGGCAACGTTGCTTGCGGTGAAAGGGTCTCTTGTAATAATATAATATGAGGCTTTTCTTGGCTGCTCCTGATATACTGCTGTAGGGTTGCCTTCTTTTGAAGGTAACCTCTACAGTTCCATTGCCAGATACGAAATGCTTCACGTGGCGCTGCCATCATGGTTATTACATGGGCGGCCAGAGCCTGATGTTGCACCTGTCGACAGGTTTGGTACCACTAGTATTGGTGGCTGAAGGGGTGAGTTTGGTGCATGAGGAGGCCTTGCTGTGTTGTGCAGATATGCTTCGACCTTTGTAATGCGCAAGCTATATGCTCTTCCAGTGCCGCCACGCTTGATTGTAGCCTACCCATCTGCTCGCTAAGATTAGCTACTACTTTGCTGAGCGTGTCAAAGACCTCTTTCATATCTGACATGGTCGTTTGGTTGGCTTCCACGTGTTCTGCCATGACTGCCCTCTTTTTTGTGGTTCTCGAGTCCCCCACGTTTTCAGCCACAGGGACATCAACTGGCTGAGGCATTGGCTGTGAAGACTGCGCGCTGGTTAGCTTAGTGAGAAGAATTTTTATTTCCTTTAACTCAGCTGATAGCCTCTCATTCGATTTTGTAAGTCTCGCGTTTTCTTGCTCTAGCTGTGCAATTCTATCATGCTCTGGCAGCTTACCTGTCATCACCTCTGCCGCGCCGTTGCGCACTCGCTCAGCCCAGCTGCCTTTCGATGTAACTGCAGGCGTCCTCCCCGGGTGTGAAGCCGTGATCTCGAACTGAACGCCAGGCAGCTGGCCATTCGGGTGCCGCCCAGGCTGATCCCTACCCTGATGGTGACCTTGAGAACTCGAGCGCCCCCGTGATTGGGAGCGGGCCTTGGGTCTAGAACCTCTTCTGGAACGCGACCTCCCCCTGGAGTGGGGCCGCCTTTCCTGTTCTTGTGTAGTCTGGATGCTCTGGGTCCCGTAGGCTGGAGTAAGCTGCTTGTTGTTGATCTCCGGACTCGATGTGATTGATGCATCCCGGGCTTCTGCGGCTGCTCGCGATCTTTCCCAACGTCTGCGTCTGACGACGTATGGCACTAAAAACCTGTTCTTGCACTCCTTGTCTGCCGTGGGATGGTGACCGTCGCACAGCCTGCATCTTGGATTGCACTGGTGCAGGCTATCTGGGTTCTTGATCTCGCAGCCTCTGCAGATGGTTTCAGCTGGGTTCGGACAGACGTCAGACCGATGTCCCAGCTTTCCACAGACGTAACAAATATCGATGTTCTTGCGGTAAAGGGAGCACTGCAAAAGTGAAGGTCCATATCTCACGAATCTGGGCACCTTGTGTCCTTCGAACGCTATGATGACTGTCCCGGTGTCCTTGATTCTCTTGGCCTGCAGCGCGAGCGGGTTGTTCGCGTTCACAATCTTTCGGGTCAAAATGTCCTGAGTATCGCTTACGGGGATCCCGCGAATCACTCCTTTACAAGTATCGTGGGGTGCCGTGGCGTACGCGCTAACCTCGAAAACTTTGCCTCCAATGTCAATTTGCTTGACCTTGAGGTATCTTGAAGCTCTGTCTTGGTCCGGAGTGCTTGCCACCATAATGTTCTGCTGCAAGTTGGAACAGATGATGTCCTGCATGGCCTCCTCCTCTTTGATGCCGGCCGCCAGTACTATCGCGTCTGCCACGGCTCCAGTGCCGATTCTCGAGATATTTAATCCTCCACGTGGTCGTAGCACAATTTTGCTGAAGTCCTTGGGTAGTGGCGGCATGCGTCCAGCTCGCACGATTGTATGCTTGGTATCATACCTACTACGACTGGCTCGAGCGTCTCCCGCAACGCCAGCCTTGGTCGACCCCTTGGCAGCAGGAACGCTAACCGCGGCTTGCTTATTCCTTGAGCGTCTCGTTTCGGCTTCCTTCCAACCCATGTCTTCCGTGCAATCCTCTGGAGAGATGTCCTCTCTATCTACTTCGTATTCCATTCTCAGTTGCAGGTCTTGGAACGCGCAGAGCGTTGCGTCACGTTGGCGCCGGGTCGGCGCATCGGCGACAATCGCCTCCTTGGTTAGGCTTAAATCCCCCGGTGGCGTTGCCGTGTAAAAATGTCCCAAAAATGGTTTAAAAGTCCACTCACCAGCACAAAGGTGGTATCTGCTGATTTCTTGAGAACTTAGGCACACGATGGGACTGAAAACTGGGCGACAAATTCGTGAATACCACAGGAAAACATTCTTGAAAGCAGGAGCCGATCTTCGCGCGTCCGCACTGGTCGGCACCTAGAGCGTCTCCCCTCGGCGACCGGACTGCCACGCAAATTCAAGTGTGGCCGATCTGGGAACAAAACATCTTGGTCTGTAGCACCACCATTTTGCCTATGGCACAGCGACTCCTCGGGGACTTCCAGCTGCAAGTGGGGGATCAGCAGCTGCCCGTTCGAGGCCACGCCAAGGCACCAGGGGATACATGCAAGGGCGTCATCAACATAAACCCTGCTGAAAGCCCGGAGAAGATAAAGTCTGAACTGCATTGGCCTCGAGGTACTATCCTCGCGGTCCGCAAACTCGGAGATTCCGTGGCGGCGGTGGTGACTTTCGAGGGCACGAAGTTACCCCGCTTCCTCTTCTACCACTGCGTGGCGACGTATATCCGCGCCTACAAGAAAACGGTCCCTGTTTGTTACCAAGTGCGGTACCATCGGCCATCGACCACCCCAGTGTCCTCACCCCGCTCCAACCCAGTGTGCCAAATGTGGAACCCCCGCACCTGCAGGTCTCAATGCCCACGACTGCCACCCCAAGTGCCTTCTCTGCCACGGCGCCCATGAGACTGGGACCAGTGGCTGCACGGCAAAATATCGGAAACGCAAGCAGCCCTCAACATCTCCTCGAGGGACCACCTCATATTCGTCACAGCCAGACAGCGGCACCAACTTGCATCAGTCGGCTCCACCACTCCACGCCGACACTCGGACATTCCCACCGCTCGAAGCACCAGCGGCGGTACCTCAGGTGAGCAGTTGGGCAGGGAATGCTGCTTCTAAGCCTCTCTCAACCCCTTCTGTCGATCCTCCTTCTCCCGAACTTGCGGCCCTTCGCCAGCAAGTTGCGGCACTTCAAAAGCAAAATTCTCTTAACTAAACAACTCGAACTCTTAAATAAGTGACTTCAACCACAACAACAGTGTACTGGAAGGCCATCCGGTATTGCCTCCTCTGTCCAGGCGGCTACGCCAGCTACGTCCAAGCTTAGTCCTCGTGCTAAGTCCACTCCCATTAAACCGCCGGTTCAAGCAGCCATGTGTACTCCAGCACTCGGAACCGGTGCCGCGTCTACTCCAGAAGCTCTTGAGGCTCCTGGGGCACCTCAGGTTCTCTTGCCCGCTAACCAAACTCTCCCTAGCGAGGAGCGCCCCGCGCATAGAGGAACGCCTTACGCGCGTCGAAGCTTCGATTAATTACCTCCTCACCAGCTTCTCTGTCCAACGCATAGTAGTAGAGGTTACCCAGGCTATTCAAGCCTGGGCAATCACCCAGTTTCAACCCAAGGCATCGCGTTCCCGCTCCTGCTCGGTGAGCAGTGAGGGTGCAGCTCCACGGCGTCGTCGTAAGGTGGCTACCACCACCCCGCCGTCGGATAATCTGGCCTCCGTGCCCCTCCCTGCCTCTGAGGATTCCGAGCGGGACATAGAGGACCATATATAAAACCTAAGACAGTCACGATGGCTACCAATCGTACGTCCCGTTCAAACATTGCGTCTAAATTAGAGATCATACAGTGGAACCCTGGAGGCTTCGGGAACAGGCGAAAGCGTTCACATCTTTCCCTTTTCCTCAGCTCACTTGGCTCTCAGCCGGCCGTCTTGGCGCTCCAAGAATCTGGCCCTGCTCCATCCCTTTCTGGATACTGCTCCTATGTAGGCGGCACCACATGCCTCCTCGTGCATAAAGCCTACACGGCGATACAGATTGACCTTGATCTGGATCTTCCTTACGACTACTGCATGATATCAGTGCTGTCTCAGCGGAGGGGCCAACCATCAATACATATCTTAAACGTGTACTGTCTTCCTCGCCTTGCGAGGGCTTCGTTTGCGCATCTCTTCCATCGGGCGCTGCGTATAGCGGCCCGACAACCACTGGTGATTGTCGGGGACTTTAATGCCCCCAGCCCTCACTGGTGTTACCACTACGAGAAGGCCCGGGGCAGAGAGCTCAAGGAGCTCATTTCCTCGCTGAGCCTCACGCTTCTTACCGATCCGGCACAACCCACACGTTCCGGCAACTCGGTCACGCGAGACACATGCCCCGACCTCTCCATCACCCGTCACATCCGCGATGCTACATGGGAAAATTTAGGCGAAACCCTAGGCAGCGATCACTTTTTTACTCCGCATTTCGTTCACACCGCGGCAGGAAATGCGCCAACACTGGGGCCAAGCCCGTCTCACCGATTGGACTCAGTTCAGAATGCAACCATTCCCCGCCGTCCTCTCCTCGACCGAATATGCAGCGTGGGCATCATACGCCCTCCATATGAAACAAGCGAACACTCGCACCCTTGCAACCTCTAATTTGACTCCTGCAATCGATCCACACCTCCTACATCTTTGGCACGCTCGCCGCGGGCTCGTAAGGCGCTGGAAACGCAACAAACTTAATCGGAAACTTCGCGCTCGCATTGAGGCGCTCACTGCAGAGGCGGGCGCATACTCTGCTCAACTTTCCGATGCTAACTGGGCAGACACCTGTTCGAAGACTGCAAACCAGATGAGCTCTGAGAGTGCTTGGCGACTCTTTGGAAGCCTTCTCGATCCCTCCACCACCAGGGGAGAAACGCAACGCCAGCTCCGCCGTGCTCTGCATGCCTTTCAGGGCACTACGGATCAACTCGCGCGAGAACTTTGTGACCGCTACATCTGCCGCACAATTGATTCCGCAGGCCCAGAATATACGTATTCCGGCGCCCCTAACAACGACCTCGACGCCCCATACACGCTTTCCGATTTACGATTTGCACTCACGAAAATGCGACGGGGCACGGCCCCTGGACGCGACGGAATCACAGTATCGCTCCTGGCAAATCTTCCCGACCAAGCACACCTCTCGCTACTCCACCTTATAAATTCGATATGGGACGGCTCTCCGCTTCCAACGGAATGGACCACATCGGTCGTGACATTCATACCCAAATCGGCAAAGTCCGTTAGAATTGTTGGAACTCCGGGTCCTGCCGGTCTCGTTTTCGGTAGCTGGCCCCGTCGCAGGATCCATCGTCCGACAATTCAGCGAGAAGAAGCGCCCGAACGAACAACAGAGATTTATTTACATGTGGAGAAGTGGTCAACTGACCCAAAGAGAGAAGAGTGAGTGTGATACAAAACGTCTTCGGCATTTTATAGCGCCACGTTGTTGACACTGGGCGCCTTGTCCGCATCGTCAGCCAATACGGTGTCCCCGGCACCTCGGCCACGAGGGAGGGGGAAACACCTCTCACAACACATGGAGTGGCACAACCTAACACGGAGTCCATATATGGTCACGGCGCCCTAAAATGTTACCAAACATGGTCACGAACGCACAGCAGAGTCCGGAGTTCTCCCGGTGAGAGGAGGAGCCTGAATGGGGAGGTGGGGGTGGACGACCCCGTCGGTCAAGAACCGGTTCTCCCCCAAACTCTACTTGCTTGGTTCCCTAGGGCCGGTCGTAACAGTCTCTCGCGCGGGGGGGTGAAGATCTCGATGGGCTGAGGTTTGCAGCCACTGTCCGGAGAGATCAGCGCCGGCAGTCGGTTTGGTGACGACCATCTTTGATGAAGTAGAGGGCAACACCTGCTTCATTGTGGGCTCAACAGACATCACATACGCACATGAAAACACAACTACTCAGCCGGTGAGCGCCGGACAAATCCGCCAAACTCCACCAGGCAATTTTCCCCTTTAATTGATATTAAAGGAAATACACAATTCATTCAAAATGTTACTCACACTTTAAGGTGACACAAAACAACAACACTGGAAGCACACCGAACCCGAAACCCTGGATAGCCGAGTCTTCAACGTTTTCAAACAAGTACACCTAAAAGAGTAAAAAAAAAAAACAATCACTAGCTCTTGTCTAGGTCAGGAAAAAAATGCCAGAGTTCTCGAGACATCCTCTCGCGTCAGGGGCATCGACTTAAGCCATCAGCGTTGCCATGGAGTACACCCCTTTTGTAGCGTATTTCAAACGTATATTGTTGGAAAACGAGGCTCCAACGCAGCAGGCGGCCGTTCTTAGAGGACATGGTCTGTAGCCAGGTGAGAGGACAGTGGTCCACTTCCACAATGAACTTGCTTCCGGCAATATAACAAGCCAGTTTCTGGACTGCCCAAACCAAGCACGCACATTCCTTTTCGCTAGCGCTGTAAACCTGCTCGCGAAGGGTGAGTTTCCGGCTAACATATAGGACGGGATGCTCTTGATCCCCCTCATCCCTTTGACTAAGAACTGCCCCCATGCCTCTATCACTAGCGTCGCATTGGACTATGAAAGGCCTCGAGTAGTCCGGTGAACTAAGCAAAGGTTGGCTCGACAAGGCCGCTTTCAAAACGCGGAAAGCCTTTTCTTTCTCCTCATCCCAGTCGACCATTTGCGGCTCGGTCTTGCGCAACGCGTCAGTAAGAGTGCTGGCAATGTCGGAATATCTAGGGATGTACTTACGATAGTAACCAGCTATTCCAAGAAAAGCCCGAATATCGGTTTTCGTTCGGGGCTGGGGAAAATCTCGGATAGCTGCCACTTTCATTTCAGAGGGACGGCGATGCCCTCGACCGATAACATGCCCGAGATAGAGTACCTCTGCTTGTGCTAGCTGACACTTGGGCGCCTTTACCGTTAAACCTGCTTCGCGTAGGCGTGTCAGTACTGCTCTCAAATGCGTCAAGTGTTCTGGCCAGGACGAGGAAAACACGGCGACGTCGTCCAAGTAAGGCAATGCGAAGTCCTCTTGACCACGCAAAACCTTATCCATTAAGTTGGAAAAACAGTAAGGCGCGTTCTTTAGGCCTAAACTCAACACTTTAGGGCGGAATGTCCCCAATGGTGAAATAAATGCAGCATACCGGCTCGCCCTCTCGGTGAGCGGCACCTGCCAGTAACCTCTCACTAGGTCTAGCGTTGAGATAAATTGCGCGCTGCTTACCCTCTCGACGCGTTCCTCAATGTGGGGAATTGGGTATGTCTGATCCTTGGTGATGAGGTTTAACTTACGATAGTCTACGCAAGGACGCGGATCTTTGCCGGGTACCTCCACAAGAATTAACGGGGAAGTGTAATCACTTTCACACGGCTCAATCACGCCCAATTCCAGCATCCTGTTAACCTCTGCTTTTATTAGCTCAAGCCGGCGAGGTGACACCCGATACGTCTTAGATCTTACCGGTTCCGACGAGGTAAGCTCTATGTCATGAGTGAGGACGGATGTCCGGCCTGGCTCGCTTACAAATCTGTCCTGAAACTCGGTCAAAAGACCACGCAATTCCTGCTTCTGCTTCGTTGTTAGTTGTGACTTTGATACTAAATCCTCAACTCTTTTCTCGATCGGGACTTCGTCCGATTCGGGAGCTAATTCAGGGATTTCTGCCGGAACCTCTTCCGGAACATTTAAAGTCATGTTCACGATGGCTTCCCTCTCTTTGTAGGGTTTGAGTAAGTTGCTATGATACACCTGGTGTACCTTACGACTTCCTGGTAATTTTACCACATAGTTGGTGTCAGACAATTTTCGAGTAATCTCGGCCGGGCCGACCCATTGCACTTCAAGCTTATTCTTTTGGGAGGGCCTCAACAACATGACCCTGTCTCCTACAGCAAAGTGTCGCGCTTTAGCTGTCCGATCGTAGTAAAGCTTAGCCTTCTGCTGTGCTTTGGTCATCGCACTCTCGGTCAGTTCTTGGGCTTTTGTTAGACGATCCAATAAGGTGAGGACATATTCCACTACTACAGGATCATCACCCTGACCTTCCCACGACTCTCTCAGCATACGAAGAGGAGACCGCAGTCTGCGGCCGTAAACAAGTTCCGCTGGCGTAAACCCTGTTGTCTCATGTGGTGCAGTTCTTAGTGCAAACATCGTTGCAGGTAAGCACATTTCCCAGTCAGTTTTCCGTTCAAAACATAAGGCTCTTAACACTCGCTTCATCACGGAGTGAAGCTTTTCTATCGAGTTCGACTGCGGATGGTAGACTGAACTATGCAATAATTTCACGCCACACCGCTCTAGAAAGGTTGTCGTTAAGGCACTCGTGAAAATGGTGCCCTGGTCTGATTGTATCTCGGAAGGAAAGCCTACCCGGGCAACACGGACAGAAGTGCGTTCACTACTTCCACGCAACTTAGCTCTTTTAGCGGGACCGCCTCTGGAAATTTAGTAGCTGGGCAGATTAAGGTCAGGATGTGACGGTAGCCTGAGGTTGTCTTGGGCAAAGGACCTACTGTGTCAATTACCAACCGACGAAAGGGCTCAGTGATTACGGGTACCAGCTTCATTGGAAATTTCGCCTTATCTCCCGGCTTACCCACTCGCTGACACACATCGCAAGATTTTACAAACCTCTCTACATCTTTAAAGCATCCAGGCCAGTAGTATTCCTGTAAAAGACGATTTTTCGTCTTCTTTACGCCTAAGTGGCCTGACCATGATTCTCCATGCACCAAACTAAGCAAATCCTGACGATACGCCTGAGGTACGACTACCTGGTCAAACTCTACTCCTCGCCTATCTAGATATTTTCGATAGAGTATGCCGCTCCTCTCTTGGAATCTCACATTTCGTTTGGCGATTCCCTCTTTCGAACTGTCCTGGAATTGCTTAAGCGTCGGGTCCCCCTTTTGTTCGGTTATTAATAAAGCGGGACTCACCTGCAGCAGCCGACTGAAATTATCCGAAGTTGGCATGACACACAACTCTTTTGTATTTCCTAGTACCTGGAATGTGTCACCCTCTGTGCTATCCTCTGTACTACCAGGAATCGGCTTGGGAGCAACGGCATTTTCTATTTGCTCGGTCAACGAGGCGTAATTGACCCCTTCCAATTCGGGAGGAGGTTCAACGTCGCCTTTAGGAATGGTTGCCTCCGCGACTACGGCTTCTGCAGCCTGTTCTCGCACAAGTCGATTAGTTACCGTGGTGTCCAACTCGCAACCAGGCCCGTTGTCGATTTGAGGCTTGTTTGCCTCAGTGAATGTTGCTCTCGCAGCCAGCGCACGTGCCTTCGATCTAGTCAGTGCCTGCACTATGCCTTCTCCCAACGTTAGACCTTTCTCCTTCAGCATTTGATCTGACTTATTTGAAAATAAGTAAGGATACTGAGGGGGTAGATATGGCGATACCGCGGCTTCCGTTTCCAACGTACCAAATGCGCCTTTAAGGACAACTTTAGCTACGGGGAGGCACTGACTGTTTGCTTCTACGGCTTGTCTAATCCAGGCACAGTCTCCTGAATACTGTCCGGACTGAACAAAAGACGGATGAACTACGTCCATAGTGGCTGCGGAGTCTCTAAGAACCCGACACTGCTTGCCGTTCACGGTAAGGTCGTACATATAGGGCTCTAACAACTTCATGTTCTCGTCGGCTTCATTTATAGATAAAAGGCCACCTTTTCTTTCGGGCAATGTTTCGCGAAGTGCCCTGTTTCGTGGCAATTGAAACAAGTCGCCGGTTTTTTCGCCTCAGATTTCCTTTTGCTTGCCTCTGCCGACGCCCCATGGTTAGATGCCTTGTTTTCCTCACCCTTTTGTGCGAGACTTGTCGGTTGTTTTCTAAACGGCGCCTTATTCGGTAGTAGGAATTTTTCCTTTTTAGGCTCGCTGTTTGCCCCGAGGGCGCGGCGCGTAACGAATTCTTCAGCGAGCTCTGCGGCTTTCGTTACGGTGTTCACGTCCAGTCTATCCTGCACCCAGAACCTCACCTTTTCTGGTAACCTTTGATAGAATTGTTCCAGACCGATACACTCGAGCACCTTGTCATGATTCCCATACGCCTTTGCCTCTTTGAGCCACTCCCTCATGTTGGCCATTAACTTGTAAGCAAACTCCGGGTATGAATCATTGTTCTCTTTTACGGCGTTGCGAAATTTTTGTCTGAAACCTTCCGCTGACAACCTGTATTTCTTGAGAAGGCTCGACTTTACCTCACTGTACTCGTCAGCCTCCTCTTTCGTGAGGCGCGCGATTACTTCTGAGGCCTCCCCCGGAAGTAGGGACAACAAGCGTTGAGGCCACGTATCCTGGCTGAAACCTTGCCTTTCACAAGTTCTCTCAAAGTTGACGAGAAACAGCCCAATGTCCTCCCCTAGCTTGTACGATCTCATTAGGTCCGTCATTTTGAACCTGACCCGCTCTGCGGTACCGGATGCCTCGCTGCCTCCTGTTCTACTATTATGGCTAATCTCTAGCTCGAGGCGCTTCATTTCAAGCTCGTGCTTTCGCATCTTATCTGCCTCGGCTTCTGCCGCTTTCCTTTCGGCCTCGGCCGCCTTTCTTTCGGCCTCGGCCGCTTGCCTCTCCTGAATCTCCTCGACACATTCTGACAGCTCGTCATCCTCCGCCCCCAATGCGAGAATCGCCTCTATCAGCTCTGGCTTTCTTTGAGAGTCCGACACCTCCAGATTCAACTCCCTTGCAAGTAGCAACAACATGGACTTTCGCAGGGATTTCAGATTCATGGCTGCTTCCAGTACCGCTGTCTCTGTTCCACAAAGATTCCTGTCCTGCAACTAATTAACCTTGACGGCAACGACAGCTCTAGGTTCCTGCCTTGCCTCAAGTTTTCCGTTAACTTAGTCTACAAATAAAGCTTCAAACAGCTCTTATACGGAATCCTGCCCTGCCACTGTTAACCTTGACGCCACTGACAGAAGGAGCTTAACCAAGCTATCACACAATTTCTGCCTGACGCAAGTTACCTGTTAACCCAATGACCAAGACAGCCCCTCTCTACCAGCTTTTACTTAACACATAGAGTAAATGCCTGGTAAAATTTAACAGAGAAAGCCGGCACTCACCCAGTTCGCAGTCATGTCTCCGGCGTCGTGCCTCTCAGAAGTGCCGTTCGGTTCCCTTTGGAAGTCGATGAGCTCGTGTAATCCTTCTCCTGTCGTCCCGTTGTTGAACTTCGGGCTCACTCCGTCCAGTGGTCGCTTTCGGGGTTATCGGCATCCCACCGCTGCCACCAGTTGTTGGAACTCCGGGTCCTGCCGGTCTCGTTTTCGGTAGCTGGCCCCGTCGCAGGATCCATCGTCCGACAATTCAGCGAGAAGAAGCGTCCGAACGAACAACAGAGATTTATTTACATGTGGAGAAGGGGTCAACTGACCCAAAGAGAGAAGAGTGAGTGTGATACAAAACGTCTTCGGCATTTTATAGCGCCACGTTGTTGACACTGGGCGCCTTGTCCGCATCGTCAGCCAATACGGTGTCCCCGGCACCTCGGCCACGAGGGAGGGGGAAACACCTCTCACAACACATGGAGTGGCACAACCTAACACGGAGTCCATATATGGTCACGGCGCCCTAAAATGTTACCAAACATGGTCACGAACGCACAGCAGAGTCCGGAGTTCTCCCGGTGAGAGGAGGAGCCTGAATGGGGAGGTGGGGGTGGACGACCCCGTCGGTCAAGAACCGGTTCTCCCCCAAACTCTACTTGCTTGGTTCCCTAGGGCCGGTCGTAAGAGTATCGAGGCACTGAGACCCATCTCACTTACGTCCTGCGCAAGCAAACTCATGGAAACCATGGTTCGCGAACGCCTTTCCGCCTACTTGGTGGCCAAGAGGACCTTTGCCGACACGATGTTTGGCTTTCGCCCGCATCTGTCGGCGCAGGACGTCCTGCTCCAGCTTCAACACGATATCATAGAGCCGACTACTATGCGCCATAACGATAAAGCCGTGCTCGCTCTCGATCTCCGCGGGGCGTTCGACAACGTCAAACACAGCACTATACTCACTAACCTGTCTACCACAAACTGCGGGCAGAAGACTTTCAACTACATTCGCGCCTTTCTATCACATCGCACCGCCTTCATTCGGCTTAATTCTACCTAACACGGCCCGTACTTATTAGGCACGCGGGGTACACCTCAAGGGGCAGTCCTGTCTCCTCTGCTTTTTAACCTGGCGATGAACCTCCCCTCTCTTCTAAGCGAGGTCGAGGGAATACAACACGCACGGGGTCGTGACGTGGCCGAAGACAGGAGACTTCGTGTTGGGATTTAACTGTTTATTTGGGCGAACCTGTGCCCGGTAAACGGAAAGTCCAATTACAGCAGTAGTCTTGCACAGATAGCAGTCTCGGACTGATAGCGGCGAACGGAGCGTCGGCCTTCGATCAACAACTGACAAGCGGCAAAGCGCGTCGGCATTTATACTCTTGCTGTCGAATGTTCTAGCGTTATCGCTGGCGGTGGCGTAGGTTCCAGAATAATCTGTACCGTTCGCACAGTGGGCGTGATCTTATCGAAATGATCTACTACAGTCCGGAACCTTCTCGAAAACTGCAGGCGCGGTTTGCGCTGAGAATCGTGTGGTGTTTTGGGACGATAACAAAAACTTGGGAAATGGAACGTGGCATTGCCCCCCTCTGAAAAAAAAGGCATCGTCCCGATGCTTTAACTAAAGATGAAGGTACAATAATAATGCAAGAAAGTACAATCAATAAATTACGATACAACAATAATACGAAAAAAACACTGTTTCAGTTTGTTAACGTGCATGAAACGGCTTGAGGCGCGCGACATGTACGACTTCAGGTCGCGATCGGCGTCGTTGAGAGTTCGTGATGCCGTCGGGGACAACCTCGTAATCAAGTGGGCCGAGACGTCGAACCACCCTGTACGGTCTGAAGTACCGTCGCAGAAGCTTTTCACTTAGTCCACGTCGGCGTATCGGCGTCCACACCCAAACACGTTCACCGGGCTGGTATACCACGAAGCGTCGTCGAAGGTTGTAACGGTGGCTGTCGGTCGTCTGTTGATTCTTGATACGGAGACGCGCAAGTTGTCGGGCTTCTTCGGCGCGTTGAAGGTACTCGCTCACATCGAGGTTTTCTTCGTCGGTGACGTTGGGTAACATGGCATCGAGCGTCGTTGCCGGGCTACTTCCGTAAACCAATTTGTATGGAGATATCTGCGTCGTCTCCTGCACCGCCGTGTTGTATGCGAAGGTCACATACGGAAGAATGGCGTCCCACGTCTTGTGTTCGACATCGACGTACATTGACAGCATGTCGGCGATCGTCTTGTTAAGCCGCTCGGTGAGGCCGTTGGTCTGTGGGTGGTACGCTGTCGTCCGGCGGTGGTTTGTTTGGCTGTATGCCAAGATCGCTTGAGTTAAGTCGACAGTGAATGCCGTTCCTCTGTCGGTGATAAGGACCTCCGGGGCGCCGTGACGTAGGACGATATTTTCGACGAAGAACTTAGCTACCTCGGATGCACTGCCTTTTGGCAGGGCTTTTGTCTCGGCGTAGCGGGTGAGGTAGTCGGTAGCTACCACGATCCACTTGTTTCCGAAAGCCGACGTCGGGAACGGCCCCAGTAGGTCCATACCAATCTGCTGGAAAGGTCGGCAAGGTGGATCAATTGGCTGCAGAAGTTCCGCTGGCCTTGTCGGCGGTGTCTTGCGTCGCTGACAGTCCCGGCATGTCCTCACATAACGAGTGACGTCGGCGGTAAGACGTGGCCAGTAGTACCTTGTATCCTCGCGAGCGTGCGAGAAACACCGAGGTGCCCTGCCGTCGGATCGTCGTGCAAGGCCTGCAGGAGTTCTGGTCGCAGAGCTGAAGGCACCACAAGGAGGTACTTAGCTCGAAGCGGTGAAGAGTTTTTCTTTTGTAGAAGACCGTTTCGTAGAAAGAACGACGCAAGTGCGCGCTTGAATACCTTCGGAACTTCGGCGGTCCTGCCTTCGAGGTATTCTATTAGGGCCTTAAGTTCCGGGTCGGCCGGCTGTCGTTCAGCGAAGTCGTCGGTAGTTATCGTTCCCAAGAAGTACTCGTCATCCGGGTCGTCGGGTAGCGGTTGGTCGACAGGCGCACGAGAGAGACCGTCGGCGTCGGAGTGTTTTTTGCCGGACTTGTAAATGACAGTAATGTCATACTCTTGAAGTCTCAGGCTCCATCGTGCGAGGTGACCTGAAGGGTCCTTCAAGGTGGCTAGCCAACACAAGGCGTTGTGGTCGCTCACAACTTTGAAGGGCCTGCCGTAGAGGTAGGGGCGAAATTTCGACGTAGCCCAGATGATGGCGAGGCACTCCTTTTCTGTTGTGGAATAATTTGCTTCTGCTTTGGATAGCGATCGGCTGGCGTAACTAATAACCCTTTCAAGTCCGTCAGCCCTCTGCACAAGAATGGCGCCAAGACCTACGCTGCTTGCGTCAGTATGTATTTCTGTCTCGGCGAATTCGTCGAAATGGGCAAGTAACGGAGGCGTCTGGAGGCGATGTTTAAGCTCCTGGAAAGCGTGTTCCTGTGGCGTTTCCCACTTGAACTCCACGTCGGCCTTGGTAAGGTTAGTGAGAGGATCGGCGATGCGGGCGAAGTTTTTCACGAACCGCCTATAATAGGCGCACAGGCCCAGAAATCGGCGCACGGCCTTCTTGTCAGTGGGCGGCGGGAAGTCGGCGATGGCGGCTGTTTTCCGTGGATCGGGACGAACTCCAGACTTGCTGATAACGTGTCCCAGAAACAAGAGCTCCTCATACGCAAATCTGCACTTTTCTGGCTTCAGTGTGAGTCCGGACGTCTTGATGGCTTGAAGTACAGCTTCAAGGCGCCGAAGGTGCTCGTCGAAACTCGAGGAAAACACGACGACGTCGTCCAAGTACACAAGGCAAGTCTGCCACTTCAATCCTGCCAGGACTGTATCCATAACGCGTTGAAAAGTTGCAGGCGCTGAGCAAAGGCCGAAGGGCATCACCTTAAACTCGAAGAGGCCGTCCGGTGTTATAAACGCCGTCTTCTCTCGGTCTCTTTCGTCGACTTCGATTTGCCAATAGCCAGTCTTGAGGTCCATTGACGAAAAGTACTTGGCGTTATGGAGCCGATCAAGTGCGTCGTCTATTCGTGGGAGAGGATACACGTCCTTTCTTGTGATTTTGTTCAGGCGGCGATAATCGACGCAGAAACGTAGGGTCCCATCCTTTTTCTTCACTAACACCACGGGGGATGCCCATGGACTCTTGGACGGCTGGATAATGTCATCCCGCAGCATTTCATCAACTTGTCTCTTCATGGCCTCACGTTCTCGCGTCGAAACCCTGTACGGACTCTGACGGAGTGGTCTGGCATTTTCTTCGGTTATGATGCGATGTTTCGTGATTGGGGTCTGCCGAATTTTCGATGACGACGAAAAGCAATCTTCGTATTGCAGGAGCAGGGCCTTGAGCTGTTCTTGCTTATCGTTCGGAAGTCTGGGATTGACGTCGAAAGCTATGGGAGGGGCTTGGTTCCTCTGAGCAGGTTCCGCAGAATCGGCGAGGGCGAAAGCACTGGTGGCTTCGACAATTTCTTCGATGTATGCGACCGTTGTTCCTTTGTTCACATGTTTGTACTCATTGCTGAAATTCGTGAGCATAACCGTTGCTTTGCCTCCTCGCAGCTCTGCAATTCCTCTTGCGACGCAAATATTTCGGGTGACCAACAGATGCTGACTGCCTTCAACAACGCCTTCCAAGTCAGGTGATTTAGGAGCGCCGACTGAAATAATGACGCTTGAGCGAGGCGGAATGGTGACTTGTTCTTCCAGCACATTCAAGGCATGGTGTCCTGACGGCGTGCGCGGTTGTAGTGCTTCTTCTGTGGATAACGTTATCGACTTTGTTTTTAGGTTGATGACAGCACCATGGAGGCATAAGAAGTCCATGCCAAGGATGACATCTCTCGAGCAACGCTGTAGGACTCCGAAGTCTGTAGGATAAACACGGCCGTTAATGGTGACTCTCGCTGTGCAGATTCCTGCAGGCGTTACGAGATGACCTCCGGCTGTGCGGATTTCAGGGCCTTTCCAAGCTGTCCTAACTTTCTTTAACTTCGCGGCAAACGACCCACTGATGACAGAATAGTCGGCTCCAGTATCGACGAGAGCGGTCACACTGTGGCCGTCGATAAGAACGTCGATGTCGCTAGTTCGCCGTCTCGCATTACAGTTAGGGCGTGGCGTCGGGTCACGGCTGCGTCGGCTTGTTCCGCTGCTTCCATGTTGCGTCGTCAGGCCACCTCCGGTAAGTGAGCTTTCGCCGCGAGGGCTTTGCCTGGTTGGCATTGTGTTCGGAAAGCTCCGTCGCGGCGTCGTCGTCGTCGGAGGATCTTCGGTAGTTCGTCGCACAGCAACCGCACCTCCACCGGTTGCTGCCCTTAGTTTCCCGGATACGGGCTAGGAGACCGGCCCCGCGTTGGGCCGGAGTACTGCCGGGGGTGCGGTGACATGCGGCGTCTGGGCGACGGCGAACGGGAAGGACTTCGGGGTGTCCATTGAGTTCCTGTCAGGTAGTCGGCGATGTCACGTGGCCGTTCCCCTGGCTGCGGACGTGGTGCATCGACGGCGAAGCCACGCAGTCCCATCTGTCGGTACTGGCAACGGCGGTAAATGTGCCCGGCCTCGCCGCAGTGGTAGCACAGTGGGCGGTGGTCAGGGGTGCGCCAAACGTCGGTTTTCCTCGGCGCACTGCGCTGGCCCGCTGGTGAACGGTAGGTCGTCGGTGGGGGTGGTGGCGGCGGTGGCGTCTGGCGACGGAAGTGCGACGAGGCGGCGTTTTGGCGTGGACGGGGAGGAGCGTTGTGGCGCACTGCAGCGGCGTAGCTCATAGTTTCTGGCTCGGGCAGCGGTGTTTGGGGAATTCGAAGTGATTGCCGAACTTCTTCTCGCACAATGTCGGCGATCGAATCCACTTGAGGGTGCGCCGAAGGCAACAGTTTGCGCAGCTCTTCCCGCACGATCGCTCGGATCGTTTCACGCAGGTCGTCGGAGTCACTGGCTTGAGCAGCAGCGCATTCTGGAGTCAGGCGACGATTATACTGTCTGGTGCGCATGTCCAGCGTTTTTTCGATGGTGGTCGCCTCGGATACAAATTCTTGGACGGTGTTCGGTGGATTCCTCATTAGTCCCGCGAAGAGCTCCTGTTTGACCCCTCGCATGAGGAAACGAACTTTCTTCTCCTCAGGCATGTCTGGGTCAGCGTGACGAAATAGGCGGGTCATCTCCTCTGTGAAAATTCCAACCTTCTCATTTGGTAGCTGAACCCGGGTCTCTAGTAGAGCAGCGGCCCTCTCTTTGCGAGCGACGCTCGCGAACGTTTGCAGAAATGCGCCGCAGAAGACATCCCACGTTCGGAGCGTGGACTCATGATTCTTTAGCCAGGTCCTTGCGGTGTCTTCCAGGTAGAAATACACACGACGGAGCTTTTCTTCGTTGTCCCAGTGGTTGAGGGCGGCCACACGGTCGTATGTTTCTAGCCAGGTTTCCGGGTCTTCAAACGATGACCCATGAAACGTTGGTGGTTCCCTGGGTTGATGAATGACGATCGCGGGCTGGGACGCTCCGGTTGTCATTGTCGCTGCAGTAGAGGTCATGGCCTTGGCCTTCCGCGCCTTGTCTTGTAGAAGCCCGTACTCCGGTGGGAGACCTTGCTGTCGGCGGCTTGTTCGCTGCTCTTGGTTGGCGTCGGTGTCTTCTCCGCGACGTGGGCTGGGTTCACGGCTTGACGGGGTGTCCGGTACATGAACGAAGCTGCACCTCCACCAGATGTCACGGGGTCGTGACGTGGCCGAAGACAGGAGACTTCGTGTTGGGATTTAACTGTTTATTTGGGCGAACCTGTGCCCGGTAAACGGAAAGTCCGATTACAGCAGTAGTCTTGCACAGATAGCAGTCTCGGACTGATAGCGGCGAACGGAGCGTCGGCCTTCGATGAACAACTGACAAGCGGCGAAGCGCGTCGGCATTTATACTCTTGCTGTCGAATGTTCTAGCGTTATCGCTGGCGGTGGCGTAGGTTCCAGAACAATCTGTACCGTTCGCACAGTGGGCGTGATCTTATCGAAATGATCTACTACAGTCCGGAACCTTCTCGAAAACTGCAGGCGCGGTTTGCGCTGAGAATCGTGTGGTGTTTTGGGACGATAACAAAAACTTGGGAAATGGAACGTGGCAATATGCGGACGATATCACAATCTGGACCAACACCGGCTCCTTAGCGCAAATCGAAGAACGCCTGCAAAAGGCTGCCCTTCTGGTGGACACCTACGCTGGTTCATGCGGCCTGGAGTGCTCTCCAGCTAAATCGGCTCTTCTTTCAGTCTCTCGGCTACCGCCGCCTCAAATTTTTCTTCCGTCCGGGCCCGTCCCGTCAGTGCAAAATATTCGGGTTCTTGGCCTTCACCTCACATCGTCCTTGGATCCAAAGGGCACAATAGCAGGCCTCAGACGCACCAGCGAACAGGTGAGACGCGTGATACGGCGAGTCTCTACCAAGCGCGGCGGCCTCCGCGGGTCTCAGTCCCTCCGATTGGCCCACGCGTTTGTGACCAGTCGCGTCCTCTAAGCCTTGCCTTACCTTCGCCTGCGTCGTCGACACGAGCACCAGCTGGACGTCCTTCTTCGTTCAGTATACAAACGCGCTCTGGACCTACCTATTGCAACTTCCAACAGCCGATTCGCGGCTCTGGGGGTACACAACACCTTTGCAGAGATGCGCGAAGCTCATCGCGTTAACCAAATCAATCGACTGTCGCAGACGCCTTCAGGGCGCCGTCTTCTACACAGACTTGGCCTTAACCCGATATCTGACCAAGACCCTCTGCAGCCGGTACCAGAGCTCTGGCGTCAAAAGCTATGGGTGGAACCTCTACCCTGTAATATGAACCCCGACCTCCATCCTGGCCGTAGACTAGCACGCGCCGCGGCCCTTCATACGCGACACTCCGATCGTCCTGGTGTTTTCTACGTGGACGTCTTGGGTCCCTCCCCCTCGGGTCACTTCACGGCTGCCGTGATTACAGAGGGCAAACACGTCGATGGCCTCTCCTTTCGAGCAGACACAGTAACGCACGCTGAAGAGGTTGCCATAGCTTTGGCCGCCTCTCACCCTGCCTCACGCACCATCCTGACGGACTTGCGCTCGGCCTGTTCTCAGTACCTTCAGGGTTCCATTGCCCCGCTGGCGGCTAGCCTACTACAGGCAGCCTCTTGGCGCTTTAACCCTCATCCCATTCGTATAGTCTGGACCCCAGGCCACTCGGGCCTGCCCGGCAACGAGGCAGCAAATGCCGCTGCCCGCGCTTCTCCTGTCCGGGCCGTTGCCCCTCCATGTCCCGAGACGGAATCTGGTCATACCAACCTGACGCGCTTTCGCGAAATTTTGGCTTATTACCGGGCTTCGCGCCGCCTCTACCCGGACCCCGCACGCGGTTTGGAGAAAGCGGACGAACGACTGCTACGCCGCCTGCAGACGAACACCTTTATCAGTCCGGCGGTCGCCAGGCACTTTTTGCCGGAAATCAATGGCACCTGCTCGACCTGTCATGTCCTCGCCGACACATATCACGTCGTAGCATCGTGCTCAGTTAATCCCGTCCCTTTCTCATCCCCTTTTCCTATCCCAACTAGAGAGGCTTGGGAGGAGCACCTGCTCGGCTGCTCTACCTTGGCTGCGCAACGCTCCTTGGTGGAGCGCGCACGGGCAGCTTCCAGCTACACTGGCGTCCCGGAATAGGGTCTGGCCACTCTAGCACGCCGATGGGCCACGTCGGCACTCTCTAGTAGACTTTTTCTGAAATAAATGTTTTTTACCACCACCACCACCTGTGCCGACTAAAAGTAAAACTTTATGTAATGTCTTACTGACAATTTGTACTTAAGATATGAAAATTTGATGTATACGAAGCACAGTTGCGTTATTTCTTCCGTCATTTGCGTTTTATAGCTCGGATAAGCGAGAACTCTTTCTTCAGTATCATGGAGCCACAACAATTGTTTTCTATGAAAAACGGGTCGCCATGCAGATCGCATTTCCAAAATACGGAGAACACAAGTAAGTCTACTGTCGAGACTGTTTGTAAAGATGATGAAGACGAGCAACAGGTTCTGAACGTCCATGGGCATTACATCTCGCTTCGCAAGAACCTGCGCTCGAAGATCGCGTAGCCTTGGCTCTACTGCACGGAACTCTTGAAACGGGGTAGACAAGAAGCGTCGTTCGTGTGTTCGTGCAGCGCATTGGGTAGGTGAAACGCTTTCAACGTCCCCCTTCGACCATGTGCACGTTGTTGTGTGCACGCAACTTTAGGTATACCCCATGAAACACGAAAAGTGACCGTCGGCGTTCAACATGAATTGTTTTTAAGGTATCGCGTCATCGCAGAGTACGTCAGGATTGCGAAAATATTGACGCAGTGATGGAAGTGCTGCTCCAATTGCTCCAAACTGCTCCAAAAGAGAAACGCTGTTCCCCGCTGCTCTAAAAGGCAATATTTGTTAGTAACTGCTCCAAATTTGCTCCAAAATGGTGTTGGCAAACGAAAAAAAAAATGAAGCTGAACCATGGGACATCCCGTGGGCTTAAGCGAAACCAAAAGCAAGCTGTGTACACAATCAATCAATCAATCAATCAATCAATCAATTTCCACTTCAGGAAGTAGAGGGCATGGGAAGAAAAAGCTGTTGTGAGCTTGACTAGGCTTCCCAGCCGATTACAGTTCAGCATGCAGGGATGGTATACAGAAAGTGGTGTACATAAGTATAAACACACAGACGGCATACATTGTTCTATACGCCATCAAAAAACATCAATGATAAGTTCAAAGCTGACATTTGAGACATCAACTCACCAAAAAAGCATGAAGTGCTGACTTGCAACAATAAATGTCAAAATCATTTTGCGATAACAGGTTTAACACAGAGAGCAAGGTTGTTCTTAGCATCTGGGCCCCGTAATTTGTGCGCGGCGTTCTTGTTTCTTACTTTCTCATGAGCCGTAAGGGATACGAAGAAGAATATTCAGCTAATTCTGCCAAATCTGCAAGCATTGGAATATTGTTGTTTATTTCATATTTATATCTAAGAACAAGGTGTAAGTCATACGTGTTGAAAACCGTAGGGATATCGGCAGCTTGGAAGAGTTGTGCAGAAGGGTGATCTCTGGCTAAGTTATAAATGATGCGCAAAGCTTTCTTTTGTAGGACGTGGACCTTTAAGGATGTGCGCGTGCCAGTGCCACATACAAGTTGGCACTATCATCCTAGTATGCTACACAGTGGCGTAAATCCAGAAAAATCTTAAGAGGTGACACATATCAGGCCATGGTATCCAATTCGTACTTTTATAACTGGGATGTATTTCTATTTATGTAAGAATAAAATCATGCTTTCATATAAAATTAAAAAATAAACGAGCATGGGGCTCGAGCAATCGCATTGTTCTATTGTCTCTTTTTTTTTCACCATTTTTATATTTTGATAGTTTACACATTTGAGGGGCATTTAACACAGGTACGCAGTAAAAGATAAAAAGCCTTTTAAAAAGTTCATAGCACTATACTTAACTGTTAACTCAATTATATCACGTGCTAAAGCTAAATCTCAAGGGGGGCACTTGCAAGGGCTGTCCTCCCCAGCCTGAACACAGGAATTCTTAAGTCCGAACTCTCTTGACCCTGATTAGCACACTCATATAGGCCGCATTTCCGTGTGAAGCACCCTTCAGGATTGCGAGCCTGCTTTTCCCGGTGTGCACGATGACTAATTTTGACCGTTATTATACAGCAGTGAATGAAAGTCCTTGCCTCACTGTGCATGCTAACATAATCCAGATGCACAATGAGAATAAATCTCTTCACCGCAGCGTTCTGCAGTGCAGTGAAGATTCCTATTTTGTAATAAAATATATTTACATAGCTTTAGCGTCAATGTAGTGTGTCTTTCTTCGCATGGCGTAGCCAGAAAATTTTGTTGTTAACGTGGGGGGGGGGGGGACTTTTTTTATTTCTGAGGGGCATCCCCTTGAAATCGTCTTTTTGTTTTTGCTTTCTGTGCTGTGGCGCCAGAATTCTGGGGGGATGGGGGGGGGGGGGGAGTACGCTGCCTGGCTGCGCCCCTGTTTCTTCGTACACCTTCTTAGTTAAGTTTTCCTCCATTCATTCTTTCGTGCTGTGGATATTTCGGCGGCGTACGAAATAGCAGAATGTGAGCACAGTGTATTAGTTCTGTAACGATGTATTTCAAGTACAAGGGGCATATCTTTACAAATTCTTTATTCAGACGCCATTCTCTGCTACTGCTACCTGGCCGCCGTCATAAGAAACGGGCAGCGTTTCATTCATTTAGTCGCCGCTACGGGCCGCCACTTCCCAATACTTTTGTGCAGCGACTTCATCGCTTGTTTCCTTAGTGTTAATATGCACATATTTTATTGTAACTCTCTGATTGTTTCGTTCTTTCTCACGTCGCGCTAGAGCGTTCATTAGCATCGCAACCATTCGGGTTCGGTTCCTGCCAAAGGCACACATCTGAACACAACTCCTTGTCCGGTTTGTTTTGCAGTGCTCCTAGGTTACATGCACAGTACATTTATGAAAACCAACAGACTCTGAAGCCAGGAAATATACAGGGGACATTATAATCATTATGATATTGACTATAGTGCTTCCGCTAACTCTCCCAGGTTTACATGCACAGATGTGCCTGATAACGTGCACAGGAGGACCACCGCCGCTGTAGCTCGATTGGTGGATTATCTGACTCGTTATTCGAACGTTGCGGGTTCGCTTCTTGCCGGCAGCAAGTTCTGTTTTCGGCCACTTCGGCTTCTTCACAATCCTGTCATAATTTCTACGAATAAAATCCCCCATATTTTCATTGACTTTGTCAGCTGGTTTTCATTGGTATCTAACAGAAAAAAAGCAATTAAATTCCCTTTCGTTAATTATACGAATTTTATCTACTTTGATTGCTCGAGGCTTTATTCTCAGCCGCATTTGAAAAAAGAAAACAACCATTTTTCACGTTTTACTAAACTTTCGTCCGACAGCTCCAAAAACATTGTTTAGATTAGAGTGAGTGCGAGAGTACCACAAGAGTTCGCTTGGTGAGAGAAAGCGAGCAATATGAATAATACGCATGGTAACCCGTGCCCCCGCTCAGGGGGAAGGGGCAGGGGTCCCTTAGTCACCTTGAGGGGGGGGGGGGCGCAAAGTTTGCCTCCCTGGGGACGAACCATATCGTAGCGCAGGATTCCTCGTTAGAGGGGGGGGGGGCGATCGCCTCCCCCCCTCAAGCTTCTGAAGGGAAACCCTGCGGGCACCTATGGTGGTGATGCCGCCACGAACTTCACGCATCGCCTCGTTCTGACCTCCTTTTGTTTTGAAAGACTCAGCTGGTATCTGCGTTATTAACTGTCGATAAAAATGGATTGTACGTGTACTGAAGGAACCGGAGACTCAACAGATAGCAAGTTGCAGGACATTTTATTGAACTAATAGTGCCCAAATATGAAGATTGCTCGAGATAAGTCACGTCAGAGTGACGTTCAGGTGCTGGAATGACGGCGCGAAATAAAAATGAAGCTTCGACCTGCACTTCGCCCTTTAATCCGCAATGTCCATAGACTGTTGCGCTGCCAAGCGGAATTGAGGAACGTCCTCTCAAGGATGGTCATTCTCCCTTGTTCGGCTGAGCTAACTTCAGTGCTAACGAGTTAGCAAGAAACGAACACTAGCTATCACTTTGCACGTTTCCTGCATCAGAGAACAAACCGGATCCACAGCGACTCCATAAATCTAGTTCGTTCTAGCGAGACTTGAAGTTTTCATGAAAATACGTGGAAACTCGCGCTTTCGATGATGGGCCGCCAAGTACACATACATATCGACTTCGGGAGGTTTTCTGTAATCGAGTGGGGTAATTGCTATCGTCCGACTTTTGCAGTTGAAACTCACGTTATTTTACTTGTATTAAGGTCACTACTTGTATGTGGCATTCGTCAGTGCTTTTGATTGCATGAATCCCATAACACTGTACGCGGAAAGTCGCACGTGCTCGCGATTATCTCAAATTTGCTTTAGTGCTGTGTAGCTTGTTTTTGTACGTTTGTTGATAGATGGCAGCACACTGCAAGCGCTTTGTTTTTTGACCGGTTTGAGAGCAAAACGTTCTCCGCGCCCAGAACAAAATAGACGTTGAGTAGTCAAGTAGCTCGGCAGAGGAAATTCTTCAGATTTCTTTTACCAGTGATGCTGAAAGAAACTGCCTTGACGATGGGAATTTTTCACTGGACGTAAAGGGTTGTGAAAGCAGTGAGAGTGACGGCGACGATCAACGATCAGCTGCCTGTTCACGAGGAGCGAAGCTGCACTTCACATCCTGTCATGCCTTAATATTTTTGACGTTCATAAGTCACTTTGATCGTATTTAATGTTTAGTATGCTTCAGTGAATTCGTAATAAAAGCACACTTGTGCGTGTGCATTGCAAGTAGCGCAGTTATTGTGGATAATATAGAGCGCCGCATGCTGCCGGCACTCTCGACCAGCGAAGCTAAATGGTTAAAACGTCGGCCACAATCCACGCCTCTCTGCTAACTTCTGTAGTTGTACGACGTTTTTTTCGCATCATCGAATTGTTCGACCTTGCGAAAAACACACGTGTGTATATTCTTTCAGATATTCATGTTTTCATCGTGCTGATTGAACCTGCAACACCCAGTGAATTGTCACGGCTATAGCCTGAGCACGGCGTTGACACAACGGCTATACTGCCTGGGTTGTTGAATGCTCGTGTTCCATTTGAGGAGCAAATCAGTGTTCCTGACAGCGCAAGTAGCGACGAGGGCGTAATGTTTGCAAACCGTCATCACGTCAAAAAACAAAAAAAAACCAAAAAAAAATAACGGTGCCGTGCAGCAGCGATGGCGGTATACTTGCTAGCGGCTTATACTATACTGCGGCAAATCCGTCAGGCAGGCTCGGTACATACTACCTCCGAGCGCCGCTGAGTTCATGCGTCAATTCTAGTTCATGCAGTTTTTTTTGTAGCACGCACATGATTTCGCACAGCATTGTTCATGCATGGTAACGGAGTTCAAATATAACCTTTAACACCGCGGCAAATAATTAGGCGCCGTGTTTTTCCATGAGTATCTTTGTCTCACGTAAATTTCGGTGCAGCTCATGACTTCAACCGGTGAAAGGGGCACGGGCTATACGCGTCCTATCTGTTCTTATGCTAACACATGGGTTGGCCCTCCTCCGGTTGCCATATTGGATCGCACATCACGCCACTTATAGTTGGTCGGTATTGGAAATAATGGCAAAAAAAAACGACAAAATCAACATCATGAGAGTCCGCACTAAACAGTTCACGAGTCTAAACACTGCTAGTGTTTCATTGCCACACCCGTTTGAGGGGAAGGGTGTGCAAATTCCCCTGGGCCAGCCAACCTGACCTGCACTATTCCCTGTTCATTTAAAGATTCCTTGTTGAGGTACATAGAAAAGTATGCTTTGCCATGGGGATCTTGTCATGGATTTTTGAAATCAGATCAATGTTTCCAAAACAAATTGGTTGGTTGGTCAGCTGGCTGCTTACGTGGTTGGTTGTTCCTTAGTAATATGACTCAACCCACCGCGGGGGCTGCTCCCATGAACAGCATCCCATGAAAGGGATGCTGTCTTGTTTCAGAAACTATATTGAGTTCTTCCGTCGGCGTGACTCATATTCTACATTTTTTTTCTGATTTTATTTATTAAGGTGATAGCCACAGGCGTATTGTCAAATGGAAAAAAAAATTGACCAGTGGTCAATTTTTTCATTTGTCCTGCAGGCGGCGTCAGGGACGACGAGTGATGAAAAAAAATGTGGTGACGTCGATATATGACGCCAAAAATAGCAAAATTTTGTGACGTCACCATGACGTCACAAATTACCGGGCGTGGTCATGTTACGTAACGCTAGATGCTGCCGTTGTGGCGCCATCATTCACTAGGAACATAAAGACCACGCTTGGTTACGTGAAGCCACGCGGCTCGTGTTCTCTTATTTATACATTGAAAAAAAAAAATAGAAAAAGATGCGCTTCGCCTTCGAGTCGTCGTAGGCCCCTGCGAGGCCCCTGCGAGTTTTTGATACGTGAATGTGCTTGTAAGTTAGGTGGGCCGATGAGATTTAAAAGAGTTCGCAGGTATGACGTGCCAGCAGCAGATACAGCAGAAATCACAAGAGCGGCCGGGTTTTTTGGCGGATCGTGGCAGAGGCCTTTGCCCTGCAGTGGGCGTGGTCAGGCTGATGATGATGATGATTATCATCTATAAGCGCATATATACAGACGCGCGAACATACGTAAAGGAGACCGGAAGGAGTTCGAAGTCGCCGACGCTGTAATTGGCCATGCCGACGTATTCGTATCCTTGCCGACTGCCCTTAACGGTTACACCGTGTGATCATTCTGATCATACATTACGTACAACACACGCAAAAACCAGACATCAAAGGTGGCACACGTTGTGTGCGCACCTTTCTTTCGTCGCGTCCCGTCATGGCGTGATTGATGCGAAGAACGTCACATACATGTCTATCAAGCAGCAGCAACGTCAAAATGAAGCCACAGCGTTGAAGTTTGCGTTGGTAGCGCAGGTTTCGAAGCTTGTCACGAACATGGGCGAACAGGTTTGCCTATTAGCACGTACAAAAGACGTGGAACAGCCTGTACTGTGCAGGTTTGCCGTATATGTGTTCTAATTTATTGGCAATGCAATGTGATGGCACAGTGAAACACAGGGGAATATAAATTTTTCGAGCTGTTACTGCGACTGAGAAATGTGTGTGTCATTAGGATGACGTCACAGATCGCCGTAGTTTGTGACTTTATCGTGATATATGATGGCGTAATCCCACGACATTGTTGATTGGTTAAAGGCAGGGCCTGTTTAGGGTGTAGAGAAACAAAGGAGTGCAAAGCCTATCAGCAGAAGGATCCACAGGGTCGAATGAGAAGAAAAATGAGCAAAACAGACACGATGACTTTTGCTTTCGTGTATAGTTTTATACGAGTACTTGAAGACCATGTGTGTTTTTGTTTGGAATGGCCAAAATGACGGTCACCTTTATAATTCAAGGACTCTACATGAGCTTTTTAATAATTTCTCACGTTGGTGTCAGCCGGCCTTTGAAGCTTGGCTAGCAATAAACAAACCAGCTGTGTCTTCTTTTTTTATTGTACATAAAAAAGAAACACAGAACACGCTCGACACAAACAAAAAACAGAGTATTGGTGAAAGCAGCACAATGCGTGCAGATCGCACCTGACGTGCCCCAAGTCCGGACTCCCCAACCCATTGTCGCTTGTCAAGTCGTCGCAGTGTATGCGTGTTTTGCGGCTTCGTGTATGGCATCGTGCCTGGAGTAACATATCCTAGGCATTGGAATATATTTTTTTTTGCGCCGGCCTTGTACCGAATCCAGAACAAATGACTCCACCGCGTTGTGGTGGCTGCTGGTGTGCACTTGACAGCGCGGTGTGCAGACACGTCGTCGGGCAGAGCGATGAATCGACCGATGCTGGCACGGTCATCTTCGTGGAATGCGCGCATCGGCCAGGAGGCGGGAACGGAGTAGGCAGCACAACGACGCCTTGCTTTTCCGCGTCTCGACTGAAGTCCACGCCGGTTGGCGCACGCTTTATTGAGAATTACGGCGTGGCGACCAGTCTGCTATGCGTTACAGGGTGCGCTGAACTGAAACTGCAGCGTTCTACACTTGCAATCGGTATTATGGTCGTCGTAGAACTGCAGACTCCTTCCAGGTAGCAGTGCCCTTCCCCAGGTTACAGTTGCATCTGTTCATACGCATACGTAAGCGCGCTTCGGAACCGACAGCCACATGGAGCGTATGTTCGGCGTCGCGGCGCGTCCTTGGATGTTGCGTGAATAGTGTGCTCTAGACATAGACTTCAGTGGTATTACTGACCGCACGGCACACCAATGGTTGCGAATTTCAGTCGTGTTTGCACTTCGATTGCCCCGCCGCAATAAAGTGCATAGCATATGATAACACCGCTGAGGACCTTGTACCGGGAAGTATCCACAATATTCGTTCAATAGCAGTCGCTGCACTCTAAGCCGAAATTCGGCAAAGTTGGACTAACTGCAGTCGTTAAACCAATGAACGAACGGTTCGTCCAACAGGGACTAAATGTGTGACAATGCGTGTCTTGCGCAAACGCCCGGCAATGAAGGGACCAACGGGGAGGGCAACTGCGCCGCGATCGCCTCCTGTCGATGCTGCACTGCAATGCTCGGCGTGGTCGGCGATCATGAAAACAAGTTAAATAGGCTATACGCCACTGTGAAAGTGAAGCACTATGAAACGAATAGAAGATGTTATTAGAGGAAAGTAGTACAACACGCTGTCAGTGCACACAGCAAGTGCCCTCGCGTTTCCACCATGCCGGCACGGGCGAGCCGAAGCCAAGTGAAAGTCTCCGCAAACACGGGCAATGTCGAGAACTCGCTTTAATGTGCTGAATATGTTCGAACTACGGTGAACACTGACAATGCTAATAAAGGTAAGCTGTTCATCAGCGGTCGTGTACCCACACAGTGACCACAAGTTCAAAGCGATATATAGGAAAAGTAGGCTTCGTACGTCATCGGTATCAAGCGGGCTGCCGGTGTGAGTGCATTGCCGGCACAAGCGAAGGAAACGTCGCGTACAAGTTCACAAAAATAGTAGCTCAGGCAAACTTATGTCTTTTTATCCATGCGACAATCGTTATCAAAAATCCAACGTGTAGGCGATCGCGGATACGACTAATCGTGCGGCCAGCGGTACACAGGTTGTGCCTTACCAGCACGATGAAAGAACCGTGCCTGCGAACGGTCTCGTCGCTGTAAGTATACAGATATCTACATCACTCCGTAAGACACAGCGAACATGGGGCACTTACCTATTGTTCATTTGTGACTATAAAATAACGACGGCAAAAATTTCACGCGAGCCGCATGTTGCGATCGCCGGCGGTCTTTTAGCCGTACTCGTCGTAAGCCTAGCGACGCCGTCGGCAAGCCGACACGGTATGGCATCGGCGGGGCGCCTGCGGCTGCTTCGCCGGCTTTCCCGCACAAGCGCCGCTGCTATGTTTGTGTTTGCGGACTCGTGCGCCACCACTGCGAACGCTGGTTCGGCCGACATGATCGAATACCAGCTGATAATTCGTATTCTCGTGCTGGAGGCATGTTGAAGATTAGATGGATCCATATTAAAAGATCGATGCGCATCGGTGCTACGAATAAGCCCATGTAAATTTTCGCGTTACGGTGTCAATATTTATTGTTTTCTTAAGCCGAGCAAAAGTCGCCCACTGGCACTAGATGGGAGGTCAAAATACTGTGCTATATATACCCGAGAGTCTGTTCTCTGTAGTACAGCGCGGGCAGTCAGTGTTTGCGGTGTTTTACTTTGAAATAATAGTGCGTATGTATGTGTGTGTGTGTGTGTGTGTGTGTGTGTGTTGCATGAATAACATACTATGATCTTCAGTGCTGATTAAATTGGAATAAACATAAAATTTACTGCACAAACGCAGTGTCGCCATTTTTTTTTTTTGCCATTGGTCCAGATGGTTCAACTGTTAGTCCCGCTGGAGCATTCTACTCCATTTAAACCAAGTGGAGTAAGTGCTTGGGGTAACAGTTGAGCCCTTGCAGTTACTCCCGCAGTTAGTCCAAAATTGGTTCAAAATCTGTGGCAGCGCATTTAAACCCCTAAAAGACCAATGGCATACCCCACTTTAGTCTTTTTCGGCTTAGAGTGTGAGGCCCTTGAAGGCTTACTGTGGCGTATAGCGTACTGGTTGTCACAGCGTCCTTCCGCAATACAAAGCTCACACATCGAAAATTAGCGGCGCAGCTCGGAGTGCTGGTCCCTTCGAAGAATGCCCCGAAGCCTGTTGACGACGTGACAGCGCTCGATCACTGCAAGGAAAAAAAGTGAGAGAACGTGACGAGCGACGGCGGGCGCTTCGTCGTCGTCACCGTCTCCCATATCGCACGCTCTTTTTTAGAGATACCTGCGCAGTTTGTAATGACCGACCTTCTTGGGGTACTTGTTCTTGACCTTGGTGATCTCGTACGCGTCGGCCCGTGACTGCTCGCGCGCGTCTTCCTCGGGCCTGAGCTTCTGGTGCTCCAAGAACCGCGTCAGCCCGTTGGCGTAGTGCTTGGGCGCGTCCTCGCAGTGGACCTCGTCCTCGTTCTTGCAGACCAGCGCCTTTTGGTCGAACACCGTGCCGTTGGTGCACAGGAAGCGCATGTCCGTGTGGGCGCAGATGTGGAACATGCGGCAGCCGGTTTCGACGTCCGCGTAGTAGCCGCCCACAGTCTTGCCCTCGCAGGTGAACGATGTCACGGGCAGCTCGACGGCGGCTACGAGCAGGCCTTCTTCCTCGCCGTGTTCCCGCACCTCGGCGGAACGACTCTCCACGTCCTCCTGGGCTCCGACGTCGCGCACGACTCGCTTGTTGAACTTGGGGAACGCCCAGGGCTTCTTGTCGGCCAGGAACTTCTTGGTCTTGTCGGTGCGAGTGAACTGCAGGCTGCGCGCGCACGAGAAGCTGTCGCGCTCGTCGCACGTGCCGGTCTCCTGGTTGAAGGCGGTTCCTTCGTCGCAGAGCAGGCCGTAGTCTAGCAGCTTGCCCTTGCCGACGGGTACACAGATGTGGAAGAGTTGGCAGTCGGTCTCCGGGTCGGCGTACACTCCTCCGGCCACCTTGTCCTGGCAGCTGAAGCTGGTCTGCTCAGCAGAGGTTTGCCTGTTGGGTGGGAGTACGAGTTTGACGGGGACCGCGGCGGCGCGCTTGGTCCTGGGAGCGGCGGTCTTGGTCTCTTCCTCGTAGTCGTAGTATTCGTACTCGGCGGTCGACGGCGGTGGTGTGGTGGTAGTCGTGGCGAGGCTGGCACCGGGCCTCCTGATGAGTTGTCGCGGTGGTAGCCTGAACGCAGATCCCGGGAAGTTCTGCGGATGCTGCGGCGGCAGGGTTGGCGGGGCCGTTTGTTGGACGATACCGCCGGCGGCGACGGCATTGTTGGGGATCGGCGGAGGGCCGACGGGTGGGGTACCCGCTCCGCTCACGGAGTTAGCTGGGAAGACGCCGGCCGGAACGAGGGGCGATCTCGCTGGGGACTGCGAGAAGGGGTTCGGCTGAACGATGGCTGGCGCAGCGGTTCCGAAGGTCGGGACCGTCTGAGTCGGTGGCTGTGTGAAACTCTGCTGAGGACCGCGGATCACGGGGGTCCTGAAGGGCGATGGCCTGAAGGCTGGAGCGGGAGGCCGCTGGGTCGTGGTTGTCGTCGTGGTCGTCGTGGCGGCGGTGGCGGTCGTGCTCTGAGCCCTGCTTCCACCGCGGCCGAACTGGGACCTATGCGACGGCTGGAACCTCCTGCTGGACTGGGTGGACTGCTGCTGGTTGCGTCGTCTCTGCGCAGGAGTCGGGGGCGGCGGCGACGCCGTGGTGGCGTCGTAGTCGGCGTCGTCGTCGTACTCGACGACGGGCCTCACGGGCCGCCTACGCTTGTCTTGGCGGTCCTGGTCGTGCGGCGGCACGATGGCGTTGAAGACGGGGGCGTCGACGCGAAGGCTGTGGTAGTAGTCCTTGTCGGTGTCGATGGCGCCCATCACGTTCTCGTAGAAGCGCTCGGCGAGGGCGCAATAGACGCGATCGTAGGGCGAGCACACGCGCGACGACTGGCTGAAGATGGTGCCGTTGGGGCACACGAATGACATCTTCGTCAGCTTGCCGAAGGCGCCCGGCACGCAGATGTGGTAGACCTGGCACTGCACCTCCGGGTCGGCGTAGTACTCTCCCGCCTGCTTGTCGGAGCAGCTGAACGACGTCTTCGGGATCTCGTGCACGTTGATTGACGGCGACTGCCGCCGGATCCGGTGCATGGGCTGCGGGATCACAAAAAAGTAGCGAAAACAAATCGGTTAGAACGAACAATTTATCACGCTTTTCATGAAAGCTATGCGAACCGATAGAGTTGTGTCTCGGAAAAGCATGCTTTCTCTCAGGTCTTCTACAATTGAATTTTCATGTTCCTGAAAAACTTTACTGATAAACTCTAAAGTGGCTTACATCAAGGCTTTTACGTCTAGTATATCACCTGTACATATCACAGCAACAATTTTTTTTGTTTCTGCCCTCTTTTGTTTCCTTTTATGTGCTCAATACCGCTTTCTTTGCGCAGTAGCATGTATACACGCCTTCATTACGCTGGAAGGATTATCTATATACCTCAATATAGAGCTCTCTAATGAGTGAGTCGAACTGATTGATGGAATTCACCTCGTGTGCGAGTCTAGGGAAATAAGTGAAAGGCGGGTACCGTTATGTCGTCCGCGCATCTGTCCCAGTTGCGTCACAATCGGGTTGCATCAAAGAGCGCACAAACCTGCTTCGGGTTTTGTTTATATGCATCGTGCCCGTTTAGCTATAGTACCAGTTTGGGGAATTAATTACTCTTCCAGCCCCAGAAAACAGCAACGCCGCTTATAGTTTCTTTTTTTCATAGCTTTTTTTCTTTTTCACGATTCGACGCACACAATCGCTGCCCCTCGAAGCGCGCTATACGTCAAAAATATGCGCTTCGAGTCAAACAGTAATTACTTGTTTTTGCGAGGATAGCGCTGTTCGATTTGAGAATGCATTTTTTTTTTCTCTCAAGAGGCAGCCTGGTTCCGATGTACCGATATTCCGTTTTGAGTAGGCTACTACAGATTAAATTGTTTGCAAGTGTTTGCTTTCTTTGACATTTTTTTTCGTTGCTTTTTTTTTACGAGTAAAACATGCAACATTTCACTCGTCAGTGTTTTCCTTCTGCATTAAAACTTGTGCTTTTCGCATACCCAGCGTTGTAAACGTTGTATAACCATTTTGTAATACTTTGGTAGCCGTTTAGCAACGTGTGCATTGTTTCATGATTGACCGCACGCTGTTTTCTTTTGTTTTTTTGTTGTTTTTCTCTCTTTGTGGTTTGATTATTTTATGTAAACCTGAAACTGATGTAATTTTTATGCATTTTCTTTTTATTTCCTAATTTCTTGAAGTTTTGAAAATCGACGTCAAATTGTTTTTTTCATATTTTGTGCTCTGCGGATTTTTGTAATGCCAAGTGAAAAGGGGTGTAGGAGCCTCGTCAAGCTGCTAACATAGCAGCTTTTTGCTCTTATCCTTGCGTTTTCTTTTTCGCAACTCTGTGAAGAAAATGCTCATAAAACTGAAACTGAACTGAAATTCGTTGCTCTCATGTGCGTTGCACAGCGACAGCTGTTATGAGATCACAACGAGGCTCGCGTGCGTCGTAGTTGTCCGCCGCCGCCGGTGTCCGTAACCACTTTCACGCAAAATAAAAAAAAGTTAATAGAAAGCATCAAGGACACAATGGGATTCAAACGCGGGTCTTCTGCGTGCCAGCCCAGCATTTCATCACAGAGCCGTGCTGGTGCTTGAAAATCCGCTGCAAAGTGGCCTTAGGCGCGTGTAATGTCGAGGAAAAAAATCCCATCAATACGAGTAATAAAGCGTTTTAAAACAGCAAAAAATAAACAACAACCAGGCACCACACAATGCGAATTGCGTAACGAGTGGGTAGTCGAATTCTGCAATCCATTACAAACGCTTCAGGCGTAACTCTTCATCGTCGTAAGCCACATCATGAGAAAAACTTCACAAAATTCCTAGCGAGTGTGTAGCGGGTATACCACACTTCTCCGAAGAATGACAAAAGATGGCGTTGTGATTGCCTCCCTAATACACAAAAAATTATGATTAAGAGCATAGTGGGTGCCCCGCAAGTTGGCATGTGGCAGTTACCCATCGATTCTTTTAAAAAAAGCTCTGAATGTCCGATCTTCCAGCTTTCGCTGCGACTGTGCTGCGCGTTCCGTGCAGGCCTGGCGGTATTTTTTTCTTCGCTCACGATCGCTACAGTCTAAGAAAAAAAAAGAAAAGCGCAGGTTGTACTGATTCGCACAAAGCTGAATCGCAGCAGAGCTGCTGGATACCTGGCTGGCCCTAGCTTGTCCAGGGTTTTACCCCCTCGCCCTTTTCCTTCACCTAGACTATATAGACTATTACCTATAACACGTGGGCGGCGTCCACGTGTCTTAGGTAATATAGTGGTAATATAGAGGTACTATAGGTAATATAGAGGTGAGTCGCCTTTTTCCTTCCCACGCCTAGACTATCTTACCTAGACTATATAGACTGTGCTACCTAACACACGTGGGCGCCGCCATCTTTGGCTGCTAAGTTGATGTTTTTTTTTTGTCTTTATAAATTTCGATGTGAATCAGTAAGGCCATAAAACATCGTATAGGCTCTAGCTCAACTGTTTTCACATGTATGCGTCTATTGTAACACCGTTCGTTGAGTTGTTAAAGATGCAAAACACAAAGGTTAGCAGCCCAACATGACGGCACTGCAAACCCTCCGTAAAATAGCCTATACTACACTATACATGTCTATGCTGACTCTTATCGTAGTGTCGTTAGACTCCCGTTTGTCTTTTTGCCTGTTTATTTGTATCTCATTGTCTCGTTGTCTATTTATTTCTATTTTCATCTCTTTAGTGGTAGTCGCTGTCCCCTACTTTCTTCCTTTCTCTCTCTCTCACATCTGGCTTCCCCACTTTTCCTTCCCCGTTCCTTACTATACCGTGCACTATAATATGTCACACTAGGGTATGCTCTGCTAGCGTGTATGCGGTTATGCGGGTTCGAATCTCGCCTCGCGAAGAGATTTCGTTCTCATCAAATTTCCCCCTTTCTTTCCTTCTTTCTATGCTCGTCGTCTCTCCCATCAGACATTCTATCTCGAGCCGAAGTAATTGGTGCGCGCGTCCCGGAGGCGAAGCAGATTGGAGAAGAGAACGAAGGGAGTCTGAGCGTGACGTCACACCAGCGCATGAGTTCTGATGGGCGATCTCATATCTGGGCAAGCATTTCCAGTACACGAATTGCACCTCACGCTCAGTTAGTTGGCTTACACAGGTGCGCTGTTAAACTGTCGCCCAACTTTTACATTATCCTCAATGATACTTCTCTCAGAATTTATGCCCATTCTTTCCTTATTATTATTGCTTTTTATGTTCATGCCACTTCATGACCATACATTTGAACTACTCTCTTTTTATCTTAGCACTGTTTTCATAAACGTTTTGTATTACTTTTTTGTGATGTTATACCTGTATGTTTATTTCATATTTGTTGTACATGATTGACTACCATTCCTGCTGCTTTGTCAACTTGTGAACGGGGTCAGGACCTCGTCAAGCTCTTGAGCTTTTAGTCCTGTACTCCACCTTATCTAAAGGAAATAAATTGATTGATTGATTGAAGTAGGGCACTTCCTGCACGCAATCGAAGTTCCCGGGCTTTTGCTGTCGCTATACCGCCACCAGTGGCGCCTCGGGTGCATGATTATATTATCGACACGTGCCAAGTTGTTTCAGCGCTATTCTCCCAAATTCTCGACTGCGGTTACACCGCTGAGCGTCTCCTAATCGCTCATTGAAATGGCTACGCTTTTCGTCTGGGAGGCTGGGTGTGATGAAAAAATGTGAAAAACGCGGGAGCCGCTGAGCCTATTTGTGTTTCGGCAATCAAGCTGTTTATTATGACACAAATGCCGTTTGGCGACTCGTGGCGCTTTCCGTATATCATCAGTAAAATAGGAGTAATTGAAAACTGCTCAAAACGTGTTTCGTAGTACGCGCGGAGTCTGGTCCCGTTCTCGCACGTTCGCGTTAGCGACATTAGCGATGTATGTTCTGAATACTCTCGTGGTCTTTCTTCTGTAAACAAAATTCGGATTTGAAATTTGTTTCGGCGTGTTAGTCGTATTCAGTCTAGAAACTTCATTTTCTTTCCTGAATGCGTGAGCAGAACTACTTTATGAATAATGAGCTGTTGGAATAATTATACAAAACTGCCAGGCCTGGGCGCAACGCGCAGCACTGTCAGAGCGAAAACAGGAAGAGCGGCCTATCAGAGCCTTTTCTTTGGGTTATGCTACAAGCATACTTACAGGGTACCCACTGCGCCATAATTCATCATTTTTTGTGTATTAAGGAGGCATTTACTGTGCCATCCTCCGGCACTCTTCTCAGAAGTGCGGTACCCGCTGCATATATACTTGCAAAGAAGTTTGGGCAATTTTTTTGATGCTGTGGCTGACGAAGATGAATTATGCCCGAAGCGTTTGTAATGGGTTGGAGTATTTGACGACTGACTCGTTACACAATTCGCGTTGTGTGACGGCTGGTTGTTCCTTTGCAGTTCTAAAATGCTTTATTACTCATTAACGCGATTCCTTTCCCGACAGAAAGCCTGCCTAATTAATACCAGTTTGCAACGAAGTTTCAGCCACTGGCGTGGTTCTGTGGTACAATACCGGGCTATCGCTCAGGAGACCCGGGTTCAAATCTCAGTTATGTCCATAGTGTGTTTCGTGTTTTTTTATTTTCTTATTTTGGACAGTAGTGGTTACGGACTCCGGCGGCGAACAACGACGGCGCACGCTATATATCCTAATTTATTTATTTATTTATTTATTTATTTATAAAGTACAGCAGGTCATATAAATGGCCGAGGCAGGATTGGGAGGTGGTACAATGATAATGATATGACCAATTAATAGATGTACAGGTGTAGAGAAAGAAGAGAAAAAAACAAAGAAAACAACAACGACAGAGACAAAATAAACCAGACAAGTGTACAATATATAACTCGCACTTCAAAGTAATTTTGTAGAGATTTTAGTACATTTGCAGGCTCAAAAGTATGGTGCGGCAGTTCGTTCCAGCCTGTTATTGTGCGAGGGAAAAAAAGAGTACTTAGTTGCTAGTGCGCGCAAAGGCAGGTGTGAATTTGTAAGAATGGTATCTTCTAGTAGGACGTGAAGATAACGGATTTGGTTTGTGGGGTTTAACGTCCCAAAACCACCATTTGATTATGAGAGACGCCGTAGTGAAGGACTCCGGAAATTTTGACCACCTGGGGTTCTTTAACGTGTACCCAAATCTGAGTACACGGGCCTACAACATTTCCGCCTCCATCGGAAATGCAGCCGCCGCAGCCGGGAATCGAACCCACGACCTGCGGGTCAGCAGCCGAGTACCTTAGCCACTAGACCACCGCGGCGGGGCGTGAAGATAACGGAGTGAGGACGTGCGAAAGGTCTATGATAGTGTTTTCCTTAGTGTTTTTCTTAGTGTTTTTCTGTTGTGATCTCATAACAGCTATCGCTGTAATATAGAACTGTTAGGACTCTACGTCCCAAAACCGCGACATGATTACGGGAGACGCTGTAGAGCAAGACTCCGAAAATTTCAACTGCCCGGGGTTTTCTATAGCGGCCACCCGAATCTAGGCCCACGGGCCTCAAATATTACTCCTTCGTCGAAATGCGACCGCCGCGGTCGTGATTAGATTGCGCGACCGGCGGGTCAGCGGTGGAGAAGCATAACTACTATAGACCATTGCGGCGTGTGTTCTCGTGTGCACACATCCGGTGTTCTACTCGGTGCTTCCCTTGCCGCCTATCTCTTGCTTCCTTTCTCTCCTAGCTTTGCAGCAGTGGGTGACAGAGCGCATCGACAATAGAAACGAAAGACGTTGAAGTATTCACTCATCTAATGTGTATGGTCGTAATTTAATGGAATGATAATCCGTCTACCAACGACATCAGGAGGCGTCGAAAGCGTTACGACAAAGACGCGGTGCGTGGCCTTTTGAACCCTACAGCTCGTAGCGGGTCAGGGCGAAAGGGTCGCGACGAAGAAAATGTACGCGTATCGCTCCAGCGTCCTAGTTTATTGGAACATCCGACTTGCAAAGCAGTAAGAAGCACAAAGTAGCCAGAAGGAAAGAGGCGCTATAGCTAGCGAGGCGTGTCGAAGGTAACAGAGCGAACACTCTCTCCTGCTCCCTCCCGCGCGTCACAAGACGACGCTGGCGTCAAGGAAGCGTCGGCTGGCTGCCGCGCGTTTCGCTAATGGCAGAGCGGTTGTCAAAACGCAAAGTGCTGCGTCTCGTCAACCATTTCTGGCTTATGGTAATCATTTGCAATGTGTAGTTTCACCGCAGTGGTCACATGTTCAAGAGTCATCTATAGCGAATGCATAATGGATAAGATTTTCTGAAAAGTGCGAAGCTTTTTAGGAAAAGTCGACACTTGATCTGTTCGGACCACTTTCAGGAAAAATGACTCTTTAGGATAATACAGTGGTGAGACACTTATAGCGATATTATAGAAGAGTATAAATGCGACTGTATTATAGAACTACCAGGCAAAATATGCATTAAAATTTTCGCAGGTTGGTCAGAAGCCTACTGTATGACGCCTGCCGATCTACATGGATAATACCAGCAATGGCTATTGTTGGTTAGCATAGATTACTCTTAGGCTTTGCTTTACAGCGCTAGTTATCACTAACCAGCTTATTAAAATTTGAGGCTAACGTCATACATTCTTTATCTTCGTCACCAGTCTGTTCTTTGTGCACATGACAGATGGCCAACAAGACAGTCTTGATTAAGTAGATGAAGTGAAGTTTTGAAAGGTGCCTGCGAGACACGTTAAATATTGTATGAGGATTTTGTCCGCAACAAGGAAGGAGTGCGCTCTTACCCGATCATGAACGAAGTCTGAAGTGACCAAAGGCATCAGGGCAGCCAAGGCCAGCAGCCCTGTAACAAAGAAGAACATAGTATCTGTGCAAGCTTCTATATTTAGAGACGTTGTGGCCAAACTATACTATTGTAGAATAACGAAGAGGCGGACAAGCCGGTTCAGACGCACGATGATGTAAAAGGCTGAATTAAAACGAATACAATAGGATGAGAATAAGACAGGACATGTGTTGTACTCACAACTGGAGCGGAAGGCTACAACATCCTTTTCTGCCACAACTGGAGTTACACTTAGGGCAGCGCATGTCCTGTCTTCTTCTCGCCCTCTTGTATTAGTTCTTGCGCTGCCTTTTATAATATTACGAATATGAACTATAATAGTTGTTAGCTAGTAACACATAGGTTTTATTTTTTTCCTCAAGTGTGAACTGTCGTATTTCTGATACATATGACATGCTATGTAATAGAGACATACGTACTTACATACTAGACTGTAGGATGTTATGGTAAGTGGCTACTGTACTGACGCCACACCTCGTCTTGTACCCATCGTCATCCTTCATCCCTCTTTCCTTCCCCCTTCCCTTATCCGCCGTGTAGAGTAACAGGCTAGAGCGAACTAGCTCAGGACGACCTCTCTACTACCCTCTGATAAATTCTCACTCACTACACCTTTCTTTCCACTTAATAATGCGGTGAGATTTACAGGCTTATCGAAGCTTCAAGGGCCCGAAAGGCTTCGCTTGGCTGACGATATAAAACACTTAGTTGCTTGACCGATTGTAATAATACAATTAAACATGACGAATAAGACTTGCCCAAGAGTATTCACAGGTTCGGAAGCCTACATTTGCTATGTGGCAAATAGGTACGCCATCAGCGAGCCGCAGGAACTCCTGATACATTTCCTAAACTAGGACGTTCTATTCTCACGTGTCGAAAAATGCGGACGTCACAACCTGTAATCGAATCCACGACATAGCGGTCAACAGCACATAGCTCTGGTCACTCACTACTGTGGTGGTTGCTTCGCAAGGGCTGTCGAATGAGGTCTCGAGAAGTTAGTCGTGCACGTACCTCCTCCTCCTCCCTGAAATTACAACTGCTCGGCTACTCAGTGCATCACGCTGCTGGAATGCGGGACGATGTCTACGACGTGGGCGCGTGCAAATGTCGCGCCGCCTTTTTTTTTTTCCCAATGCATGCATGAGTCAGGTCCTCCCAGTTAATGAGGTCACCGGGGAGTTTGTTGTGGCGTTGCTGCATGCAGTTTGTTTCGTTTGCTCTGAACCAGAAACCGTGCTGTTGCTTCTCGTTTCAATTATGGTCTTAGAGCCTTGATAAGAAAAATCATGCTACCGAACACCTACAAGCCGAGGGCGATAGTTCTCTGAATCGCTTGGCTGTCGTGATCTGAGTTACTTTGTTATTACTTTCATTACACAGTGGAGTGGCAACCGGCGCGGTGTTTCGCTGGTGTTAAGCTGCTGAACATGATGTCTTGGACGCGACACTTGGCTACGACAGCCGGATTTTTGTGGAGCGAGAACCTTCAACGCGCACGGCGTTCTTCATGTATGGTTACAAAACACCAGGTCGTCAAAATTAACCGAAAGACCTCCACCATCAAATTCCACGTCACTATGCATAATTCCTTTACGTATTTAATAAAATCTGATAATTTTGAATAAATACAAGTGGAAATTGTGCTGCCGTTTTTTTTTTCCTAAAACCGATGCAAAATAACGCACATGTTCGACCAATCGATTTTAAAATTCACTTGTCTACTCGTGCCCTGGTCTTTCGCTCTGCTTCCTATAAAATGTTGAACCGACTAGCTGACAAGTTCACTTTTCAAGATGTTTAGGTAGGTCGAGTGGTGTTCGAAATTACGTTTTTTTTTTTTCTAAAGACGCTTCTCTTGCAATTCCGAGTGCAGAATTTTTTGGTAACGGAGGAAAGGGGGGGGGGGGGGTTAGCTGGGGTACGACTGCTTATTGCAACGGACATTGCGAATGACAAAGGCTGAGGAGAAACTGCGTGCGCTTATGCTAACGTGTTAGTGTGTGGCACGTCATCATTAGACGGGGTTCGAGCCACGAACTTCACTCACCCGTGACCAGTTTTGAGGTAGCCATGTTTCCTAGCCTGCCTACACGTCAGCAGGTCCTGGACTTTGACTCCTGTGGAGGGGTAGAAAGAAGAAGCAATGAGTTTCGCGTGAGCGGTTACAATGGCGCATTGTTCTTCCTACACTTAACAACGTGCTTCGAACGAAAACCAGAGCGCCGCGTAGATCGACGTCGTTTATTATCGAGCCTTGCGAACGCTAATCTTTGGTTACACTTTGTTTCTCTTCTCCAGCCGTTAGTTCGGCTGGTCATTCGGCCCGTTGCGGCTGAAGAATGATCGTCGAACCATCAGACAGCTAGTCATTTCATTCGCACGGAAACCAGCTGACAATCACTGTTCGTCTCTATCGTAATCAATCTTTCATTTTAGCGTTACATAGAGCACCGTCGGAGACGCGTCAACCTTGCCGCGCCGTGCACTCCGCAATGGCATCTAGTGCAGAGCGCGGGAGGACAATGGCAGCATGTTTCGAGGGCGGCCCTCGCCACGAGCAGAGTCGAGTCAACTCGGTATGCGCGCACCGCGCCGTCGTCGCCTCGCGTGGGGCAGTGTCTAACCGCTCACGTACTCTCACTTGCCGGGCGCCTGACCCAGAGCCCCCGGGCTGACCCCAAGGTGGAGCGGGGGCCGTGTGTAGCGCGTTGTACTAAAGGTGGGCGTACGGGGTCAGACTGCCGCAGACGCCTTGGCAGCTAGCGGCGGGCGTTTTCGCACGTGCCCGCTGCGAGTAGGACTGAAGGGAGGACGAAGAGACGAGGAAGGGGGTGGAGGGAGGGGTTCTTGTAGTAGGTACGCAACGGTTTCTCTCTCGTGCTATACAGGTCACACAGCCGTCGTTTGCTGGTGTTCTTGTGGGCGGCTGTGCGCGCCGAGCGGATGCAGTCGTCATTCAACGCCGCCGCGGGGAAGCGGCAGCGGCTTATGCAAGCGCTGATTCGTTGATAGCGGGCCCACTGTACGGTCGGGGCACGCGAACGTCGTGGCTATGCGGCCCGCAAGGCCTTCCCCGAGCAGGCTTTGCCCCTGCAGTTACCTAAGGTTTCCTTTATCTGCCTCGTTAGCCTTTGTATGTCGCGGTTGCGAAAGGGGGAAAAAAGAGTCGCCTTGCCAGTGGACTCCTTGCGGGAGAGTAGGGGGCGAAGTATACTTGTTGTCTTAGGAGGAGTATGAAGTCGGAGGGATAACGCGATGAGGTACACGACAACGCGACCGCTTTCGCGCTTTGTCGCGCGCGCGGTTCCGCCGAGGTATTGCCGCATTGATGCGTGCAGTTAAAGACTGTTCAGTGGGCACAGATTGCAAGACGCTCTCGGATGACTTCGCCTGCGTGTGTGGTCGTCCCGATTAACGCCGTCGCGTGTCGTCACGGCGACGACGAAGACGCCTTATCTGTTCTTCTCAGTGCCAGTTGCAAAAGACGCGAGGAACGTTCGATCGCCAACCAGATCTGACGGCAACTGCATGCCGTCGGGCTGGTCATGACCGAGTCGCGTTGTCGCTTCAGGTAAGGAACGAGTCTGTAACGCTGTCGAGAACTGCCTGTAAAAGCGGTATTGTCGTTGCCGGCTACATTTTTCGCTTTACCACAGCGCACGAACCTGCTTTGAGCGTAGTGTAGTTTGAGCGTAGTGTTATCTTCCGTAGCAATACTGTCCAGTGAACTGCCGTTAGGCTCGCTGGGGCCGGGACTTTGCAAAACTGACATGGTGCGGTTACGAGTGGACCTACAAATCTTGACTACGACTCTCGTTGACCGATAAAAGTGACACCTTGTTCGGACTACACAATCGTGCGAATGAAAGGCTGGCTCGAGTAGTGTACGTAGCACACGCTTGCGATTACACAGGAAATCATTGCCCACGAGGTGCGAGGGACATGTGGATGTATGTCTTTAGTTTGACGATTGATACTGCGCGGTAACGCACTCTAACTTTTTACGATTCAACTAATCTGACTTGTTGGATCTACACGTTCGCCGCCCACATTCATAAACACATTTCGTGTATGCCATATTTGGGTGACTGTAAACGATGGTCACAAGAGCACGGTCAGATGATTCCGGAATGCTCTTGTCTTAACGGCCACTCCTGCAATTGCAGGTCGCATGCCGTAGACGGGAAAGGCAACACGAATCAATTCTCAAGTTGGGCGTGACAACAGCCAGCGTAACAGCAGGGAAACAATGTACGAAAGAATAGGAATTTTCGTTCATTTCCTTGACAGCCACAACCAAATGAATTCAGCAAACTATCAGGCCAGGGATGGTATGTAGTCGCCTCGGTGAATGTTTGCTTTATGGACTAAGTTTTCTACTAAGTCAATCTTCCGTCATCTGGCAAGGGAGCATGGGAGCGAGCAAGGTGCCTCGACAAATGAACACGTAAACAAACTATTGGGGCATAGAGCCATAAACAGTCCAGCACTTCCGGTTTTGCGTTTCTCTTTTGCTTCGCTCTTATTACTTCCGCACGCTTACCTTTGCCGCATGTGGCAGACTGGAAAGGTGGAAGGAAGAAAGAAAGAAAGAAAGAAAGAAAGAAAGAAAGAAAGAAAGAAAGAAGCTGGAAGGTTGACAAGACAGAAAAAGAAAGAAAGAAAGAAAGAAAGAAAGAAAGAAAAGCAAGAAAAGGTAAGAAGTAAGCTTCAAGAGTTGCTTGCCAGCGGGGAAGTGTGCGCAAGAAAAAACTCGGCTGCCGGGCAAGATATTCGCGAGGAAGTAAACTCTCTGCGCACGACGGCTCAATGAATTAATAGGCCTAAAGGAAGAAGCAGTCGCGCACAGCGGGAGGCAAACATCATGGGAAGAGCACAGTTTGGGGGCCCCTTCTTGACCTCTCGTATTACTTCCCCCATTTGCAGTGCGTGCGTGCGTGTGAAGAGGTTAAAAGCCTCCGCTTAACCTCACACCGATTGGCTCGGGGTGCGTGCTGCGAGAATGCGGAGGTTTATGCCGTTGAACGGAAGCCATACCGTATTCTGAGCTGGTGCATAGTCTAGGTGGTGTTGGCTGGTGGCGCTTGTGAGCGCGATGCTTTCAGTACGCGAGCTTATTATATGGGCCCCTATAGATTACCGCACGTTTTGCCGATCGGAAGCGTTCTTCTGCGGGATTCACCTCCTTAGGATGGTCTAGTAGGGCATAAGCGTGCAAAGCGTTCCCCACATCAAGGGAGGCGAACGCTCATCGCAGTGCCCTTTCCCTCCATACTAACTTAAAGTGTACAGAAGAGCGTCCACAGAGCTGCTGTGGTCGCCCTACTAAATCTGTGATTATTCCTCGTCCTTTGAAGATTTGGTTATAAAGCTGTGGGTTCGGGCGGAAATTCATTCTCGCCGAAACCTACACCTTCATAACCAAATAGCCTCCGTATTGTTATCTGCCAGATTGCATATCCTACTTCTGTCTCCCAGTCCGGTAATCTTGTAATAGAGAGAACAAAATGGCGTGCCCCCCTTCGCTGTCTACATTTTTGTTCGTCATACCGGGATGCGAGTAAGTTAAGGTTTCGATAAACTGGTGTTTTCACCGCTACACCACACCACACCGCTACTAAACCTGCGAAATCGAAATAGAGAGTTTTAGTACTGCGTACGCTGCGTACGTGGCGGCGTTGCGTACGTAAGGACGCCACGTTCTGCATAGTGCGCATGCGTAGACCGCAACGCGCGCGCATCGCATTACGTACGCAGCCGCTATACGTACGCACGCATGAGATGCGTGCGTGCGTACGTATGAGGTGATCGCGCCGCTCTCGAACAACTTCGCGACAGCGCGAGACTTCGTTTTGCAAAATGACGGCATCAAAAGCAAGCACCGACCGGCTCTGTGCCTCAAAATATGGCCATAATCTGGCTATAACACTTGGATTGGCTCACATTGGCTGTCAACAACACGTGCTTCTATTTTGATCTACCAGATGGCGCGACACGCTTCACGCTCGTTACGTACGCGGGTACTACGGCGTACTAAAAGCCGATTAGTGGCAAACGACGCCACGTAACGCAAGGCGCTTGCGTGATGCGTACGTAGCACCATTCCGCAGTACTAAAACTCTCTTATAGTGATCCCTGACTTCGGTCGACTGGCCTACTGCTGTGTTGCAGTTTCAAAAAGTAGTGCGTTTCGGTGCGCACTGTATAGAGGGATGTTGCGAGAAAAGTCCGCGAGCATGCGCTCACACACACACGTTCAGAGACGCATCGTTCGCCGGCCGGGCGTTTTTTGTACAACGATTACGGCCGTCTATAAAACAACGACAAGTCGAAGTCTCTATACGCATATCACATCTCGAGGCCGCGAGGCGAGCAGACGGAGAAGAGGTCAGCATGCCAAAGGAGAAGATAGTCGCGCCGAGATAAGTTCAAGGGAAACCGGTGTCTCCATCGGCCTCTCTAGCGCTGCCGGGGCGTGCATCGAGACATGTGGCTGGATTGAGTGCGCAACAGAGAGGGCCAGGAGAATACAGAAGGTCGGGCCCGAGACGACGACGTAATCTGTTCGAGCTTTGAGGAATTCCGATCAAAACGTCGCCCATGTACGAAGTGCCCTTCCTTGTACATATATATCTGCTCGTTGGACATGCTCAGGAGCTAAGTACGCCTATGCGTTGATCGAATGTCTGGTGGGCTCTTTGTGTGTGTGGTGGGTGCTCGAACACCTTATCATAGAGCGTCGTACATTCTTTACGCAGCACACGTCCCTATATTGAAGCGAAGGCTCGCAGGATCCTTTATGTGTTCCTCTACGACGACTGAAAGGCGAAAGCTATTTTCTTCTACTTCGCAATCGGTGTATTGATAGTCTCCCATACCTCACCAAAAGATGAGACGCATTAGGGGCTTCGCAATCGGTGTATTGATAGTCTCCCATACCTCACCAAAAGATGAGACGCATTAGGATGAGACGCACCTTTTAGATGAGACGCATTAGGGGCTCTCCGAACCTCACCCGGTTTTGAATCGCATCTGTGGCCTGCTACATTTGTCCAATCGACGCTGTCATGTGATGACATCACGATGTGACGTCACGTTATGCGACGTAACATGGTAACGTCATTGTGCGACGTTGATTCTTTTGGCATCACTCGTATAGGCGCCGTTGGCCGATTTCCGCGTTTGGTCAGACGTCTGAGGCCTTCTTAAATATGCCGTACTCGTACTTCAGTGTACGGCGCTCTACGCTTGTCCGATTCCTAGTTGGTGTGCGTCTTGAGGCTACTGCAGGCTCGTCGTACCTTGATAACTTGATGAAATTTAGTTGTTTTCCTCTATGTAGAACTTTAAGCGCCTTCATACTTTACGTTTGTCTGTGTTTCCTGTGACTTATTTGTTTCTTCCTCTTCGATTCTTCAATTCCCTTCTTCCGAAGGAGTAGACAGGTGTTGCGACCCTCTTGGTGGCACTTTCCAGCCTGTTCCCGCCTTATTTCCTCTCTGCTAATACTGTATATGCGTTTATGTACGTTTGCATACCAGAAAATAGTGACAGTCATCAAATCATCGTCTGTGGGAGGTTGCCTCATCTTGTTGTTCGAAGTCCTTGACATGCCGGCAAAAAAGAAGAAAACGTTCCATTTGGCAGCTTCGGATCGTTGGTGCTGCCGATGAAATTGTCCTCTGTCCCGACGTCAAATCCCGATGCGTTTTTTTTCTTGTTTGTGTGGTTTGAGGGAACAGTTATTCGAATAGCAGGCGCTGCTTGGAGCGCCTTCACGTGCTTTCCTTACGATGTTTTCAGCGTGATTTTGCTTGTAAGTTTTCACCTATAGAAGAACCCGCTTCTGGACTTGTATCAATTCTTTACATTCGGAATGCGTTTTTTATTCGAGTTGGGACGTTCTTCGTCCGCTTTGACTTCATTTTTCCCCCTCTCTTTCAGTGACAAAAAACGTACTCGTTTGCTTATCGCACTTTGCCAGCGCTGAAGGTACAGAAGCGCGTAGTTAAGCGACTCGGTTATCAGGCGAGAATTCTCTTTGAGCAGAGGGATGCCCTAGTAGCGCAGTGTTATCTCTTTCTCTCTCTCCGCGTCTGTATTCCCAAGTGACATGCATTATCGCGAGTCATTCAGCTCCTTCACACAATGACGATGTCGTCCAGAGAGAGAGAGAGAGAGATAAAGATGCAAAGAAAGGCAGGGAGGTTAACCCGACGCACATCCGGTTTGCTACCCTGCACTGGGGAAGAGATGAAGGGGAGAAAAGAGGTTGCAGAGAGATGAGAAGGTACACACAATCACGAGCACACTCGGGGAGCACACACAGTCTGCAGGCGGTCGCTCAAGTTTGTTGACTTTAAGTAAAGTAGCAGTGCTTTAGTCGCTTTCTGCGCAACTGAGGCAGATGCCCAAGGTCCTAGTATCTTCTGCACACAAAATGGTCCGGGGTCAAGTCGATTCAAAACCATCCGGAGCTGGCATCGCTGTGTGTCGTATAGCAAGCGCAGCTGCACAGGACGTGTTCGATGGTCTCTTCAGCTCCGCAGTAGTCGCATGTAGGAGTGTCTGCCATACCAATGCGAAAGGAGTACACCTTTGTAAATGCAACACCCAACCAAAGGCGGCATAACAGTGTCGCATCGGAGCGGGAAAGGTGTCGTCCACGTAGCTAGACAGCAAACCGGCTGCCTATAAGCTGGTAAAGCTCCCTGCCCTTCTTTTCCTCCTCTTTTCTTTCCTTCCTTCCTTCCGTTGTCCACGTACTTTCATATGGATGTGCCGGTTCTCTTAGTAAAGATGACGCAGGGGCGCACTGTATCAGGTAGGTAGGAGGCTTAATTTCAGGCACATTGTAACGAGGGAGCTGGTAGTTTGTGATCATTTTTACGACACTCTTATCGCCTTCTGGATCTTTCCTTTCGTGCTGAGCAAGCATAGAGGTCCTTAATCGTTGCGACGATACGAGGATAGACAATATGCAGTACATGATTGTTCTCTTTTTTGCATTTTTCATGGGCGTGTTGTTACTGAGGTTAATGTCGACTGTTTAACCCTTAAACCCGTTGAATCAGTTTCTTTTTTGAGGCCAACATATCAGAAGACTGCTTTAGAGCGTTCGTGTAGTTTTGTGAAGCGTTGTCTAATTTCAATACCTGTGGCAGGTTTTTTTTTTTTCTCGTGAAAGTTAATTGCGGGATGGGACCTACACAGCAAATGCTTTCTGTAATACTAATGCAGCTTTGGCTAAGTTATGAATATTGCGTCCTGTGCGACATTCGGCTTCTGTCTTTTCGCCTTTTTAATTACATTTTCAGCTTGCCTACAGTACACAGCTTCGTTTATTATTTCAGTACGCCAATTCACCAAAGAAAACTAACTACACGCAACGTTTTCAAGTCCGGAGAACGCACATACCACTAGATGCTTTGTAAAGCAAGTACACACAATGCATCGTCAACCCGAAATTCGTTTGAAACATTGAACTTCGTTTGCGAAATGACATAACAGTTGGGGTCGAGGAAACATCGAGCCGTGCTACGCCGCATACATTGACTGCTATGCAGTGAAGCGCGCTTTTCAGCACGTTTCGAAATTGTGCACTCTATAGTGTTTTGCCGTTATGACCTGCTTCCTTTTCATTCAGCTCACAACTTGGATGACTCAATGCGAAACGGTGGTTTCGCCACTTTCGATGAACACTGGTTCTCTCTGACATAAGCACATTCATAAAACTGTCGCTATAAGACCAGATACAAGCTAACTCGTCTCCTTGCGTCACAGCCGCTCACATGATCGCCGTCTTGCCAACGCAACCGCATCGAGTACTAACGTTTCGAGCAATCGCTTACTTCTCTTCTTCCTGGAAGGTATAAAAATGGCTAGCGACATCAGTCGGCGTTTCAGCGGGAGCTGGCGGGTAACAAGCAATCCTCAGATCCTGAAAACCTAAAACGGCACACGTACACTGCCGGGTGGCTTCGTCGTCTGCATGCCAAGTGTAACTGTCGTCTGCCTTCTCTTTTTCCGCTATCTCCTTGTACCTTTCGCCCATAAAATTTAGGCCACTCAGCTGTACGCTCTCGGTGCGTCTCGCCATTGACATTACGATCACGTATGCTTCTCCAAACTGGCTGCTAGCGTTTCTTTTCCTTCATTTTTTTACAGGCTTTCTTGAACGCGCGCGCGTGTGCGAGGATATAGCGGTATTTCTTGGCGAAACGCCTCCGCAGTTTGCCGGTAGAACACCGGCAGGATGACCGAGTACGCGCTTAAGCCTAACAAGTGCGACGAGGCACGAGGCTGGGAATGAGTTACGATGTGCGCAGGCGCACTTCGACGTGTATGAACGAGCAGTCCCCTCCTGCGTCACAAACGCGGAATCGGTGGGTGGGCCCTCGACATCCCGATCCCGAATGCGAACGTCCTTGACCGAGAGACCCCCCAGAGTCCGGTGTGGCTTATCTGATTCACTCTCGCGCTGTTTAGAAGGACGAGTTTAGAAACTAAGTTTCGTGCCAGTATCCGTGCACATCCGCCTCGCTGTTTGCCAGTGAAGTTGTGCTCGTGGGAGCGCTGTTTGCCCTTTGTATAGACGCTGCTTCGCGAGACATCGTGATTCGCAGTGCGCGCGGCGTGGTATTGCTGAAGCTCGATTGAACATAGCTACCTATTCGAAGGTGTTTTCGTTGGTGCCTGATGTATTCTGTTCTGTATATGGCCTTCTATACATGCGTGGTCTACCATAGTCATTGCCCAACATGATTTAAATTGAGTTAGTAGATCGTATTAGCGAATGGGGGGAACGTGCGTGAAATGAAATTGCACATGTTATGTGTGGCCCGGTAGCAGTGACAGGAGGATACACGAGAAAAACAGACTTCCACATTTGGTTGAGGGTGACTGCCTTTGTTGTCATTGTTTTTTTTAAGGGCGTGGGCTCCTATATCACCTTCTTTGACCAAATATAATGAAATAGAAAGTTGGGTGAGTTGATTTGAAGACATTCTTAGTAACATTTCGGCGCGCACACACTGGACGTAAGAACGGAAGGTGAGGAGACAAACAAGCTTGTTTTCCGTTTCCCGTCCACTGTGCGTGTGCCGAAACGTTACCAAGAATGTTTTTTTTGACCACACTTATCTTTAGAAGCTAAATTTGTTTCAATGGCTTGATGACTGTATACATGCTCGCAGTATAATATAACCGTGTGACTGCCTGAAGCTTTTCAATGTATTCAAGATTAGTTGGTTAACAAAGGACTTTACGGAAAAGCGCACCTCTCATACAGAATCGCGCGCACGTGAAAACAACCGGTGTATCTCGTTTCGAGTGTCGTAAACAACTACCTTTTTTCCTACAAGGAGTAGCTGCTGCCTGGGAGCCTGATCTGAACAGAATATCAATACCGGAAACAAGTCGTGTGTCGCGGCTAATCGCCGTCGCTCGCGTAGGCGTCAGAATAACGGCTGCATCCGTGCTGCCCACCTTCATCTTAGTGTTGGAACCTCGTGCGCGTCCTTGCCTGCCCTGAGTGCAGCCTATATACAATCTATCGGTAGTTTCTGCAACGTTCAAGGACTACAGGAACTGCTGTGACGGTAGTCTCTGCAACGTTCAAGGACTGCAGGAACTGCCGCGATAAACATTTACAAACTGGCAATGCGCGAACAAGTGCATGTGCTTGGAACTCCCACGCCTCCGCGAAGGAAGGCAGGGATTGCGTCACGGAAGTCTTCTCGGCGGTGCATGGCAAGGTCGCAGCGGGGCGGAGTCTTCAGTCGCAGCGCCATTGAGTCACCCGACCGAAGGTAGCCCAGGCGCCATGACGGCGCACCTCAGGTATATAGCCTCCATACGCGAAGATAGTCTGGAACATTGGCGCCGACTTGGGGCGAAAATCGCCTTCGTAAAACGGTGCAGTGCTTTCGCAAGCTGTACGAAGGAGGCATCGACTGGAGCTCGGTTGTTTACACCCGCGTCATGTGCGCTTATTCGCAACATATAATTATAGCGTTGCGCTGCTGTGTACAAGGTTGTTTTGATGCTTGCTTTGGCGGTCGCATTCTAGCGTGGGCGAGAGCACACGTGAAGCGTGCGTTGGGTGCGTTTTGAAGAGCACCGGGTTGTCCAAATTGAACTTATTTTAACACGCAACGAGCCAAATTGTTCTAAACGTGTAAATAAAAACGTTCGGCATACTCGTAAAGCATTTGATTAATTGATATGTGGTGTTCAACGTCCCAAAACCACCATATGATTATGAGAGACGCCGTAGTGGAGGGCTACGGAAATTTCGACCACCTGGGGTTCTTTAACGTGCACCCAAATCTGAGCACACGGGCCTACAACATTTCCGTCTCCATTGGAAATGCACCCGCCGCAGCCGGGATACGAACCCGCGACCCATGGGTCAGCAGCCGAGTACCTTAGCCACTAGACCACCGCGGCGGGGTTACTGCGTGCGGTTTAAGTGACTAAATGCAACGTTCTTACTTAACTCCTTGAAGCGTAGATGTGTGTATCTTGTTGGATGTTTTAAAGGCAAGGACAGTGGTATGGGTGGTGTGGGGTAGTGTTGGCTCAAATATGTATTGGCTGTATCGTCTGTACGGGCATGACATACTGCATTCGCCGCGTTACTCTGGCATGCTGCGCTAAAAAAAATTGCCCGCAGCTTCCCTCGGGGGAACACTGAGGAGGATGCGGACCATATAATTGGTTAACGGGGTGTTAAAGTGCGACTTACTTGGGTCGATGGCTAAATTGGTTAACGTGGTTATGAAATGGGGTGTTAAATTGCGACTTACTTGGGTCGATGGCTAAATTGGTTAACGTGGTTGTAGGAGGGGGTGTTAAATGAGTGAACACGTAAACACGTATGCGAAAGGGCGGCGCTGGTCGAAGGGACGTCGATCATTGTGTTTGTGGATTCGTTGGAATTCATTTCACCGCGACCTTGGACGTCGACGCGCCGTACAAACCAACCGACGAGCGGCAACTGAGCGAGCGAGCGCCGACCTTGAGTATATATATATATACAGCACGACGGCGCATGCACTGTCAGCTGTTGAATGTTCTCGCAGCGCGACGCCACATGCGCGTCCACTGGAGAATCAGGAGAATTGTAGATGTCGAACGCGGTGTGTAGAGGAGGAAGGGTGCACAGATGGTGGAGGAGTGAAGCGCGCGCGTTGTGTAGAGGAGGAAGGGATGCACAGATGGTGGAAGAGTGGGCGACGGCGCGACGGCGCATGCGCGCGCGTCAGCTGTCGAATGTTCGAGAAGCGGTGCGGACGGCGCGGACGGCGCACTACAAGGCGCGAGTATAAGATGCTCCGCATCTAAAATAACAAGTGGCTCCGTAAATTAGTATAAAACAACACCGCACGCACAAAATTTACCGACGCATTGAGGCAAATTATTTCAGAACAGTTGCATGGCGCAGATGTGTTGTGGCCCTTCACGACGCCCAAAGAGAGGGCTAGGAATGAGTTCGAAGGAATCTGCTGTATGCAGCCAAGCGAGCGCACGCGTTTGTCTGCTGCAGTTATTTATTTATTTATTTATTTATTTACAAATACCTCACAGGCTCCAAATAGGAGTATTATGTGAGGGTATACCTCACGTAATGCTCGGGTGTACCTCACACAACGCATGTCGCATTCTAAGGTATACCTTAGAATGCGACATGCAAACGCGTGGTACATGATATACAATGGTTGACGGATGCCTGTGCAGTTCCTTCTCCTTCGGAGTCTAGAAACGGTGCATGCTTTTCTTCGGGACACCGGAAGTGAGGTGAAGAAGTTTCGTAATGTATAAAGCGCATTCGTATTTTTTTTTTTCTGGACGTTCGGAGAAACCTATAGCTGCTTGTACCGCAGTTGTATGTAACCTTGCTCGTTGTTGAGGTCATTAGGACAAAAAAGGTGGTGGGATACGCAGACCAGCCGGCGCGCTCATAGCCGGGTATAAAGACGGAGCATGCGCCAAGTGCCTTTCTTTACCACGAAAATTACTTCAGCCTTGCGGATGCGTATGCGGCGAAGTTACTTGGCTACAACGCCGAGATGAACTGATACCGCCGGATTCGTCTATACGTTCGAGAGTTTCCCGTAGTACCTTGTGAACGCCGCCCGCCATTTCGCAAGAATTAAAATAGTGATGGAAACCCGATAGCAACTAGTGCAAATGAGTTCTGGGGAAACCCGCAAGGTGGCGGAAGGGTTAAGAAGGGAAAGAAGACAACCACCCGTTTGTAGCACGAAGCCACAAGACTTTCCTTGTGCATAAAATCATCGTGTTCCAGTGCCGTAGCCAGACATACTTTTTAAGGTAGGGCACCTCCTTGATTCCGGGGTAGGGGGGTCACTTCCTTGAAATGGTCATTTTTCGTTCTCTATGCTATGGAGAAAACAATTTAGGGGGAGGGGGGGGGGGCGGTTTTGGTGGGCAACCCTCTGGCTACGTACCCGTCGTAGTCGAGGCACTGCGCCGTGCTCCCGACCGGGTTGCAGAAATTAGGTGCCTTTTCTCATCTTCTAACCGATACCACCGTCGTAGTCATCATCATCATGTTCTTTCACCGCGGGGTGTTCGGTTTTTTGGCTCGCGCGCCCCTGTGTTGCACAATCGTTTGGTCGTACCTGACGTCACCTCACAATTGATTGGTTTATTGATTGATTGATTGATTGTTTGATTGTGTGTGTGTGTGTTGTTTTTCTATCTTCTAAGTACCATGACGGAGCCTTACCATATCGCCGAAGCATCTGTTATCCTAAGCCAAGCCAACATATTGGTACTCGTGTACCAATATGTTGGTACAACTGCAATATGTTGGTACAACTGCATGTACCAACTGCATTTCTCCGGCGCACGGCTGCACGCTTCACTTTCTTCCTTCCTCAACGCGTGCCGTGCCGAGCGTGCGGCTTTTTCGTAGCCTTGTTTCAATAATCCCAAACGTCCGCGCGCGAGGCACGCGCCGGCCCCCGACAACCCGTCAGCCTTCCAGAGCGACTCGTTCTCGTCTTCCCGGGTCTCGTGCCGCCGCCGTGCTTTTATTTCATCCATTAATCTATACTCCTCCCCTGTCTGGCGGCCCGAGTCCTGCACACAACAGGCGGCACGGAGCGGCGCATGATCGAATGCGCAGACTTCGGTGTGGTTATTAATTGCGTGCAGCGCGTGTATTCCTATTGTTATTGGGTGCGCGAGGACAGATGTACGTGTAAATGTGAATTTGTACTCGTCTCTGCTTCGTGGGTGGTAAGAAGTCAATGCTGCGACTCTCAGAACTCGGGAAAGTGCGGTGTTCTTTCTAGTAGTGGAACACTTATTCGATAGCACATGAGATGCACATAATGTTACGATTAGCATTACGGTCATTTATATCCACTGGTTGGCCTGCAGTGGGGCTTAATATTGATGGAAACGCGTGGAAGACCCGAAAACAACCATTAACGCGAAAGCGTGACTTCAAATGTCTCCTACTGATTAAATGCTAAGTATACGCAAGGTTTTTGCGGAATCTGTTCCTTGTCCTATCTTTAACGCCGGCGTTTAACATGAAACTTCGTGCTTTTGAATTTTAATGCGAGATTCAACCTCACTTCGACTTTTTTCGGCCAAGTATACTTGCAGTTACGCTTCGAAAATTCGGTGGCTTCACTGGATAGCAGTACTGTCACACGGAGGTGCTTCAGAGGTTTTACATTTCTCGTATTAATCGTATGAAGAGCTCAATAATGTCGGCGGGCTCATTGAATGAGCAACCCGTTTTTTTGCTGGTAGAGCTGTCCGGACGCTGTATTAGGGGTGTTTCTCTTTCTCTTCGTAGGGCGAAGGGTCCCTCGCTATTTCGATGTGCGCCTTTCTAGTGTACTTATCTAATGTAGCACCCGTCGCGTATTGCGTTGCTGCCCGCACTCCTTACGGCATACCGCATGCATTGATACAAATAAAACCATGCGTGATCGCAATTCTTTTTAAGTGTGAATACACTTTATAAGCGACCCCAAACCATCCACCGCCGTCGGCGGCGTCCGCAGTCTTCTCTCTATCTTTAAAAGAAAGAGGACTTGGCGGGCCGCAGCGCGACGCTCTACCGAATAAGCCACGGACGCGACGCTGATATCGGTGTCAGTAACGCGCCTTATACCCCCTCCCCCTTCGCTCGCTCCTCCGCTCTCCTCGCTCGCTGCAGCTGCGCGCGCACCCCTCTCTCTCGCGCGCCCGCCTTCTATACTTCCGCATTATATACTTCGTATATAATGTATCTGTGTACAAATGCTTCATGACAAACAACACGTAAATTCATTAATTACACTTTAATCATCATCATCAGTAATTAAACTCCCAAGCATTTCCCCGAGGGTGAACATGGTTAAGTGCGAATGCACGGGGTGATGCTATCAGGGGGAGTAAAGTTAAAATCCGTTGGCATTCGCTAGGGAGTTAACGTAAACTCCACCGTGTGATCAAATTGCGATTCCCAGGAACCATTACGCCATAAAGGCACCATAGTGTGATTAATAGCTATAATAGTGCGAATTAATAAATACCCCTCATAGCATTACCCCGTGCATTCGCACTTAACCATGTTCACCCTCGGGGAAATGCTTGGTAGTTTTTTTCATTAAAAACGGCGTTGGTTCCGGGTTCACATCCGGGGCCGGGATGAACTTTCATGGTCAAACAGGGGGCATTCTTTCCGAGAAATCTGCGCACAGATTTCCAACGTAACTCCGCGCTACAAAAAAGACGTCAGATTTTTCGCTCGGATAAAACGTTGCCCATTCCTTCGCAGGACGCATCGTTCTTGGCAGTGTGTGGCTGTTTGCGAAGCGCAGTCTGCCATGGGGCGCGCGTGGGTGAACACGTTATCTGAGCGACAGAAAAAAAACCTTGAAAAAAAAAACAGAAAAAAAATGTGCGTGGTGGGCTGCTGTTTCTTCACGTGAGCATGGCGCTGCGTTACGTAAAGGGCATTTTATAGACGGGACAAACGGCGCGAACCTTCATGTTTTCTTCCTCTTCTTTTTAAGATGGCCCCCCCCCGGAACCGCTCTTCTGCGTCTCATTCACGTTTGAAGGCTTGCGTGGGAGCGTCCGAAGGCGCGGCTGTGGGAATGGCGTTGGCACAGGAAGAAGAAGCGCTGCGCGGAGATTCGAAGATGACCTCAGACCATTTCTTTTTCGCTCATTGCGAGGACTATGTAGCGGCTGGTGTACGCCGTGCGAGAAGGTCGGATTCTCGACCTCGCCGTTGACACGTCCTTAAACAAGACGCACGCTTTGACCCGCTTTAAACGCTTCGAAAGGCGTGTTTGCTTTTTAGCATAATGAAGACGTCCATGAGAAAGAGACGGATGGCTTCGTTGGGTCGCGCCTAGCGTGATCGCATGGCCAGTTTTATGTGGACCATTCAATATGCATTCAACTCAACTCTGAAAGGAGTAGTTGCTGCTGCGAAGTAATGATTAAACTGGTAGGTAAGTGACAGAGAAATCGCAATTGTGGCACTGCATCCTCAGTAGTGAGGGTTCGCAATTGTAAAATAGCGACAGTTGGGGACCTCATTGATTGAATCGAATAAATAATTACGTATTCAATTACAAATCCTATCCCAAGTTCTGTACCTTTGCTATACACTGCTGGTGGTAATCATAATGCAATGCTGGCGCTAATGATTGAGGTGTTTGCGTAATGCTTGCCGCTGTGATAATGCTGCCTTGCTGCTTAACGCTGCCACTATTCGCGAACGCTGGCGCCCTTGAAAGCTTTCGTTCTCGTACGCCCGAGTATTCAAGTTTGCGTCCTTGCTATAGGCGCACGAACTCAAAATACATAATACGGAAAACGTGTGAGGCCCAAAGACATGTTGTCTTCTAGTACGGTTTGAGATTTTTGACTTTCGAGAGTTCATTACGGAAATATGTTTTTTTTTTTTTTGAGACAGTGGGGTTCGACTTGCCGCCAGACAACACATAGGCTCAGTCTCCAGCACAAAAGGTGCGGAAGCGAGCGTAGAGCACCCCGCACAACCGTCCATTACTCGAAGGAAGCAGCATACAAAGCAAGTGTGGCCGAGAGAAGAGACGGTCAACAGAGGACGACTCTGTATGCGCGCAACTGGTCGACGGACGCCGCGGTTAGTCGCGGCCGCACTTTGCCTGTGTACGACGAAAGGGCGCGTTGCCTATTCGTCCGCGACTCCACTTCCGGTCAACCCTTTCCTTCGTGGCTCGCCGGCGAAGGTTGCGTCAGAGTTCTCGCGGCGCACTGCGCCGTTTTGTCCCGTTGCATAAGAAAGGAGAGTTGCCGCGGCTACGCCAAACGGGACCTCCGCTGTTCTGTCTAGGCTCTGGGTGGGTGTTCGTTTCCGCGTTGTGTTTTCAACGCAGCTCGTCCCTGGATATTTTCACTGTTTTTTTTTTCTTGACCTATGTTGCTTCCGGTTTCTACCCCTCAATGATGTGGTATACATGCATAATATTGTCACGGGGTCGTGACGTGGCCGAAGACAGGAGACTTCGTGTTGGGATTCAACTGTTTATTTGGGTGAACCTGTGCCCAGTAAACGGAAAGTCCAATTACAGCAGCAGTCTTGCACAGATAGCAGTCTCGGACTGATAGCGGCGAACGGAGCGTCGGCCTTCGTTCAACAACTGACAGGCGGCGAAGCGCGTCGGCATTTATACCCTTGCCGTCGAATGTTATAGCGTTATCGCTGGTGGTGGCTTGCAGAATAATCTGTACCGTTTGCACAGTGGGCGTAATCTTATCGAAATGATCTACTACAGTCCGGAACTGCAGGCGCGGTTCGCGCTGAGAATCTCGCGGTGTTTTGAGACGATAACAAAAACTTGGGAAATGGAACGTGGCAATATCCCCCTGCAGTGCATTGAGTCGGAAAACAACTTCTGTCGAATCTGTGTACATTGCGTTTTTCATATATGCCGCCGATTTGTCAGAGGCGAAACCGCGCGCGACGTACCACTCGTATTGCTCAGTAGGAAGTCTCTCTCAATTATACTGTCTCTGGGGATGTGTACGGAATTTTTACGGACTGACTAGCTGAATCGGTCCACTTTCTTGAAGCAGCTACTGGATTCGACGTTTCGAAGGACAATTTCCAACCTCTCATACCGGAGTGTATTATGCGCGTTTTTCGTAGCTACGTGTAGAACGTACACAGCTCCTCCGCCGTTGCGCCTCGGGTTTTTTTTTTTTTGCTTCTTTTACTTGGAAGGAAAAAAAATACAAAAAGGGAATTCTTATGTGCCATACCAACGCATCTGAACCAGAATCTATAAATGAAGCTGTAGATTGATGTTGTATAGAACTTCGCCTCTACGGAGTCAGTCTGGTCGATTTGTTGTGACCTGGCAACTGTTAGCTTCTCTCCGTGTGTGGTTTTAGACTTCATCAAAGAAGAACCAGGTGAATAATGTACGTCGATTACCTGCATACTTTTGTAGACATTACATTCGCTCACACGTAATTGACATTCAAAGACTGCATCGGAGCCCTTAACTGATGCAATTGGAGAAGTCGCATATTTCGCACGTGCTCGATGCGTCATCGGTCCGCGACCTATCTCTCACTGCTGCGCCGGGGAGCTTTTTTTTTTTTTGTATGTTTGACCACTTTTGATTCCGGGTTGCGAAAGGAAGCTAGCTTCGCGATTTTGTTTCGCAGCGGGAGCCCGATAGCAGTCCTCACTGCTTTCGCCGCAGTGCTGCTGTGTCTTTGTGTACACAGGCTTGTCTTTATCCCCTATTGGCTAAATACCTGCGGGAGACGCTTATCCGTCTGACATCTCGTTAATCCGGTTGTTGCGCGTTCAGTTGCACGCAATCCTCTCGACCCTTTTTCGTTGGTCTAGAGACCTGAATCTTTCTCGAGATTAACGTTATCGGTCACACAACCCAGACGCTTCGGCAAATATTTCGAAAGACCATAGAAAATGAAAGCTGGCGCTTAATAAATGGGGATTTATTAGTAATTTTGGTTTTTTATGGAGTTTAACGTCCCGAAGCCTTTAACGTGCATGAACTCGAACAGTACACTGGCCTGTAGCGTTTCGCCTTCACCAAAATGTCATAAAGAGCGAATATTGCATAAACATACGTAGACATGAGTTGTGCGCTCGAGCCGACGTTTGGACAAGTGGACTTGTCTTCAAGTCTAGAACTACTCTAGAAAACGCTAAAAGCGCGGCTCAAGGAAATGTTAGAAAAAAGCTAGAAAAGTTCTAGCAATCGAAAAGATAAGTTCCACTTGTCGAAACGCCGCGGCTCAAGCACGTGACACCTGTTCACGGATATTTGTCATCGCAAGCTTCAGTCTTACCCTTCCTGTCGTTTTTAAATGTTCTGCAAGAATCGGTAAGCGCGGCATTCGTATACAACATATAGTCACGACGTATAGTATTCATGTCGTTTCAGCCGTTGCCTTTCAGCGTGCGTCCCAGAATGAGCTGGGACATACCCGTCGTGTTTCGCTCGAAATGTATTCCAGCCCATTCGTATCAATGGGCCTCCTTGCCATGTGGATTGGGGTGGATTAACGCAGTACCCACAGTGAACCACTAAACCTTCCTATATTCCACATAACCGCCGTGCATTACATGCGCGGCGGTTGTTCTTTTTCGACTCGCCGAGAACTTAGCGAAAACTTGTAATGACTGCAATCGACGCAGATTTGTGGGCCGTCGAATCTGCTTACGAAAGAACGTTCCATAAGCGCCTCTGTGTTGTCATGATCATCATAACCGGAAGTGTTTCGCGCGTGTACGTGATATGTCCTTGCGATCATCGCCGTACCGCTGGATCCAGTTAGACAGTGCTTTACCTCACTTTAAGCCGACACCTTTTTCCTGCAATGGGAATGTGACGTTTCGGCATTGTGTCTGGCACGCCCCGGGCCTACGCCCAATCTCTCCTCGTCCCAGCAAACGAAATAGAAACAAACTGGGGCTTGCGCAGCGTAAAGCGCAAGCCCCAAGCCTTCACGCCGCGTTGGCTTTTCCGGAATAATTAGACCGCAAGAGCCGAGTGGCGCTTTGTTTTTCGGTTTGCCCCCTTTGTTTGATCGCTCTGTCCTTCGGCCCACTTGAATTGCGTCTGATTGTGGTCACGTAGCTCTTTTGAGAGTTTTTGTTTGTTTGCTTTTGCTTTCTCTCAGTATACGTAAGATGACATTGTCTCTCCTGCGTTGCTTCTTTTTTTTTTTTTTGTCTGGTACCGCCCAAACGCTTACCCCCGAGCAAGCCGCTTAGGCAGCTTTCAGGGATCGTTCAATCGTTACTCGATCGTATACCGTATGTGGAAGGCAGATGTGCTCGAGTGTAATTTTGTGCTTTCGTCGCCATGGCGAAAAAAAAAAAGGGGGGGGGGACAATGCCCAATGAACTACAAGAGGGGAGGGGCACTCCCCAGTGGACAGCGTCTCCCATGTTCCGCCAGTCACTGGTAGGGTTGTTCTCTCGCTGAGCGAGGTGTCGCGGGTTGGACTTCCAGGCGTAGGTGTGACACAGGTAAGGCGAATGTCGAATGTATGAAAGCTCGTCCACTTTGGTTTGGGCACCGGTTATAAAGGAAACCAGGTGTTCGATTGTCAATTTAAACGCGTCGCCGTCCACGTACGTGGTCGTGATTGATTGATATGTGGGATTTAATGTCCCAAAACCACCATATGATTATGAGAGACGCCGTAGTGGAGGGCTCAGGAAATTTCGACCACCTGGGGTTCTTTAACGTGCGCCCAAATCTGAGCACACGGGCCCACAGCATTTCCGCCTCCATCGGAAATGCAGCCGCCGCAGCCGGGATTCGAGCCCGCGACCTGCGAGTCAGCAGCCGAGTACCTTAGCCACTAGACCACCGCGGCGGGGCACGTACTTGGTTGTGAATCAATCAATCAATCAATCAATCAATCAATCAACATTTTCGAGTTGAACAAGTGATAATTATTTCCATACGGGATTTATTCGAGTATCACTGCTTCGTTCAAGGAACTCTCGCTCCGTACTCTTGCTGCTCCTTTCTCGTCTCGTCCACTCTTGTCATTTTATTTTCACTAAGCAAGTTCGCGGCTTGTTTGATTTGCACTATATGCAACGTGGTTGTGCAAACGTTTCGTCGTCTTTCTAAGACCTCTTAAAGACGCACTGCTCATGATAACATATGTTAGTTCTTGAAGGCAACAGAATTGAGCGACTGCCTGTGATTCGCTTCACAATGTATGCGTTGTGAATTAGGTGCACTGATGGTTTTCTCTCTCCCCCTCTTTGTTACCCCTTATTTTCTTCCTCATGTGTTGGGGGGTAGCAAACAGGACGCATTGTAGTTAACCTCCCTACGTTTCTTGTATTTATTTCTTGCCTCTTTTCAAGAGTGATAATGGAAGGGGTTCTATGTCCCAAAACCACGATATGATTACGAGGGGCGCCGAGGGCTTCTGAAATTTTGACCATCTGGTTTTTTTTAACGTGCTTCTAATCATCATCATCATCATCAGCCTAACTATGCCCACTGCAGGACAAAGGCCTCTCCCGTGTTCCGCAGTCAACTCGGTCTTGTGCTTTTTGCTGCCCCTTTGTACCCCCATTTTCCTAATCTCATCTGCCCACCTAACTTTCTGTCTCCCCCTCGTGTGCTTTCCTTCTCTTTGAATCCAGTCTGTGATCCTTAGTGACCAGTGGTTATCTTGCCTTCGCGTTACGTGCCTGGCCCGTGACAATTTCCTCTTCTTGATTTCGTCTATCATGTCCTTAACACCCGTCTGTTCCCTGATACACTCCGCTCTCTTTCTGTATTTTCGGGTTACACCTATCATTTCGCTTTCCATTGCTCGCTGCGTCGTCCTCAACGTAAATTGAACCCTCTTTGTAATCTACCTTTGTAATCTACCTGCTCCATAGGTAGCTACCGGTATGAATATCCAAGTATACACAGAGTCTCAAAAATTTAGACTGTCCAGCGGCCGCCGTTGGCGGGATACGACCTGCGGTCTTCGGTCCAGTAATGGAGCATCATAACCGTCAGACCACCAAGGCGGGTCCTTTCTCTAGACGTTCTGGCCTATCCCGGTGTATAGCATATATAATATGCGACTTTTGGGACACTTGAATGTGAAATCATTCCGTGTGCAATTGACGTTATCTTGAATGACCAATAAACTGATTAATGTGCCAGTGATAAAGGTTATATAGTTGGTCGTGTCCTTCTCCTTACTACGTTCCTGCCCGCTTCAAGGCCAGTGCGAAGTCGCACGGGAACATTGTTGTCTCGACCGAAGGTGCCTTTCGGATCGGTCACGAGAGTGGGTGGTTTACCGGGCACGACACGAGCAACCTTGGTGGACAGTTCCTCTCCCGCGTCTTTGGCGTGACAGGCTTGCTCGCTATAGTAGTGGTTCGTAGCGGCGCGTGGTTTCTCACTGCGCTCCACACAGAGCAGCGCACGACCCACCCTATACGAGGTCGGCCTGTCCGCAGTTAGCCTAGAAATGTCGCTGCCGGTAATGACGCACTGGTTTCTTTGTATGCCTCCTTATGCATGCCCCTCTCATTCTTGACTATCGTAGTACTGAAGCCATGCGATATTTCGTCGGCCTGATATACACTGATAAAAGAGATGGCCTACTGAAAGCTTGCGAGTGGGGTGGGAGCGTTAGGTTTACTGGCTCTACATCGGCCCTGCAGGAGAAATAGTGTTTACGTACACAGAGCACAAGAAAACAATGAAAAATAGACAAACAACGCGTGGAAAAGCAAAACGCTCCTGCTTGTTCTGCTGTTGTGCATAACCTTCTTTCTAGCGCCGTTCTCTCCCCCCCCCCCCCCTTGAGCCTCTCTCTTTTTTTGTATCCACACCAACACGCCCGACTTTCAATCTTTCAATCCCTTTGCAGTCTAAGTGGGCGGCTGTCAAAAAAGGCGACGCCACCTCGAAAACGTCTCAAAAGAGACACTTAGACGGGCAGTGCGAGGCGGGAGAGCATATAATGTTATACATTGATCAAAACATGAGCTCTTGGGAGCGGATGTTTTTCTAAGTGAAAGGAATTCCCTGGTATCGGTACAGCGAAGAAATTTAAGATAACGATTGTTTCTGGTATACTCGCCACTACGTCTGGAGGCGTGGAATCGTAGCCCCTCATATTTGAAGCCTGTTTTGACGAAACCGACGGATTTACGTAGGTCGACGACGAGAGAATGTGAGGTATGCGTGTTTGTTTGGATAGGTAGTTTGTTCTGTAAGTGTACGGCCTGGAGGTCACCTTAGCCCAGATGCGATCTGTGTACGCGTGTTCTCTGATGCGCTGAACTTTGGGCGAATTTGTTGCGACTCATTATCTCATGTGAGGTTGATTCTGGAGCGAATAGCTCAACCTAGGGTATATAGTTGGTTGTTGTGTATGAGTAAAAGATGTCTGAAAAATAAGCGGATACTTCAAACCAAAAATATAAAATAAAACTAATGTAGAGTGTTCATCAAACAATCGCATTGCCATTGGGCGAAAGTCCGTGCTGCTTTAACTCCGAATGCTGTCAATTAAGATGTTCCTAAACCATTCAAAGTTCGAAGACGCGAGAGGTTCATGCCTCGCCTTCATTATCTTTTGTACGTGGGTTATCTTCTCCTCCTCACTTATTTCTTCGCAAAACACGTGGATGATGTCAGCACTAGTTATTGAGCCTCTGAGTCGTGGAACTAAGTGCAGCATAACATGTCGGAGTAACTTCGTTACGCTGCATAAAGGCTCGCAGTAATAGCCCTTTGTCTTCGTGGCGTCCTGCTGTACGGGACAGTGCCGTATTTTCCAGCTGCTATGTGCAGTCCGATTCTCGCGCCCCATAGGCGATGTGTATCTCTCTCAAGGTTCTATACACAGCCTCCACTAACCATCGTGTCATCACGCAGTCGCAATCCCGTCGCGCTTATGTGGTCGAGAGACAATACAGACTGGGAATTCGCTTTGGAAGCTCCTCGACCACGTAATAGGAGCGTAGAAGGCGCATTTATAAACGCGCGCTTTTCTTTGCACGCAATTCAGCCGGGGTCCTGCGGCCCCGCTGGCGTGGTTCATTTGTCCGAGACAAATTATCTCCCATCAACGCGCAGTCGCATTGTTTCGCTCGTTGTGTAGAGTTTGCCGCTTACAGTTCCCGTGACCGTGATTTGAAGCGCTGATAAGCGCTGATAAGCGCTGGCGGCGGCTCCAGATTAGGGCTAAATGTCACGTGCCGTGTATCTTAATTGCGCGAAGGGCAGCGACCTTGAGCGTTGCGTTGTGACAATGCCGGTTAACAATTCGGTGCAGTGCGACACCATTATTAATATGCACGAGGCGGCGTGAGCGTGTGCCGTGTGCACGTTTTCGCGGTGATTGCGAACGCCATGCTAAGGCTTTATAAACGTCTACGCTTTTTGTCGAGACAAAGGTGGGAGTGGCCTTTCGTGTGCTCAGCTTCTACGCTGGATCGCAGGTTGCTGCTGAACTCTGAAGATCGCGGGCGGGTTTTAAAGTTGGTACGCTAGCGTAAGCCTTGTTCGGAAGCTGGCGAACTTTTCTTGAAAGCGTCCTGTAAAATCGAACAAAATTAATGATTGGATTTGCCGGGATTTTATATCCCAAAGCCACTATAAGAGTGCGAGATGGCGCAGGCTAGGATCTCGGAAACTTCTACCACTTGGGGTTCTCTAACGTGACACTAAGTACACGGGCCTTTACCACTTTTCTCCATCAAAATGTGGTCTTCGTGGCCGGGATTCGATCCGGTGGCTTTCGGGTCAGTAGTCTAGTACTATAACCAGTGCATCACCGCGATGGTTCTAACGTTTCTGCAAAAATAGTAAATAGGGCACGCACAAATATTGCAAAATAATAGTTGATAGATAAATGGCAAAATAGGTGGGAAAAAAAAGGGGGGGGGAGGGCCCGGAGACATCGGGGCCAGAGTTATGATTAACAGTGGCGCTCTGACATCCTTCCTCCGTCGCATTCAGGACTTGCGCACCACCACGCTTACGTTTACGCGCGTAAAAGACTTACTATTATTACGCGCGGTAAGGGTGATCCTGTGGGTGATTGATCCCGGAAGTAAAGCCTACTGAATACGGAAACAGGTGCCGATTGGTTCCGGCCCTGTTTGCCCGATACAGAAGCGAGGCGGACCATCGAATGTTTGCGGCTGCATAGTTGATAGGCATGAAAACGTTTGTACGCCTACTCCTTTCCGTAATGATAGCCCCTGTCATTCTTAACGTAACCCACAAGACGCGAAAAAGGAAAAAAAAAAAGAGAAAGAGAACGTGGTAGTGTGGTTTGAGAAGCCTGGTAATTGCACTGCTGTCCAGGGAAGTTCGCGCGTCGGTTTTGAAGTGGGTAATTTGCTTTTGTTTTTTTTTTTTGTTAGGCCACTACAAACACAGCCCAGACACGTATGTAAGAGGTGAGGACGTGTGCCATCTATCATTTTTTTGTTTTTACGAAAATTATAGTAAGGTGAAGACCTAAGACGTTAGGACAATAGGAGAAGGAAGTTAAAGTTTCCGTGAATAGAAATATAATAACGTTGCGCATTAAAATAACCAGAGGTAACTGTGGCGCCGCGATTGCTCTGTTGCCGTGATGATTCGCTATAGTACCGATTTACCGACAGTCTGCAGGTAGTTCTATAGACATTTTTGTGATTGTGTCACTGTGTCGGTTCGGCTTTATCTTTCTACTAGTTTCGCGACGCGCGAAGATATTAAATTTCTGCTCTTATACTAGCGCTGAAATATAGTCGCGTTTATGACAGCAAAATAATTCGTTCAGAACGAATAATTGAATTATGACTTCCTTGACACAAAGTCCTAGTGCAAGGGTAATGATTGGGACAGAATTTTTTTTTTGTTTTAAGGAAGTTCCCTAGCAAGCCGGAATACTGCAAAAGCTTAGCCGTGAGCAACATTGGTATGAAAGACGCTTCTCTATTCTCTATCTCAAAGGGCGAACAGGCGCAGCTGGTGTTGGCAGTTACATTATTATCGCGAAATCCATTGCTATCGAACAAGGCGAGCGGCAAAGAACACGGGGAAAGTTTCTCGCATTTTCTGGTTCGTTGCAGCGCCGCAAGTCGTCGCCACAGGCTGCTTCGTTATGATGTGAATCGTTCACATGCAAGTGCAGTGGTGTAGTGAAAAAAAAAAAGAAAGTTCTGCGAAGCAACTGTTGCTTTTTCTAACTGTATCAGCACAAACTGACGCAACGCAACTATATACTTCGCGATGACCAATCTACGCTGTCCCTAAACTGTAGAACCGGCTGCGCGTATACGGTAAGGTTGTGTTAGGTTGCGTGTAAACTGGGTCGAGACAAAGAGAGAGAGAGAGAGAGAGAGAGAGAAAGAAAGGTTAAGGCCAGGGTGGTCTGCGGCAATTACATTTCGCTCTCCCCTGTCTCCCTCCCGAGGAAGAGGTCTCGGGGTCACTGCGCAGTCGACGACCCAGATCGCCCGACGCAACTCCGAAAAAAAAAAGAAAAAAAAAGAGAGAGAGATGAGGGTAAAGGATATACAGCTGTCGACAACATGGCGAAATATTTGGCAATCAACAAAACAAATACGCGTACTAAACCCATTTTCATTCTCCAGCAAAGGGTTGAGTCGGAAGCGACTGTAGACATGCGATAGGGGAGGAGGGCGTCCGCATACAATCGTCTCGCTCCGTAAAAGCGTGCAGCACTGTAGAAGCTGGTAGGCGTGCCGGGGTCGGTGAGTAGTGCGCGATGAAAGGTAATTACCAGTTTCTAACCGCGTCGTTTCTTTAATGAGACGCCATAAACTATAATATTGCGAAATTGTGGTATTCAAGCTATCTTGTCAGCAATGTATGCTCCAAGTCCGCGCGACAGCGACATCGCGAATAAGTAAATAATGTTCGGTGTACATGAACGACGCCTCGAACTTTACTAAGTGCATGGGCTTCGTGTTATCTGCAGTGGACGACGAGACCATGGTTACGAACTTCTGAAGTACGAACTTCGCTGCGAAGCAGGCCGCCCGACAAGGCTGATTAGAGAAGTGCTGCGCAGTGCTGAGGAGTCGCCTTGTGGTGGAGACTGTGAACCGCAAGTTACTTGGGCCGATTGGTGTGAGTACGCTAACGATGCATCCACTACTGCGAGATCTCGCAATTTACAACATGCCGTTGAAAAAACCCTGAGGGCGGAGAAATAATAGTGTGTACTGTTAGTGCCTCATTTATTGCCACGGCTGTGGTAGTTTTTATGGCGCGTGGGATTGACGGATTAATAATAATAATAATAATAATAATAATAATAATAATAATGTCGTCGTGCATATCATCTGCAGCTTGGACATGCGGAAATCACAACTCGGGTTGTGTGTAAAGGATTGTTTTGACGTGCACGTAAGCTAGGAGGGAGAGAGAGACAGAGACAGACAAACGAGGAGAAATAACTTAAGTGCGGCGTACAGAAACACAGGCGCGCATTATCTCGCACGCGCAAACGCGAGTCAATGCGCCGTCGTACGCGCCGAAATCTCGACCGGTCAGAAGCGGTTCCCCAGCTCCCGTGCCGTGCCCGTCTGCCTATACCTGTTTGCATGCCTTCCTATACACCCTGTATTTACTGGGTCGACGGCGAAAGCTTGCTGGGGTAGGTAGCCCCTTTCAGAGCGCGTTCGGTTCCCGGTATGACAGCGCGTCGGGGGCTATTACTTAACGTCGCGGGCGTGCCATAGGCGGACGTAATAAATAAAAGCGGTGGCTTCGGGGCAGACTTGGTTGCAGCGCGGGACCCACACGAGTGCTATACCCTGTCCGAACGGGGCGCGCTCGGTGTCAGCCCGTGGTAAGGCACGCAGCGCTGTACGGAGCGCTCGACTTCGGTCGCACTGCGCGTTAGCTGCGTGTATTATTTAGGTCGTCGTTGGCGTGAGAATTCTCGCAGAGCGGCGCGCTTTGTCGCACGCAGCGCACTCTGACGGTGACAGCGCACGCACTGCACCTGCTCACGAAGTATCTGCCGGTTTGCGTTTATTCTATAGTGGTCGAGAGAAACTGCAGCGTAACCCGAAACCTGGCCCTCTTAGGAGCGAGTTGTTTCGTGATGTATACCCCGGCCACTGTGGTTTCTAGTGGGGCTGCACTGCCGACCCGAAGGTCCCGACATCGAATCCCGACAGCGCCGGCCCAATTTCGACGGCGGAGGCCCATGTATTTCGATAACAGGCGCTCGTCGACGAATACTATAGGGTGTCGGAATTTCCAGAGCCCTCCGGCATGGATTTTCGCATAATCATAGCGTGGTTTCAATTGGACGTTTAAACCCACAAATAATACGTATTATTATTATTATTATTATTATTATTATTATTATTATTATTAATATTATTATTAATATTAATATTAATAATAATAATAATAATAATAATATTATAATTATAATTATTATTATTATTATTATTATTATTATTATTATTATTATTATTATTATTATTATTAATTTTGTGATGCCATACACAAACAATTTAACGTGCGTGAGGAACATCGAGAAGTCAAGTGCAGTACGAATTTCATGATGCGCTTTGTTGACAGGTCAGTGCGGTTCGCCATCACAATTCTACACGAGCGGTCGCCCGTGATACGTGACCTTGACGCTGGACTTGAAGTGCACTGTCGTTCTGTTAGTGGATGCGATGCGCATTGCTTGGAACTTGACGCATAATGTAAACGTACTGTCATGTAGAGTAGCGCCATGTAATACAGCATTTATTCTTCGAAAACGAACCGTGCGATATTTGCATTACAATCTGCCAGAATGTACGTCGTGTGCGATCCAGTGCATTTTATGATTAGGAATGCTGTACACTAAATAAAACAACGTTGATAGTGAAGACCCATTACTTATCAGCTGATCTGAGACAAAGTTGCAGAACGCCTGAAATGTTTCCTGCTTTGAGTAAGGTATCGAGAAGGAATAGTTTAATTGCGATGGTAAATAAAGTGTCTTCGCGAACTGTTGCAAGGTACACTTGTGTGATGCGGTTGAAATTAGGAGTGCTGCAGTGAATATATATATATATATATATATATATATATATATATATATATATATATATATATATATATATATATATATATATATATATATATATATATATATATATACATATATATATATATATATATACAAAACGTTCGTGGCGTGCAGGTGAAAAGTGGGACGACGCTGATAGGAAAAATTGGAATAATGCGATAAGCACTCGCCAAGCGACCTAGTTGACAAGTGGCGACGTCCTATTTAAACGTGCAAGTGTCTTACAGTGCCTATCACGATTGCGACACAGTTTGATCCGTGCGTATGTGATCGATATCGCGAAATGAAAGTTCTCTTGTTAATGAGTGCAGGGCATGCTGGCGCAGTTGGTTGCTTACTCCACCTGATAACGTGTGAAGAGCTGTTCGTTTGTTTAGGCAGATTGTCGCAGCGTTTGCTGTAGCTCTCCGGGGGCTGTCGTCGGTTCAACCGTAATCCGTCTAATACTGTTAATATTATCAACGAATGTGGGCCCCTAGGTCTCAAAACCACAATATGATTATTAGGAACAGACTGGAGGGCTTTCGGGAATTTCTACCAACTGGAGTTATTTCGATCTCTGTGTGTATAATGCTTTCGATGTGAGTGCCATGTAAAAACACTTGTTGACATGTGTCGTATATGTGCTATTGCCATGTAAAGGACCCTGGACCTTCGTCAAGCTGTGGCGACAGCTTTTTGCCCAGGTGTCCCTCCAGATTGTTTTCTGGTAAATGAAATTGAATTGAATTGAAATTGAATAACGTGCGCCTACGTCGGCAGTGGCGGATCAGTGGTCATGGTGCTTAGATGCTGACCTGAAAGTCGCGAGTTTGATTCCGGCCGCGGCGGTCACATTTCGACGGAGTTTAGATGCTATAGAGCCCCGTGTACTGTCTGATGCCGGTGCATGCTAAAGAACCGAAGGTGGTCAAAATTTTAGGCAGCACTTCACTACGACGTGCCTCATAACGAAATTGCAGTTTTGGCGCGAATAAATCCCAGTTATTATTAACGCGCACCTTAATCTGTGCACTCAGGCTGCAGCATTCTCGCCTCGTTCAAGAATGTGGCCGCTGTGGTGACGCTACTTTTAAGAACTCCAAACGACTGCTGTTAAGATATGTGGCTCGTCGATTTGAACGAGAGAGAGAGAGAGAGAGAGAGAGAGAGAGAGAGAGAGAGAGAGAGAGAGAGAATGACGTAGGAATGAACTGCTTTTACGCGTGGCACGCCGCTTGCGGCGCGCGCGCTTTCGACTTTCCGTTTCATCCATTTTTTGCCGCCGGACACGCATGCATTGCGGGCAAATCCGGTTGGCCTTGCGCAACGCCAGCGGGGAGCCACCGGGACAGCTAACGGGCTCGGTATCTCGGCATCACGTTGCCGCCGCCTGCTCTCTTCGAAGAAGCGAGCTCCGGAAAAACGAGCGTTTTAACAACGCGCCTTCCGTCTCTGTCTCGAACAAGGTTGTGTATACGCCTGCTTTCTGAAGCAAGCCCGGCGCATGTGGTGCTGTTCGATTAAACTCCCCCGTCGTACAAAACAGGTATTATCGAAATAAATAAAAGAAAGAAATTAGAGCCAGTTCCGCGTCTATGAAACGTGAGCTGGCAAGCGGGCGCCACCGCCTGGCAAACCTATCGATTGAGTGCTTCATATATGTTTCTTTATATATTTTTTTCTATATTGTCCAGTCTCCTGCCTTGCGTCCTCCCATCTTTCACACTACTCCTTCCGTCGCTTGATTCCCTTTCCCGAACCCTTGCGAAACTAACTACACAGGGATATGTGCCACGATTTACCCTCTGCCTTCCTCCTCCCCTTATTGCTCACCGTCACATCATTTCTCCTCACCCCTCCCTCTTCTTTCCCACCCCCATGCTATGCTTTACTACGCAACGTTGTGCTATGCTATATGAGCTGCCGCGTACATACCCACTGGCTTTGGTACATGAAGTGTACTATACGAGGCTATGTAAGCAATTACTCTCTCTTCTCTCTGCTTTTTTCACCATCATATCACTCGGGAAAGAGGTACGAGACACCTCTTTCCCGTTCCTTTGCTGTACTACACTATGCATCGCTACGCTATGCCGAGAACTGCTTGGCACGTACCCGCTTTCCGTGGTGCATAATCGCAGAGTTTTGTGCACAATGCCGACCATACTTAAACCAGCTTATATAAACAGTACCGCTGTTAAAATGTATGCGGGGCAATTAAGGGTGTATAGTTGAGGTAGTGTAGGCTGCACGCGTTATAGTAATCAAGTCACAGCTTGTATGTGTGCGCGCTGTGTGCTGTGGCGGTCGGATAATCTGGAACGCTTAACCAAGACGTGAATTCGCGATTTGTCTTAAAATACAACTATTGTAAACTACGTACATATACCGCTTTGTTTCCTTTCCCCCTTTGTACGAGTGCACTTTTGTACTTAGATGTGTATATTAGGTCGATCTTATGTAACCCTTTACCATGCCGCTAAAACTGTACACCTCCTTCTATGTTGACTTTCGAACACCTGGTTTCGTCGTTACTGTGTTTTCTTTCTTTCTTTTTGCTTTTATTTCATTATTGAACTTGTTCGATGCACGGTTTTGTGCGATGTACCCACTCCTGCTATAGCCCCAAGAGGGGCTGCAGTATGTTAAAATAAAAAAAAAAATAATAATATACAATCAACGAAAGACAAATATAAGAAACCCTGCCGATGGAGTGTGTAGCTTGCTCTTTGCAATGCCCCATGTCCCGGTGGTGTTTCGACTGGGCGGTTCCTGGCCGCGCGAAAAAAAAACAATGACGCCGGCCGCGCCACGGGGCGTCTTGCGTCGTTGACGTCTCAGCTCCGCCGGCGGTTCATCTGTATGCGTTAGGATCTTGCAGCGATGCACAAGCCGTAACAGCAGGTATAGAGCTGCTGACGACAGGTGTAATAATCGCGACAGCGTACTTGTATCGACACATTGTGTATACTTTAGTGCTGCTTTCGGGCTTTAGAGCTCCTTTGGATAAGTAGAAACGCCGGACAAGCAGATTATAATGCGTGCCGTCGTCGAGGTTCCCCTCAGAGCAGATTAAAGCATCCATTTGCGCAACGCCTGAGGCAGTAAGGGATTTCACAATGACGAATTGACGACAACACCGCCGTCGACAAAGGAGGAGACGTAGGTTAACATTGAATATTAAACGAACTGCGTTTTCAAGTTCGACTTGCTATGTATTAACTTAAGAATTCAGCAGATGCCTCTGACTGGGGAACTATCACTACGGCTGCTCGTAATCCTTACTGTGCTATAGGATTTCATAGGCATTTATTTATCCTAACCCCCCCCCCCCCCCGCTAGCCTTTGACTACAAGTCTGACTAGTGTTTGTGATATGTGTGAATAACGTGAAATGGATATATTTTTTTTTTTCATTTCATCGGAAGTACACCGAGGTTGCGAGGTTGAACAAGACGTTTTCGCGTCGGGAAAACGTTTTCACACACGCATCAAATGCTTGAAATCAGTGTCAGCGCCTGTCAGCTTGAACGGAAAACGCGCTGTCCGTTGTTCTCCTGGTCCCGGCGCGCGCCCTGCTTTTCTTCGGGGCGCAGGGCACGTTTTTATTGCGCTGCAACGCGGCGTTACTTTAACAAGGTGTGTTATATACAGCCCTCCCGTGGAGTCGCATGCGTTTCTTACACGACGTGCACTAGAGATACCGCTGTCTCCTTAATGAAGTTATCTATAAACAGTTATGCCAGGCCACTGCGGGCGCCCGCGTGCATTGCTCTGCTTTGGCGGCCGCGCGCCTTTTAAAGCGAGTTGCCGTGGCGTGGCGAAGGGCGTCGGCCGCCAGCCGCGCTGAAAAGCGAAACGGCGACACTTTCCAGCGCCCATTGATTGGGCCGACCTGTCGCGAGCCTATATACGCGTGGCACGCATTACGTTTTTGACGTATTGCGTGTTTTGCTTATTTACCCCCCGTTATTCCAGTTCCGAGTGAGGGAGGGAGCAGTGGAATTTGTGGAACGTGCGCGGCGTCGCTAGGACCCACTTTTCGATCAGCGGGGGACACCCAGTGCTGCTGTTGGCCTCGAAGAAAAGTGGGAGGTCTGGCGACGTTTAAAAAAGCGAGTGCACTGCCTGCCGGCCACGCCGCCAAGGTCTATCAGTCGCACACAGGTGGCCCACATTGCTTGCCGCTGGTCGGCCTGGCGTGTGGTGCAGTGTTCTAATTAATTTGCGGGTCGCTTGTCTGCCGTGCTGAAACAACGGCGATGCCAATTCTATGAGACGCTACTATACAGTAGAATTCCAGAAGCGCTATAACAAGAATGTTTTTGACTTAGCTTTTATTGCTGTATTGCCGCAATGTTGCACGGGACTGCAATGCCAAAGGTGAAGCATAAGGAAAAGGAGTTGCCGACCGCCCGTCTACCCAATCAATGTGGGTTTAACGCCGTACCGTTGTTATATGCTGCACATAGTGCTGAAGTGTGGCCCATAAGTTATAGACAAAGAAAAGCCCACCGTCTGTATTTCATGGCATGAATAGGACATGGTTACGCGGACGGTTGACTACTCCTTGTATTAATGTCCTAATGTTGTATGAGACGAGCCCTAAATTATGTACCCATACTACATATCGACTCCAGTTAAGCACAGTATAGGTATGCTCAGTACGCGTGATCCAGTTGCTGTTGCATCGCGAGGGTGTTTTGCACTTTAAAGGGGTACATTGGCATAAATACGGGTACCACAAACTTACAAAAATCCTGTTTTAATCATGTCAGCCAGTTCCATTGGTAAGGGATCTTATACTGTGTAAGTCGCTCGCGAGTGTCTGTACGAACCATGGAGCATGTACAGAAGAAAAAAAACTAATAGAAAAAGTGTCGAATTGTTCTGGTACCGCACAGTCGTAAAAAAGAACCAAAATGGGCAGGGATGACATAACTGTTGAAGTCACTAACTTTAACAACAGATATTAGCGGATGTACTAAGCGGGTGTGCTTTCGTTTACGCTGTTATTGCAGTTCTCGAGTTTTCTAAAGTATTCGTTTCCCACCATGTGTATATTTGCAAGAGCACAGATATTAAACACTGGCCAGAACAGAACAAAAAGAAGCAGGAAAACCGTGCAAAGTATGTTGCCGTACAGGATGCTGTGGACTGTCAATTGAGGAATTTCATAAATAAAAAAAGGCGGACTTTCATGCAGTTGGGTTTCGGCTACTGAGCGTCCATTCGGGTTGCTAATGGCGTTGCCAAACGATTTAGAAACCTCATTGCAACATGAAAGAAACAAACATGAAAACCAACTTCCCGATGACCTCGCGAACTCTGTAATGACATGTATCATGCATCGTTCGCGAAGACAGGTCTTCTGAGAACCTTACAAGTCCCAAGCATGCTTCTTCTGGTTTACAACGAGACGCACGTGTTCCATCCAAATCTCGGCCCCGACAAGCACTATGCGAACGAGCTTTTGTAAGGTCGCCGCTGAAGTTTCCTTTTCTAATGGGCCGATCGACCCGATCGGAAGATCTCCGATTCCCGTATGGTCATCAAGATGTGGCTTACTGTGTTGCACGTGTCCATGGAGGTCGCCTGTCTGTGGTCCTCTATCGGACCAGGAACAAGAAGACGCACGACGGTCGTTCGGTCCCTCAAGGTCCCGGTAATAGTGCGCGTGTAATGATGTCGCAGTAGCCGCGAGCTGTGGAAGTGGCGTTCAGCGCGAGCTAACGGTCTCTCAGCGATGGCTCGTCGTGGCGAGGTGTACTTCGAATAGATGCGTTTACTTCCGCTTGCTCTCCGCGTTAGGCTTATCGCAACGGATGAGTCCAGTAACCTTTCTCGCTTGTTGTGCTCACTCGAAGGTCGGCCTCGTATAACGATGTTTACATATCGCGTGCTCTCGGGAACGGGTTGAAAAAGGCATCTTTTCGACAAAGAGTACAGTTTCACGCGCTATACGTTGTCTGCGCTGATGCGGGGTTCTGCTTTCGAACGCGATGTCGAGAGTTCGTCTCCTGGCCGCGATTGATTGATTACTTATTGGAGGTTGGTGGCTGAAGGGCCAGTGCTGGCCAAAGAGCGCCACACAAAACAAAATGAGCTGTTAGAGGATGATTTTCTGGTGGTCGATGTAGAGTGGCTGTGAAGCGGCCTTAAAAGCTTCGTTAAATGCACGTTGTGTATATACAATAAGATCATGGGGAAACGTATAAAACACAAAAAAAGGTACGACGATGTGATAAAACCGCTAGTGTCGGGTTATCAGAAGCAGCCTGTCTCCGGCACTCTTGGTTTCAAGGGTCAGGAGGCGTCTGTCGTACAAGTTTATATCACAGCACCAGTCTCTAAAAAGAGGCTGTGTTGCGAATCCGATCGCCGGATAAATTGCAACAGTCCAGTGTCACGTATATTCTCTAATACTTGTTTGGTATTTTCCTGGCCGCGCGGCCACATTCGCATGCAGTCGCGGCGCGAAGGCGCCTGTGCGTGCTAACGTTGTAATTAGTTCATTGCGTGTTAAAGAAAATAGGGCGGCAAAGCAAATTCATCTGGAGCTTTGGTCAACGGCACTGAATGGAACCACTGTTCCAGGATTCGATTGCCTTTCGTCGAAAGGCAAGAGTTCAATGTGCGGTCGCGCAGAGTGCTGAAACGTATACTAGGTACTTAGTTGAGAAAACTGACGGCTATGCACACCGCTACCTTCGTTTATTTCAGAGGCGAAGCTCCTTATAATCTAACCTTGTCACCAATCAGGCGTAAACGAGAGGACAGACAAAAGAGAAAAAAAGGAAATGGATGGCCATTTCTCGTGTCATTTCCTAGATGGCGTTTCTATGCCGACACTCTCCGAAGTGCAGCTACTCTCCGATTGGTTGCTGAGCGCGCTTTGCCTCAGTGCGCGAACGTGCAGTGCCTCTGTCAGTCTCCTGAATAGTCGCCGTATGTGGCAAATCGTTGGTGGGCCATGGACGAAACAAAGCGCCTGGTGCGCTGGAGACGCTAGCGCTGGGCTTTCTTGGCTTGCGTCTCTTCGGTGTTACCCACGCGCCGTCTGCATTCTCGAACGCGATCGTACGTGTGGACGCATGCACGGACGGATGGATAGACGGATGGATGCTTCGTCCCACTCATCATCATTCACTCCATGGATATGCTATGCTGTTGGGATGACTGCCAGTTGGGCGTGTTCGTAAAGGTTCATGATGAAACAAGCGCTAAAAAAGTACAGGAGGTTCGGAATGACGCACATGCGTGCTATTGCATATATAGTGTTCGCTTCGAAATAAAATTTTCAGTTGCTAGTAAGTGCTCGTCTGCGTCCTCTCTGAGTGTGTGTACTTTTTAGCGCTGGTTTCATCATGAGACGCTGTGATTTTATCTTCACTCTATCTGAACTGCATTTAGCATTCAGAACGTCGTGCATGTCAGGCGAACCCCGCCGGCTGCAACATTACCACCACCGACATCTCAAAGGATGTTTCATCAGACAAGACTCGGGAGCGATATCTAGGAGGCGCTTACACTCCATTACGTAAAACCTATAGAAAGTGCAAGTTGTGGGCATGGTGCATTCATGATAAAATTTGATATTCAGAGTGACAAGAGATGTTGGTACGGACCTAATGTACGTGACAAACGCTTTCGGAAAAGATTTATGAACGCTGTTCGAAAAGAAATCTCTCGGTCACATCACCGTTCATGTACATGTAAGGTGACATCTATTACCGCAGCATACGTGGCTGAACAATGTAAATGGACGTAATCTAGCTTTAATCACTATGTTCAATCTTGCTTCGATGGTCGCTTAACAAAGAAAATATGAAATGTTGTTCCATGTTGGGTTGTTACGGAATACCTTTTAATTTCCCTAAAAGTGACACATAGCCGCGTAGATTTGAGAACGATAGACACAAAAACATTACTCGCAAATCGTACATGTTAACCGTGTATCGTCATCAAGCATGCGAGCACTGTGAAAAAAAAAACGCTCTTACGTTAGCGCGACCATGCAGCTTATGAGAGATTATGATTATGAGAGACTTATGAGAGATTGTTGAAATCAACAGTAACGAAATTGTCTACTGGCAATGATACACTGGTCAAAATTTTAGAAATCGTCGACCAAGGTGAAAACATATTTACTTCATATTGTATGTATTGTAAAATATAGCTTCATTTGAACAATGCCCCGATGAGGGAGCCGAAACGTCAATTGCAAATATGTCTTCACCTCGGTTGGCGTCTTTCAAAGTTTGCGCCAGAGGAACTGTTGACATGTTGGCTTGCAATTTTGCTCCAGGCTGAACGCACTGTCCGAACGACAACTCACACAGACAAACTAATAGATGATAACGACAATAGCAAGTACTCACCGGAGCCGTAGCCGGAGCACGCAACCTCCCGTAGATCCGGATGAAACTCGCCGCAGACGGAGAAAACGGGTAAAAAGACTCCCGTTAAGAAAAAGCGAGTCGGAGAGCAAGATTCTCGCCGAAACGTCGGGGCCGAGAGTGAAACCGCTCTCAGTGCAGCCGAACCCTCCGGCTGCTTCTCCGTGGGGCGCTCGTGCGATGCGGAGGACAGGCGACACACACGTCCCTTGACGGTCTCCTGTCCAAGTGGGTCAGAGCTGGCGGCGCGCGTCCGCTAAACTGGCTCCGCCGACGCTGCAAACGAACCGCCACGCGCCAGAAGTGAGCGGGGCGAGCGTTAAACTTCTCTTCTCCCGAACGTCGTCGGTCCCTTTCTTTCGGTTCTGCGCTAGCCGGTTTGGCTTCGTTCTCCGTTAGCTTGCCGGCTGGGGCCCCTTCTGGAGACCTGCACTGGTGGGTGGTAGGGGAGGCTGGTTGCAGCGCAAGTTTTGTCGTATAAGTCCGTGCGTCTCCTTTCTTCTTCTTCTCGAATTCGACTCTTTGTCCTCCTCTCTCCAAGTATCGGCGCAGTGGTACGGCTGCAACAGAGAAGGTTCGAACGTGACACACTCGGTTAAAACCAACGCTGATCTGTACACGTGCACGAGTTTGACGTGTAACACTTGTCACGCGGTTCCTCTTCACTTTTCCGAAGGACCAGTGGAGTTCTTTACCTTCTCAAGGACCGAAGAACTGGCGGCCGACCCGTGGGTCGATAGCTGCGGCGTCCTGTACCCAATCGGGCCGACAAACAGTTGTCGATCTGACACGTCCTTGCTCGTCGGCTTCCTTGTCGATCGTACACTTTCCAGTTGGCCCTAAGATGCCTTGTCGATTTCCTTCGGTCGTTGTCGGCACGACGTTTCTTTCACGCTCGCTTAGTTGTCTGCACACTGCACTGGTTCGTACGTTGTCTCGCCTTCTCTCCGTGTCTCTCCACACCTGGTTAAATCTTGTACACGGAGTGCCCCGTAAGCCTGGAATACGGGAGATCCTCGTCCCGGCGTCGGCTCTCGGTTGCTTCGTCGTAGTCCGCTTCTGACGACTCGCTGACGCTTACCCCGAGTCCGAAGCCGACTGACTACACTCCCTGTGGTACAGAGCGGGTGACTATAAAGCTCGGGACGAGGAGGTTGTCGGGAAATAAAAGAAAGCTGTGCCTTCTAGCGCAACTGTGGAGCACAGCACGTGAACGTGTTTTGTTCGCCTTTCTGTCGTCCTTCTTGATTTTTATTGCGACACTTCTATCACGAAAATGGCGGTAGTGTTAGAGGAAAACGTTGGTGGAAAGGATGGCGTGAAGCGTTAGCGTTATGAGCGTCTAGATGTGTGGCAAGGAAGAAGATGAAGAAGCCACGTCGCGAGGGGAGGATGCAGAAAACGTAAGAAGACGGGACGCGAATGTGTCAGAAGAGAAAGTGAGCGCAATCCTGGCAGTACGAAAAAAGAAAGTGTCACCGACATCCGTTGGCTTCCCGGAGGCAAACGCTTGAAGGAAGAGGGTGACTGGTTTTTACACAGCTGGTTTGCTTTCTTCGCAATGAAGCTGTTCTCAGACCCGCGGAGGTGTCTTAGCTAAAGTTCACGAGTAGCGCTGGAACGAGTGTGCTGGTTCGAGTCCGGGTCGCGGCGGCTGCTTTCCGATGGGTTCGAGGTGACATTTGATCGTATGTTGCTTAGCTAGCTGGCACATATACTTGTCAGAAATGACTGTGGCGCCAAAATGACGGCAACAAAGTATGTGTCGGTGGTTTTACGTGCCCAAAACCACCATATCACTGTAAACGAAAGTTAGCCGAAATGGGAGTTTCTCCAGCACATGTGGCCACAAAACTCCCCTGCCCCAATTATTTACTCCCTGGTAGGGAGTGAACTCGGCACATGTCATCGTAAAACGCCCCCTCCGTAATCACAGAGTTTATGAACGACATGACCTTGTTAAACTCCCCAGGGAGTTTCAGGTCACGTGGTTACAAACTCCCTATAGGAGCTTTAAAAACCCTCTTTGGGCGTGACGTGTGTGTGTGTGTGTGTGTGTGTGTGTGTGTGTGTGTGTGTGTGTGTGTGTGTGTGTGTGTGTGTGTGTGTGTGTGTGTCTGTGTGTGTGTGTGTGTGTGTGTGTCTGTGTGTGTGCGCGCGTGTGCGTGTGTCTGTACGGGCATATGTTTGCACGTCGGTGTGAAACACATGTGATTTGTGTGGCTAACCGTGTAAGCATCTGTCAACAGGCAAAGAAATTATAAGTGCAGCGAAGAATAGCAACGACTGGTTGGTATTTACTGGGAACATTTCAATATATTTCGCACCTTAAACCACGCTGCACATCGGTCCGATTCCTCAACGAAACGTCCTGAATGCCACGCTTCAAAGGGCCGAGTAACAAAAAACTTCGAAGAATAAATTAATGGTAGCAAAAGTAAGCTGTTACGATCGTCAGCAGCTGCTCCTGGAGTTTCACCATCAGAAACTTCGAAGTGGTCTGAAGTAGGCTTCGCTCGACTACGGCAACCGGTCTGAGAGTTGCGCCGGCGACGCGCTCGCCTCGTCTCCGCCGATAGTGGCTTCTCGGAGTGTCACCGGTATTTCACCAGCTGTAACATCTAAGTGGTAAGAAGGCCTCGCTATGCCGTCGGTATCAAGCCGGCATCGTATCGAACTCGCACTGTGCGCTGGCCACCGCGGCAAGCGCTACGAGCTAGCACCGACCACCGGCGATGCAAAGAATGTGTTTCACAAAAAATGAAGGCTGCTGGGATGTATAACAGTCTTCTGCGCCTTGCGACCGCAGCTGTCAATGACTAACTACAAGGCGAGCGCCGAACGAGGCGGAGTACGATCGTCAGCGATTGCACCGTAAAACTTCGAAGCGGTTCGAAGTAGGCTTCGCTCGACTACGGCAGGCTGGCCGGCTACCGGTCTGAGAGTTGCGCCGGCGACGCGCTCGCCCCGTCTCCTCCGATAGTGGCTTCTCGGAGTGTCACCGGTATTTCACCGGCTGCAACATCTAAGCGGTAGGAAGGCCTCGCTATGGCGTCGGTATCAAGCCGGCATCGTATCGAGCTCGCACTGCGCACCGGCCGCCGTGGCGAGCTCTGCGAGCTATACATGCAATGCATGCGAGCAACGGGAACAGCGACTGCGAACCGTCTCATTCGTTTAAGCCTATCGCTCCGTAGCTTAAACTGCGTGGACAGCGGACACCTATTTCTGTGCATGGGAAAAACGAGACGTAAACTGCACATCAGCAAGCATTTTGTGATCGCCAGCTGTCATTCATCGAATCACCGTGCCGTACTCGTGAGTGAGGCCTAGTCGTCGAACGCGGTAGCGGCGGTCTACCTCGGTTCATCGCTGGAGCTGCTGAATGTGCCTCGTTAATGTGTTTATTCAAGGCCGCGCGCACTTTGTGTATGATTCAGTGCATTTTACGGGTCCACAAACAGCACTGCTGATGCGAATTCAGCCTGTACGACAGAGCGTCCACTGATAAAACTTTTTCGTTATAGTAAAAAAAAATATTAAATATTAGGCAGGATTAGGATAAAAGGCATGTGTGTTGAAATGCTTACATCAGACCACCGCAAGTTCATACTTACGCCGTGCGTATTTATTGCTTAATTATTAGAAAAAAAAAGGCTTTCACCTGGGCTACAGGAGGTCAGAATATGGTGCCTATATATACTCGGTGACTATATTGTAGGTGTGTACTGCGTGTGGCAAGCTGTGGTGAGTGCGAGTGTTGTGAAATTACGTGAACGTTGTGGTAATGTTTGTGTACTGTAATCATTGTTGTGCGTATTAAATGTAATGTAATTAAAGTTACGCTTGCGCATGGTACCGCTGCTGACGTAATTTTTTTTCTCAGTCGATGCAAAAAATTTACTCCCATACTGACCTGAAAAAGTTCCCCTATGGATGTAAATAAAAACCCCCCTGACACCATGCGAAAACCCCCTTCTGATGGGGAGTAAATTTTTTACTCCCAGAGACGGGTTTTTTAAAACTCCCATCTGGGTGTGCGCTAGAGGACAAGGTCATTTACTCCCATTTCGGCTTATTTCTGTTTACAGTGATATGAACATGAGAGACGCCGTAGCGAAGGACTCCGAAAAATTTGACCATCTGGTGTATTTTGACGTGCACTGACATGGCGCAATAGGCGCATGGGCCTCTACCTCTTTCGCTTCCTTTGAAATGCGACCGCCGCGGCCGATACCGAACCCGTGACCTTCCGGTCGGCAGCTGACCATTATGACCACTGTTCCACTGTGGCCGGCAGTGACAAAATATGTCGCTTCGTGTTTTCGCATTGTCCGCGTCCTTTTAGTGCCGTGCCTATTTTTGTAATACAGAAGCATAGGTTTGCTTAAATTTTGGTCCGCGCTTGCAGGGACGTTGACAAAATTTTTTTTCGGGAGGGAGGGTGGGAGGGGGGGCTACATTGATTGGAAGAGACGCCCGGGCAGACAGATGAGGTTGAGTCATTTTGTGGTTTGTACGCCTTGTACGCCATGACGAAAACGATGGTTCGGTGTGCCACTCTCTGGCTACGCTACTGCCACCATGTCATTTCCATTTCTCCGCATTGTTTGCCCGTCCGTACTGCCCTGTTTTTATTGCGAGAATCAACCAAATTGCCCGGTTTTATACTATGTTCTAGATTGGCGTTATGGTAACGAACCCTGGGTGACAGACGTGAGGGAGTTTTCGAATAGGGGCCGTATTCGTTTTGGGGCCCCAAAGAAATAGCGTCGAGGCCACTGCGCATGTGCGAGACCCAAACGGGGTTTGGGTCTTGCGTAGGGGACGCTATTTCTCGAATTCAGCGCGAGCCACAAAGGCTTTGCGTAAAGCAAATGTGGCGGCTCTCGGCCAAGGCTATAGGGCAACCTAGAATATAGGGTGAGTCTGCAAAGGCCAACAGACCCTATTTAAAAACCTTTTCTCCTCCTGCTTGACCCGAAGCGTGCATACGCAAAATGCTCTGGGGACCCCTATCGGAAAACTCCCTAATAAACTGGAAACCGTGCTACTACGTATCTCAGTCAAATTGGGACTTCCGGCACGTGATTGGCCAGAAGTTTTTACAGCGATGCTGTTTTCGGCCGAGCCTTTTATGTATACGCGTGATGTTTGTGGACGTCATGAATGGGTATGCTCCATAGACACTGGGTAAATCCCGCTGTCTACTCAATAAGCAGGCGTCTGTTACCAACAAACGAGTAAATAGAGAGTTTTAGTACTGCGGAATGGTGCTACGTACGCATCACGCAAGTGCCTTGCGTTACGTGGCGTCGTTTGCCACTAATCGGCTTTTAGTACGCCGTAGTACCCGCGTACGTAACGAGCGTGAAGCGTGTTGCGTCATCTGGTAGATCAAAATAGAAGCACGTGTTGTTGACAGCCAATGTGAGCCAATCCAAGTGTTATAGCCAGATTATGGCCATATTTTAAGCCACAGAGCCGGTCGGTGCTTGCCTTCGATGCCGCCATTTTGCAAAACGAAGTCTCGCGCTGTCGCGAACTTTTTCGAGAGCGGCGCGATCAGCTCATACGTACGCACGCACGCATCTCATGCGTGCATACGTAGCGGCTGCGTACGTAACGCGATACGTGCGCGTTGCGGTCTGCGCATGCGCACTACGCAGAACGTGGCGTCATTACGTACGCAACGCCGCCACGTACGCAGTACTAAAACTCTCTAATGCCACACAAATCTGTGTGGCTTGTCAAAAACCTATCATCATCATACCGCGCGTGTGCCACAGAATTTGAGTAGAAATCGCTAGACACAACTTCCACCGAACAGGAAGGAGGCAACAGTTAAACAAGCAAATGGCGTCGTCGTTATCGTAGTCATGCGCATCGCGGTCACGTGATACTGTATGGTTGAAAGGTGGTGACCACCTAAACAAAGAGTGTTTAATGATGAGCGTTGATACATCGTATAGGGGCGTCTTAATTAAGCGAATGCTTCTTTGTAAACCCGATTGTGAAAGTGGCATGGTGACGATGCAATAAAACTATGATATCACCCCAAAGATTAACAAGTGCTGTTCAATAAAGAGCAGTGGTACAACGTATCTGAGAGACTTCCCAAAAACGCCTTAATCTGTCGAAGGGAACGCCACTACTTTCGCTGTTTCGTCGGTGTTCGCGAGTAGTTTTTTTTGTTTTTTTGGTTCTGTGGGATAACGAAAGTGATTAGAGTTGGGGATGCAAGGTAAGGGAGCGCTTCGATTGTTTTGCTGACAGCGCCGCAGTCCACTTGTTAGCGCGAGCTTGATTCATCATCATCATTAGCCTGTTCAGTGATTGATTGATTGATATGTGGGGTTTAACGTCCCAAAATCACTCTATGATTATGAGAGACGCCGTAGTGGAGGGCTCCGGAAATTTAGACCACCTGGGGTTCTTTAACGTGCACCCAAATATGAGCACACGGGCCTACAACATTTCCGCCTCCATCGGAAATGCAGCCGCCGCAGCCGGGATTCGAACCCGCGCCCTGCGGGTCAGCAGCCGAGTACCTTAGCCACTAGACCACCGCGGCGGGGCAGCCTGTTCAGTGTCGACTGCTGGACGGATATTGGTACCGGGGATTCGCGATTTACCCTGTATTACGCAAGCCGAATCCATTTGATGCCTGTGAACTTTTAGATTTCATCAAGCTGCCCGACTCAGACCCGGACTTGACTGCGCTTCCCATCCCTTGGTAACCATTCCATCGTTTTTACAGGCCATCGGTTATCTCGCCGCACCGTGACGTGACCGACGCCATGCCCACTTTCTCTTAGAGTCTACAAGGATATCAGTGGCCCTTCTTTGTCCTCCTCATAATAACAATAATAACAAACAATAACAACAATAAGAAGAAGAATAGGGTCTGTACCTGTCAAAACAACGATATGACAGACACGTCGTATACTGTAGCGCTCCGGAAATTTTTGACCATGTGGTGTCACTGAAAATTGCACAGTATGCAGGCCTCAAGCATGCAATTTCGCTCTGAAGAATTAATAACGAACTGGCCAAACTTTCCTTTCTGTTTTTATAATACTATTTCCTCTTTGACGTGTCGGCTCCCTTATGTCTCAAGTTAACCTATGTGGTATGCTGTATAGTTATTATAAACGGAAAAATCGTTGGTTCCGGGAGGTCATTTTGCGCACAACGACGCGAGAATCCAGAGTGTGTGATTAAGGGAAAGGGGTGGTGGTGGTGGCAGGGAAGTGTGGTGTTCCAATGTCATCGTTGAATCGACGAAGATCGTACGGCTGTTCACACAGGAGATAGATGAATGCTGTTGAAACTGGAAACCTTAGACGTTTGTGGGTTTGGTTCCCACTGACGGAAGGGCGCTTTTTAGTCTACTTCAGTTGACTTGTATTTATGTTATAATAACCACACTATAAAGTTAAAAACACCATATGCCCCCCCCCCCCTACTTTTTTTTTCTTCCTTGGTTTAGCTATCCGTTGGATTCATTTAAGAGAAGGCGCAGTGGCTTTTCGCGGGCCTAGATGGGCGCAGCGACTGCGGCTTTGTTTGAAACAATTATTTTCCTTTGCCGGAAGGATGGAGGAGCGACATAACTGCGTGACTCTGGGAAGAGGAGAATCAGTAGCAACCGTCTTCTCGCATTCCTCCGCCGTGCGCATGTGCTGTGTTAGACTGCTGTGAGCACGCGAGCTACTGCAGCTCAGGGAAACACTTCTTTGCGAACTCTTCTTCTTGCTTCTCTCTCCCACCTCGTTTAGTGCTAGGCCTTTTCTCGTGTCTACGTAGGAATTCCGAGTTACCGCAACGAAACGTCGTCCGGATGCGTGTTGCTTAAAAAAAAGGCTGCTTTCTCCACCTCCTCTAAGTACTGTGTCTTTTTTTTTCGTTTTATTTTTTGTTTAACTGACTGCACTTTCCTGGCCTTTTGTCTCAATTCACCTCTCTCTCTCTCTTTGTGTGACTCAGGTAGAGCGTTGCGGAACAAGCTGCACTGAGAAACGTGGTACTTGAGAATTCAGCAGAGCCAACGCAGAGATGTTATGCTCTGCGGAGACTGTTACAGATGGTCGAGAAGGCACACAGAAAGCGCTTGTAATTAGGGACGCGGTTAGCTCTTGTTTCTTTTAGTTATGTTCGTGGCGTATTGTACCTTCTGAATGAATCCCATTGTCCAGCTTCTGCCTTGAGTCGGATGACTCGCATGCAAGGGCCAGCCACGCACGCTCAGCATGCAGCACTGTCTCGATGTCACGTGTGCGAAGTAAAAAAAGCTGCTTCGAGACTGAGTTAATTGAAAATTCGCATCCCGGAGATAAGAAGAACAATAGTGTTCGTATTTGCATGAGCTTGTTTTTCTCTGTAAGCAGTAAACGTGAACGTCTTCGCAAAAAAAGTAGCGCCGACCGGCATTTTAAACGCCGCTTCCGTAAAAAAAAAGGTCCCTGGGATGCGGCCGCGTCTTGTGGAACTCGTTCTGTGCGGAGTGAATTATTCATTCGTTGCTAACCTCAGCTTCTTCTGCCCGGCCTTCGCGTGCCATAATTGCGCGCTCCATTGTGGCCTACTAAAGCAGCGTTTCGATTACGTGCCGCAGTTACGCTCGCAGAGTGGTTCGAAAGGCCTAGATTGCATTGTTAGCGGTTATGTAATTTAAAGACACATAACGGGGCGTTTAAATGCACACCCGTCTCAGGCATGGTGTAGCGGACTTTTTCCTATATGCAAAAATGAGTGCAAAGTAGCAAAAACGCCGACCAAGGTGAAATACACAAAACTTAGAAAAGACGTATCGGCTTCCCACACGGGAGCCTTGTTCACTGTGAACAAGGCTCCCGTGTGGGTAGCCGAAACGTCTTTTTAAGTTTTGTGTACTTCACCTTGGTCGGCGTTTCTGTTATTTTGCACTCATTTTTGTCCCCGACCAGACGGGATTCCGTCGGACTCTTGACTATACAAAAATGAGCATTAGTGTTTCGGAGATTGGATGTATGTGTCGTCAAAGGCGTGCGCAGGGTTGATTTTCATTACGGGAGGTGCTGAGTTTCCCCGTTGCGCCAGCCTCCTGCCCCCCTTCTTGGTGGTCGAGCACTGAAGAAACAGTCTTTAGAATCGACGAATGAAATCGATGAACAGCGAGCGAGCTGACGCTATATAGTCATGCGGCAGTCCACGATTGACACGTCACTCCAGGATCTTGCAGGCCTTCATCGGCGCGTCAGCTGTGCGCAGTGTGACGTCACTGCTCCTCGGGCATGCGCAGCGTGATCCTCGATGGGCCATGCGGGACTGCGCAAGCTCAACGAGCGTGCTTACGCTTGCTCACGCCAGAAAAGTGAAATGAAACGAAAACGTGGTTCTCCCATTGACACGGACGAACCACTAACAGTGGCAAAATAGCGGTCCTTATTGAACGCCACGCAATACCACGGCTTTCATTCAATGTTCACGGTGTTGGCATGTCTTAGAAGTGTGGCAGCTTGGGCTATAGTTGGTATGGCACCACGATAGTTATAGCGCGAGAAGAAAACGATGACACAGAGACAAGAGTCATTCGCCTCCCTCTTGTCTCCGTGTCGTCGTTTTGTTCTCGCGCTATAACTTTCGTCATCGTTTGTATGACGTCATGTGTGACGTTCGTGCTCGTGTCACGTGACCATGAACGGTTGAGTTGAACCGGCGCCTCCCACCTGGTTGAACACACTCTCCCAACAGCAACATCGTCTTTCTTCAATAACTCAATTGCCATGCTTGAGTTTTATCTATTTGTTTACTGTTGTTTTGTTTACAACGGAGCGATTGCGCTCAATTGGTGATTTGTCGGTAAACACTGGAGCGGAGAATTAAAACAGCGCGACGAGAAAGAACATAAAAACTAAAGGAACGAATATTACGGGACGAACGCTTGTCCTGTGGTACTTGTCCTCGTCGCGCTGTTTCGTTCTCCGCCGAATTGTAAAGTGACTAGCTGTCGTCAGGTCGTTACTAATGAGGTCAACACATATGGCGTTGTGATACGCAGCCTATGCGCATTTAACGTTCGTGGGAACGCTCCACGGGGTCGCTCGCCTTCGCAGCCATAGTCTCACTCTTGTAACATATTGGGCACACCGTTTCGTTTGCTCGCTCGAATCGGTTTTCCTTACCAGAGACGAGCATCCCAAGGATGCCGTGCATCAGCGCGCAACTGCATGCGGCGACTTGCGTAACCGAAAGTATATTCGACGAAACCGACCCCGCAGTTTTCGAAGGGTCTCGCTTTCAAATCGATGCTGGCGCACTGATTGCCCCCCTGCACACGCCTTGGTGGTCCGGTTCCGTACTCTCGTGTTTCTTCCTCGCTAACGAAATCGCTCAGTTTTCGAGTGAGTGGAGAGGGTTTGGTGGTGTGAAAGAATAAAATGAATAAACCAACATGCATGAATAAACAGAAATCTCGTGAGCTTTCGCAGTCCGTATTGTTCGGCGAGAAGAACGTGCACAGCTCGCGAGATTTTTTGTTGTTGTTGTTGTTGTTAAACACTTTCCGACGTCTTTTACTGTATTGGCGAAACATCTCTGCGGTGCGAAGCCTCTTGTATATAGCTAACGCACACGTGCGGATATAGCGAATTTTTGGCTTTTGCAATGACGCGCACCCCATTCAGACTCGTGTGAATGGTCTTTCGTTCGATGGATGTCTCAATTTGGTCGCCGTGCGTGCGCATTTGAGGCGAAACAAAGGTAGAAAAAGAAACGCTCACCGGAACTGGCACGATTCTTCTCCTTCCACTTGAATGGCGGTGAAAGGACTCGGTGCGTTGGCACTCCGCGTTGCGTCAAGTGGCGGAGAGGATCTTTAATCGCACATTTGAGGTTTTGATGAGCTGACTGATGCAAATAAGGGGGCAACATTTAGTACGGCACCGTGAACTAGTGTCGTGTAAGGAGGCACACGTCTTAACTACGTATTTCACGAACGACTTATAATACATTTCGAGAAAGCCAGGAACCGTTGGCAGTCATACATTGACGCGCCCTCCCACTCTTTATATAGCCTAATCCTAGTATAGGACCCAATTATTACATTGTATAGCGGTTTCAGTTTTTAAAAACTTTGTAACTTGAATTGTAACTTTAATCTTAATTGTGCAACCTGGCGCTGTGTAGCTTTATATGCTTTTGCTCGATAAAAGCCTCATTTAATGAACAATGAACCAAGAACGTTGCTTGAAATTCCTATTTTACGATACGAATATTTTTTTTATGTCAGTTCATTTCACGAAATGAAGTTTCTGCCTTCGGAATCGGCGGGCATTCGTTACGCGTTCGATATTCTCTGCAACCCGTTTCACGTGCACAGTCATTATTAAAGCGATAGCGGCGGTTTTGTTCGGTTGCTGTTGTGGATTGATTGATTGATTGATATGTGGGGTTTAACGTCCCAAAACAACTATATGATTATGAGAGACGCCGTTGGGGAGGGCTCCGGAAATTTAGACCACCTGGGGTTCTTTAACGTGCACCCAAATCTGAGCACATGGGCCTACAACATTTCCGCCTCCATCGGAAATGCAGCCGCCGCAGCCGGGATTCGAACTCGCGCCCTGCGGGTCAGCAGCCGAGTACCTTAGCCACTAGACCACCGCGGCGGGGCCGCAGTTGTGGAGGATGGAACTGTAAATACACATTTGTGGTGAAATGGTCAGTTGCTGTAATGTGTTTCAACACATGTAAACCGATACAAATTACATGTGGAAAAAACGCCAGGCCTGCGCGGTAGGTGCAGCACAGTCACAGCGAAAGCTAGAAGGGTGGCCTTTCAGAGCCTTTTCAAAACACTCATTGGGTAACCAATGCAAGCACACTAGCTTGGTACCCCCTAGGGATTTAATAATAAACTTTTGGGTAGTAGGCCAGTATTCGCTATGCTATTTTTCGTCATTCTTCTGGTATCCGCTAAACACTTGCAAGGAATTTTGTGCCAATTGTCCATGCATTGGATGACGGCGATTAGGAATTATGGTTGAAGTGGGTTTGCGCCACAGTTGTGCGGCGACATGGTTGTGCTTTCCCTCTTGTAAAATGCTTTATAAGTCGTATTAACGCGATTGCTTTCCCGACATCAAGCCTGCCTAAGGCAAGTTTGACAACAAGTCACGTGCACCGGTGTAGCTCAGTGGTAGAATACTGGGCTTGCACCCGGCGGACCAGGGTTAGAGCCCCACTGTGCTATTGGTGCTAGGTCATGCCTGCTTAAGGCAAGTTCGACAACAAGTTACAAGCATCAGTCGTAGAATATTAGCTGGAACCCAGTGGAACCGTGTTCAAGCCCCGCTGTGTCATTGGTGCAAGGTTCTTGGTGCAATTTCGCGCGATGTGGTTACGGACACCGGCGGCGGCGGCAGCGGACAACATGCAACTGCGCGTTACCCGAAAAGTGATCTCATAACAGCTTTTGCTGCAAAAACGAAACGCGAGCATACCTACCCGACTATATAATTCCCGGGAATCCAGTAAAGGAATGCTGCACATTGATTAAAAAAAATTGGCCCCTTGGCCCCGTATCTGCATTTAATCTGCAAATGTCGTCGAAAGACGATAGTCTTGCGTGTGGAGAGAATCAACAAAACATTCATTGGATGTTCTGTTCAAGAAAATCGGTGAATGGTATTCTGGAGGCGCTGCGTTAAAGTGTCTCGAGCGTGTAGCGGAGGCAAACGAGCGCATCAAGTCACGTCACACGTGAGACATGAGCGCCATCTGACAGTTTTTCAAAAACAAAGCACGTGGCTCTGAGACGGGTGTGCGCGCCCGCCTCAGAGGTGATATTGTGTAGAACACAAGGCGACGGGTAGGTGGCACCACCGTCTCGTTTTAGCAAAGCGTTGGAAGCAATCGCCTTTCCGTGCAAGCGTTGGATGGTCAGCGCAGCGTGATAAGCGCTACGGTCCTTAAAGTTACTTATGTACGCCTTTTCTAGTAAAAGGCGCACATGCAGAATATATACGTGTTGTTATGGTGCCCCAGACACGCGCAAAAATTGCTTTTTAACCGACAATCGCGCAAGTATGAACGCTGAATCTTGAGCAGCATAGGTGGGTGCTGCGGATGGGGTCAGACAAATGTACAGACAGACAGACCAAAATTTTTGCGTCGAAGGTCCCCAAGAAAGAATATTGTCTTTAAGACTATCGTCTTTAAAATTCTGGAAGTCCAAAAATGGGGTTTCTAATGCGCTATCGCAAGTGTGGCCTTTAAAGTGATTCGGTAAGGCACGCACCTGCCGACTACCTTACTTTCCGCCGCTCCTCTCCAAGCGTCCGCGCCGCGGGAGGCGCTCCTGTAGGAAGCGCGTGTGTGTGAACAGCATTCCGATACACCGGGTCCGTATGGCATAACGTCACACCAAGTAAGAGCGAAATGAATCGGGGCCCATACACAGCGCGCCGCGAGAAAGCCGGCACGCGGCCGATCCGATCTCGCAGAAAGCGGTACAACCGGAACGTGCCGCGTTTCCCTCAGCCACCTTCCCTCTCCCCCTCCTTCGCAACAGCTTGACGGGCGTCGTGGATTCCGTATCGGCTGCAGACCTGTTGCGGTGGGCGCCCGAGCGCGCGATTTGCATAACAGATCGCCGCCGTTGCTGGTGGTGGTCTCGCGTGTTGTCGTAGAGTGTCCCCGGCTACATATTGCCCCGCTCGCGTGTGCTATAAAAATCTCCGAGGACCGGCTTGTTTCATCTCGACGCCGCCGTGGCATCCGTGGCGTTGACCTCGCGTGTGTTAGGCGCAGAGAGGATGGCATTCGTTGCGGAGGCGTCGGTTGTGGATGAGAGCCGCGAATTTCGCCCCAGTGGTACGCGTTGATCGTTACTTCGGTGGGAAATTAAGTGCAGTATGCGATTTTCGCTGGGGTGTCTTGGATCGCAATCGAGACCCGATCGGGATAAGAGGCCAATTTTACGAGTTAGCGTTAGGAATCGTCCAAGCATTTGACCTAACACACAGGAGCGGTCGCTTGATTACACTCCGATGGATTGCTGGACACTGCGGCCTGGTTGGCAACGAAACAGCCGATAGCGAAGCAAGAGCGGCAGTATACAACGCTCCTATGTACGTCAAAGTACCCTACTCGCGAAGTGACGTCAAAACATTGTTGAGATCACTCATGCGCGAATGCGCTGCCACTTACTGGTCGCTACCAGATCACCGGAACAAGCGCCTGCGGGAAACAGACCCCGGTATGACTTTTCGTCTTCCAGATAAAATCAGCCGAAGACATGCTAATATACTGCACCGAATTCGCCTGGGCGTCGCCTTCACTCGCCACTACACCCACCTAATCGGCCGTACGGACAGCCCGAATTGTGAACGCTGCCAAGTGCGCGAAACGATAGCTCACATATTTTGTGACTGTGCATTATACGTGGCGCAAAGAAAAATGCTAACTGCAACGTTGGCAAGCATTGGACGAACACCATTAAGTGAAAGCCAGATATTGTCAGCAATGAACGACCAAACAGTGTCAAAAACTCCTACAAAGGCGGTTCTAGACTTTATAAAAAGCACTGGACTAGAAACTAGACTGTAGGGTACTATGCTAAGTGGCTACTGTACATATACGCACCACCTCTTCTTGTTTCCATCATCACCCTTCATCCCTCTTTCCTTCCCCTTTCCTTTATCCCCTGTGTAGAGTAGCAGGCTAGAGCGAACTAGCTCAGGCCGACCTCTCTGCCTTCTAATAAATTCTCACTCTCTCTCTCTCTCTCTCTCTCTCTCTCTCTCTCATCTATCGACTGCGATGGTATCCCTTCCGCGTCTCGCGCAGACGGAGAGGAAGGTGGCCTTTTGGGCACGTTCGGCGCAGCTCGAGTCCGAACGGTTGAGCGCTGGCCACTGGTGTCGAAGCACACACAGGGCGCGCGGACGCTATATACCGACAGCGCTGATGTTCGATTGTCACGGGTCGCGGGGTCGAATCCCAGATGCGGCAGCTTAATACCGATGGAGGTGAAGCGCTAGAGCCTCGTGCGCTCAGGCTTGACTTAGTTTCCTATCAGAGAACCCCTATAGACGTTCGATATTTCCGCAGCCCTCCACTTTACGGCGTCATCGATCACCATATTGTGGCTTTGGAACTTCGACCGCCAACGATACCTAACTTATAATTAAATGTGACTGAGACGTACACAATTACCTTCAGATGGCAATGTCATCGAACGTAACCGTACACATTATGCGCCTTCAATCAATAAACAACCAAAAAATAAAATCAAGCCAAATTTTACTGAATATATTTGTTTAACTTTTTTAGCTGATTGATGTTACAAGCTTGTCACCTGAACGTAATTTTAATTGAATAAATCGCCTGACGTTATAAATATTCGCAGAGATATACGTCAGTCTGATATATCAATGTGTTACTCAGTTGAGAAAATGACCCGCCGCGTTGCTTTAGGGCTAAGGTACTCGGCTGTTGACCCAGGTCGCGGGATGGAATCCCGGATTTGCAATCCCGGAGGTGAAAATGCTGTAGGCCCCCTGTGCTTAGATTTAGGTGCACGTTGAAGAACCCCCAGGTGGTCGAAATTTCCGGAGCCCTTCACTACGGTGTCTCGCGTAATCATGTGGTGGTTTAGTTAGGACGGTAAACCCCGTTAATCATTTTCAAAGTTGCGATTCTTGTTTCAATTGAAGCTGCGATAATACGCGCGTATTTTATTCTCTCACTTTAGGTGGTGCGTGCACGCTTTTAGTGCGGGGAGTGCGTTCCTAGGACAAAATTCACGACGCTATACGACGCCGAATTCCGTTCACGCGCACGAACGGCGTAAGCGCTATACACTGGCACAGATTGGCTTCTTTGTCACGCTTCATAGAAGGACGTCTGAGCAGGACTTAATTCCGAAGAGCCGTTATCATTATCGCGTGCACGCGCCCTATACCTTCGTATACGTTGCTCAATTTTTTTCCCCGCAAGTTTTCAAAAGTGCGCGCGCGTCGCTTCAGCTCCAAGGCCTCTCGTGTTGTTGCTCCGAATGAAAAATGTTGCTTCGAGGCAAGGCGGTCGCTATATAGACTTGTCGTCCGCGTCTATAGAGAAACGATTTACCCCCGTATTCACAAACGCTCCTCCACTCAAGGGCTCTCCTCGACTTGAAAAATTTGATAGGAGCGCCGTCTCTTGGCAGACCAAGTCACTGCATATCGGCAATGTTCTGCAGCGATTCTTGAGAAGCGCAGCGTCAATTTCTGTCGAGCAGCGGCGCAGTGCTCAAATCAGTCAAGTGAAGGATGGAATTCGAGTCGAGAAGCGTTTCTGGATACGGGGGTTAGTGGGTCGAGATTGCGTTTTTTTTTTTCAGTTCTATAATTTCGTCCACGCGGTCACCTTCATTGTCTGCATTGTCACTGTCGTCGGGCTTTGTCGTGTGGTCGTACAACGCCACTCCTAATCACCGCAAGGTGACACGTGAAACACGAATGGAGCTGTAGTTTATTTTTTGGTTTTTGTAACGCCGAAACAATGTTCGCGATCGAGTGCTTTCGTAACGGAACTGATGTGTACTACACCCCTTTGCACGCCAGGCGTCAAGCTTGGGATGAGGGTTGGATTGCAGCTTCGCCGCTTATCTGCGCGCCTGCGCTGTGTGCATGTTAAACGGTGCAGCGAACACCACGAAGTATGCTTGACGTTCAAGTGTAGTGCGTTTCGGGAAGCATATTGAATGGCGCAGTGATAAGCCGAACGAGCGGAAATTTCATTTTGGGTTACACTTGCCGACTCTTACGCGCTCGATAGTCGCGAATGAGTTTTGTTTGGTGGTGGTGGTGAAACATTTAATAACCATTAAATGGTTACAGAGAGGTGATTGGGTTTAGTTTGATGTCGCGTCAGCGTGCATGTAGTAGCCGCGCCTCTTCCGTAAGAAACAACCCGTATTTCGGCCTCACTAATTACTAATACATAATTGTTAGAGTTTAACGTTCTGAAACCACGACATGACTACGGGAGATGCCGTAGGAGAGAGCTTCGAAAATTTCGACCTCCCGAGGTTTTAAGTACACGAGCCTCAAACATTTTCGCTTCCAATTAAATGCGACCTCCGCTGCATGGATTCGATCCCGTGACTTGCTGATGCTTAAGGCGCAACCATCACATAATTTCACTAATGCGTGACGAACAATGAAACCCGATTGCAAACTTAATTTTCAGTCTGTTCAACAGATATACGCAAGACGTAGGAATTATTCAGAAACGTACGTCCCTCAAATCTATCAAAAAGAACGTTAAAGCTTGCCACCTTTTCAGTCCTCATGATTAATAGGTTGTGTATGGTGAATTGATACGCTCAAGGGTTGATGTCTGGGCAAGTTGGTTCGTGGTGCTTCAGAATGATGATGATTATGATTATTATGATGATGCTACAGCGGTGTTTTCATCTGCCTTTTTCTCGTAGCCCATGCTTTCGTTAATTGGCTTTCTTCGGGAAATTATATGTTCCTGAGGTTTCGGTAATTGTAATTTTAGGACTCTTTCTTTGTGATTGTAAAACTGTGCACGTTCTTCACTTTGTATAAGACTGCTTTCTGTGTTTGTGTTGGTACAGTGATCTTTGCCTGCGCATTCTGGTGCAGGGGTACTCTCAGACAGAACGCATTTGGTTTTTACCCGTGTATCCGATACGTTGTTGTAGGAAATAGAGATGAATGAATAATTGACTCGATGAATGAATGTATTGAATCAATCAATCAATATAAATATACAGTGTACAAACACACACGAGAAGGAAATATTTGCACGCCGTATCCTTTCATGAAGAATACGTACGAACTAGGTCAGCTCTCCTTTATTCAATCAATTTTTCTGCTCTTTAAGTGCGTAATTCTTCTAATCTAGGAGCGATTGATTCTAAAATATTTACTGCGACATAACTCAAGAAGAACAAAAATTACAGACTTATCGCCACCCATGCTGGTGGCATCCTCAGTATGCCCCGACACCAGATAAGCTGAGGTCGCCTAGTTCACTGCTAGAGTTTCCTAGCTCAGCCGTTAGTGTCTATGGGAGCTGCAACGAACGGCGCTTCAGCGAACATGCGAATGATGTGAAGTACACGGATTTGTCTAATCTTCGTACTGCTGGCTCTGTGTGTTCGTGTAGCATGCAGCAGCTTTGTCACGAAACAAAAATCGGGAAATGTTCAGCTGTTGCGCTTCACCACCTTATTCTTTTTTGGCTTACCATTTCAAATAGGGTCGCGAAGTTCAAAAGGGTTCGTTATTTTTTTTTTGAAACAAAAATGAAACCAGCAATAAACGAAGCCGCAAGTACAATTCCCTGCCCGCAAGTAAGAAGACGAGGCAAATTTGTATAGTACCCATCATTCCCATGGTCGCTGAACGATCGCAGCGCCACAGTCCCCTCTAGTTAATTTTAGGAAACCATGCTGCTAGCCACACAAGTTTGTGTAAACGTCTGGTAGGGTTCCGCGGTTGTTGCTCGCTGACTTGTCGCGACGAATGAATCATTATTTCAGGACTCCCCAACCTCATCCATCGCGACATAACGGGGTGCAACTACCGCTGACTCCTATCGAACGTTTACACGGAACTATGTGACTATATCAGTGGAGTGGGCGACCTCTGCTCACTTGGTGGCGAAAATTCAACGGAATCTTGCTTTACTTCTGTTTACTCAAGTCAGAGTAAACATTTGAGGATCATGAACTCAGCCGGAATGAGGAACATTCTTGCATCTAGCTGTGACTGTATAAGTTGCAATGCCAACTTCAGGCTGGATGGAGTATTTTTATGCACTTTGTGTTCCAGACAACGTGATTCATTTGATATGTGGGGGTTTAACGTCCCAAAACCACCATATGATTATGAGAGACGCCTTAGTGGAGGGCTCCGGAAATTTGGACCACCAGACAACGTAAACATACGCATTTTTGTCAGAACATTTCACTTCCTGTGAACTTTTGCTGCTTGCGAGTGTAGCTGCCGACACCCAGTCTATAGCCTGGCGGCGATCGTCGGCGCGCGCCCCAATGTATACCCGAACATTCGTCGCCTCGCGGTGGCTTTACACGCGCCGTGTATAGTGTGCTACCGATTTATCTCTCCGTTTCCTCTTCGTGGCCTGTAAGCCCAGGCAGTGTGCGTGACATCGTAGCTGTTAGTCTAATCATGTGACCATACAACTCGATCGCTCGTGCCTTTGTTGTCCGTTTTCACTTGGTCGTTTCGCTCCCACTCTTTGACGCGCGCCTTTTTCGCCGTGCTCGACCTCGCGTATTGCGGCCGGAGGACGACTCGTTGAGAAGCGGTTAGGAGAGGGCGAAAGGAGACCTGCTCAGCGGCGTGAAATGTTCGATGGATGGCATGCCGCCTGCCTGCATGCGGATTTGAAAGAATGAAAGCACACACACACAAAAAAAAAAAAAAAAACCCGTTAACGTTCCCGTTCGTATATAGCGGTTCGAGGCGGTGTCGCTTACCGACGAGGAGAAGTGCAGCGTCTGGAGAGACGAACTGGAAGGCGAAATTGCGACACCGTTATGGGTATATTACGAAAAATGTACTGGCTAGTCAGCAGAGTCAGAGGCTATAAGATTTCTCTATTGAGGCACCCTCAAGATTATATACACTGCGGCAAGTCACCTGCGGGTTTTTGCAAGCCTCAATTTATTCGTAAGCGCTAAACGTCCGCCACGGCGGTGTAACGATTGCGGTGCTTGGCGCTGCTGACTCGAAAGGTCTCGGGTTCGATGCCGGTTGCTAAATGGGGAAAAAGCATGGAACACCCGTAAGCTCAGATTTAATAGTGATATATAGGGGGTTAGACATGCCAGAACCACGATGTTATTATGAGGCAGGCCGTAAGGGAATGCTGCGGAAATTTCAACCATCCGATTGATGATGCTCCTTAAAATCGCGCAGTCCACGGATCATGTCGCCTCTGTTGAAATGTGCCCACGGAGGCCAGGATCTGACCTGCGACCTACAGCTGAGCACCATAACCGTTACATTACGTCGGCTGGTTGTATGCTTAAATTTACTTGATACGTGGTGGTCTTCGAAATGTGTTATTTTTGTTATTAGAATTATTATAATTCTTATTAATTGAGGAAGCAGTTGATGAATTGATGCTGTGTGTAGAAAGTGTAGACCACACTCTGTTCACTTCGTGTGCGTTTTGATGTGTAACATGAAGTTCTATGTACGCTCTGAACTCAGTTTTCAAGTGCCTTCGCTGTTGCCTTGTATTTAGCGGCTGTGGCTCGGTCAAGCTGTCTACTACAGGTTTTTCTGCAGCTCCCCTGTCAATGTATTTTCTTTGGCAGAAATAAAATTATTATTATTATTAGTTGCGCTGAAGAGCCGCAGGTGGTCGAAATCATAGCGAAGTTCCCCCACTATACGATGTGTCGTATGGTCATGTCGTGGTTCTGACATGCAAAAAAAAAAGGGGGGGGGGGGGGCGTCAGTATTGGAAGGCGTTAAAACGCGCAAATATTTGTTGTTCAGAAATGGGTAACAGCAATTCCCGTGACTCCACATTCGCTCACTCGAGGCTGCAGATGTTAGCATCAACCTATTGTTTGTAGAATCATGTAGCACGGAGGTTCGAGTTAAGTCTTGTACAGTAACAGACACGACACGGTTGTGCGAACTCCAGGGGCAGAAATAGGCGCAGAAACTATGCGATCGAACATTTCATATAGATCTGCGGGCACGTCGTGGGTGGTCTTCCATCACTTCGGGTAAAGTGTACTAGAACTTATTCTAGTACACTCTACTTCGGGGTATTCTCGCAGCCGCCATTGCCTTTTCCGTTTTCCAGTATACTTTCGTTGTGTGTACTCGGAGTACTGTTCTTGTTCACCTATTGCCCTGGCGCATACCCACTGTTGGGGGATTAGCGAAGAATTGGGTGGTTTTGTAAAATAATCTGCAGATTTAGGATAATGGACGTTACATTACAAAAAAAAATTTAGATAGCCTCGAAAATTGTGGTGCTTTTGCGTATAATTGTTTAAATAAAGAAAAAGTAGTTTATGTTTAAATTAGACCAATACTTGAGTATATTTATGTAATGTTGTAGACACGTCAAGTTTGATGACCCGCTACTAAACTTTCATAAAATAAAGCAATACCCTTATTTTTTATACGTATATATTTATGCAGGCATGTTAGAATAGTAATGTTGGTTAACTTGCCAACCGTTTGGTTTCATTAACAGTCCCGGATGGGCACGCATACTTTCATTGCAAAACTAATAATTAGGCCCCAAAATACAAAAGGACATGCGTAGATTAATCCATTAGTAGTACTACGTTTTCTGATTGGCCTCACGCATAAATTACGGCTAGCTTAAACACATTCAACAACAACATTAATAAATAATAATAACAATAATGCCGTATGCATGGTGAGCCATTACAGGGGCGTCAACATCGTGATCACCATACCATAGTCGAGCGCGTTGACAGCACGCAGCAAGTCTTTACATACGTCCGATAGCACTCTGTCGACTGAATGCAGTGTTGCCTGCCGAGAAGATGGTGGCGAAGACAGTGTGCATACCGACGCAAATGTGAAACGAGAGTGAAATGCGAAGAAAACGAGCCTCAACTCGCACTGCAGAAAGGTGGGGCATGCACAAAAAAAAAAAAAAATTGTCACTGCGCTTTCATGTCTACCTCTTTTACATGCCCGGGAGCGTGTCAGTATGTCACTGTCGCTCTCTTTTCTGCATCCCTTGCGTTTGGTTTTTGTGTTGTTTTTTAGTCACTCCACTACTATTCGCAATTTTTTTCCCCTAAGAGGCGCCTTCGCCCTGAGGCCGATGAAAGTTGCCATCGCGGAAGAAGACGTTGGCTACGTTTTAAGCGACTTTTAAACACTGAAGGAAAAAAACACAAATAAAACGCAGAGACTTCAAGTGGTGTGGCACATGTATATATAAACGACGCGCAGTGGTCTTTAAAGGGCGATGCACTTACGCCAGGTGTGCATGCTTTCATGTGCTCGTGTGCGCATGCGCCATCGCTCTTTCTTTCTTGTGCGCGCGAATGTTTCTGTATACGCGCTTTCTCTTCTCATAGACCCGGCTGTGCCTTTTCGAGCAATTATTGTGCCTGAATTTTGGCTCGAAATGCAAAAAAAACAAAAACAGGCTATGTGATTACGAAGAGCGCTGTAGCGGGTGTCAGCGTAATACTGTATACCCTTAGGTAATTTATAATAATTGAGTGCCATTATATACCAGCACATAAATTTTAATACTTTTAAGTTATTACTTAGAATGCAGGCAGAATCAAAGTTCGCAAAATTTCTTGCATTCCACTGCCATTGGGATGCGACCGCCGTGGCCCAGAATCGAACCCACGACCTCAAGCTTTGCAGAGCGACATCCTGAGCCGAGGGGTTTCAAACATGCAGCCGGCATCTTCACAAGAAAATAACGTTTTCCTACCGGTAAAATAATAGCGCTGTGTTCGGGCAAGCCACTAAGTTGGACTGATGGCAAGCTTTTTTTTTTTTTTTGGCAACTTGTACGATCATTGCGAGTTGAAGCATCACCATCACTATAGCAGAAAACCATTTCTGAATCAGAGTACAGGTTTAAGTCATTGTGGCAATCCGTGTCGATATGTTTTTCCGAAACACGTCTAATTTCCTTAAAAAATAATCACGTGTGGGACATGGCAAAAGTGTTTTTTTTTTCTTCGAATGGTGTGGTCAGCGGACATTTTGTTCACACCCCTCCCTCCTTCCTTCCCTCCCTCCCCCCTCTCTCTCACTGCTCTAACACTCTTTTACTGTCGCAGCCGTTGTGGGGCTAAATTTCGTGACTGGGACTCATTGAGGTGAGATTGAGACTCCTCCCCTACATTTCTCCGCCATCAAAAACAAACTACGGCTTACAAAAATTGGCAACCATAATACTAGACATATTAAACGAATACCCAGGTATTGAAACCTACCGGGAAATAGAATCTGGGCAACATAATTTAAAGAGCAAGGAAAAGAATAGTTCCTGCGCTTTAGGTTTTTGTGCTCACTTGCGTATTAAATGTTGTGCAATGTATATAACACAATATTTTTGAACAAACACTGCCAAATGTCTACATCTGTTCGTTGCGTTTCATCTCTGTTTTTCTTTTTCCTCTCCAAGCGAAAGGAGTAGCTTTCTGTGGTGTTCTTGTGTTTTTGCACTTACGTAAATTGCGAGCGACAGGCATCGCACTGCCGCAGCTGTTGCCCGGATGACGAAGCCTATATAGTCAGGCACCTTTCGGGCCTTTTGATGCGTGTCCTAAGACAATTGAGAATCGCCTTCATTAAAGTCCGAATGAATGAATAATTGTCAGTGTGTGATAAGCCTCCACGGCGGGTCTTACTCTTTATAGTGCGTATTATCGCTATGTGTAGAACTAAGAAGAGGAGCTGCAGGATATGCGGTTACGAAAAAAAAATCGCCGTTCAAAAACACTGTACAATAGTCAACCAGCCATGCTTAAACGTGCGGGCCAGGTGCTTATCACAAACTGGGATCTATCCTAGCGTCCCTTGTTCTAGCTTTTCATTGCTTTGTCGCTACATCTAAGAGATGCGTGCTTCACACTTTCCCTTTGGTTTACCTTAGTTGAAAAGACATTAACACCTCAAGAATATTAGGGGTAGCGACTCATGGATGTGAAAGACGCCGTATGGGGAGGACTACGGAAATTTCGGCCACCTGAGGCTCTTTACCGTGCACCCATATTTTTAAGCACACACACATGTTTAGCATTTAGAAATGCCGTTCTGCACCAAACTGCGGCTGGTATTCGAGCCCGGGACCTTGGGGACGGGCCAGTGATGCAGCACCTTAGCTATAGACCCACGTGGCGGGTCTAAAAAGCCACATTGTTTACACAGTTTGACAGCTGCACCTTCTTGTCTAGAAAAAACCCGCTCGGGTTGTTCACCTTACCGCCTGTTTCTTCTTTATTCTTTTCGCCAAGTGCGTTTCGCACGAAAAACTCCAACGAGGCAGGAACCCATTTGCTTGCACGCCGCCCCCCTCTCTCTCTCTCTCTTCTCCTCTCTCTCCACGTCGTTCTCACGCAAACACGGCACGAGTGCGCACAGAAGACTCACTCACTAACTCGCTCAAGAGCCGTCGCTCGCTGCTTTGCGCCGTCCGCGGAAGTTTCTCAGGGAAGCAACACTTGCGCTTTCGCCCAAGTGCTATATAGTACCCCCCCCCCCCCCCCGCCCCCTTACACTCAATAACACGAGTACTTTAAAACGGCAAGAACGACCAAGCAAGACTGCAGCGTTGCTCTTATTCGCTATTTTATGCAGTTCTTTTTATTGCACTGTTTTTTTTTTGTCTCTGTGTGTGGTTTTTGTACGATGATCCGCCTGCAAACAAGCTCAATTTCGATACGCTTTTAAAGCGTTCCTTCAAACGAGTTGGAAGGGGCACACGGTTTTATTTTTGCCCATGTGTAGCAGTTTGTTATATCCTGACACGGGACGTCGTGCGGACATGGACGGTTGTTGTTACTCGACAGCGAAGCCTCGCGACTTCGACGCGCAGAACGCGTTCTCCCCGGTGGTCCCACGAGTGGCCGGCACTCGGACTAAAACGCTGAAACAAGTCGTTGGCACGTGTAGGAAAGCGCTTGGATATTGGAGTTTGTGTGCTTACCGTTTTATTGTTTTTTTTTTGGTTCATAGCTTTGTTTTTCGAGCTGATCATATCTTCAGTGAAACTGGAAACAAAAGTTGCGATGCTAATATTTTCTCTCTTTCATTTATATGTGAAAGACATTGGAAGGTGGGCTAGGTCTATCAGATCACCATGATGTCAACATTGAAACACAAGAACAAGCAGGATTGAAAGAAAAATGGGAGAAAAAAAAAGATAACAAGACGTGAACTGTACACATACGATCTGTTTCTAAAAGCAGAGTTCCGCTTGCACGCGCGCAGCGTCATTTCATACCACGTTAGCGCTTGCGCTCTGTGTGTATCACTTTATTAATTTGATTGATTGATTGATATGTGAGGTTTAACGTTCCAAAACCACCATATGGTTATGAGAGACGCCGTAGTGGAGGATTCCGGAAATCTCGACCACTTGGGGTTCTTTAACGTGCACCCAAATCTGAGCACACGGGCCCTTTATTGATTTGTATCTCGTTTATTTTACGCTTCTAAAATGAACCCGAAAGCGCTCCCCGTCCGATTTGGCTGTGGCATTCTTGTGACAGTACGAGCTTTATAAGTATGCGAAACCTGCCATTAGAATTGCGTCAGCGACAATGTTACACGAACCAGCCGTATACCACCTGCTAATGCGGCATTGCAGAAAGTATTGACGCATACATAAACACCGCGACGCGTCTCTTCGGGCGAGTGCCAGCTCTTCGAGGGAAAACGCGTGGGCAGATGGTCGCGCCGCTTCCGCGATTAGAGCGTGCCGCACGCCGGTCATTAGCGAGCGACTGGCGATTCGTGCAAACAGTTAACGGCGTCAAGTAATTAGACCTCGCTCCACCGGCATCAGTAGATGCTAGCCTGTGCTGTCCGATGTCTTTTGCATCAGGTTCCCATTACACACATCCCACTGGAAGTCTGCGAACGAAAAGAAGAAGAAGGAAATAGAAGAAAAGCGCAGACTCTGCACGTGGGAGTTTTTTGACAACCATTGAGCTTTACACAGAGCCTTGACTGGTGTGAACTTATCCAGCTTATATCGCTGTCAAGTTCAAACAGCAAGTTAGTTTATTGTTGTTGCTTAATCCGCAGTTAACAAACTTACCTCCTGTTTGTTGATGCTCCTGTCTCTATGATCCCAAACATAATGTAGCGCAGCGCAAGAAAAAAAAAAGACAAGTGAGCGAGAAAACGAGGACACAGTGCATTCACGCTCGTTTGTTGTCTTTTTTTTTTTTGCGCTGCACTACATTATGAACAACTTGTTCCAACTCGTCCAAAAAGCAACGTTGCTATGTTTCTATGACCGAAGACAATGGAACAGGAGCGCAGACTATCAGCCATACGTGCATGAATATAGTGGACCTTCGTTCTGCTTACCGTCGAAAAGGTAACTTTAATAGGTTATTCTGCAGCGTTGTCTAACTAACACGCCCGTAGCTAATGAGACACATAAAATATAAATGCGCGTGGGCGCGGCCACACAGGATGCAGACCAACACCTGCGCACTCTGCGAATAGAGAATGTTGGTTTAGTGCGCGCAACGGCCTAGAGTCCGCAACGCGCGAGAGGAAGCAAGAGTGCGCATGCGCCAAACCTAGGAGATGCGTGCGTTTGCGCACGCAGAGGGTATGCACGCTATCTAGATCTTGGCGCTTGTATACGTGGTGCCCGCTACAGCCGTGGCGCACCTTACCAGCGGCTCTCGCGAGATATCGAACGGCCGAGACCGAAACAGACGAGATGGCTGCGACAAGCTACACTATGGTGGTCGTGGCAGTGAATGGTGTCCGTTGAATTTAGGTGGGCTTGGGCGGTGACCTGAGTAACCTGAAGCGAATAGGTGAACAGGTGCAGTGGACTGTGATCGCTGCTAAGCCGGAACACAACGTTGCATGATCGGGCAACGTCATTTACGGAGAAGTATGCACCCGGTGGGGACGTGAAGCATGCACGGCGACGGATTTGTGAGTTGTGGACGGGGCTTCGTATGTTTGATCCCTCTGAACTGCGGTATGGTTGCTGCGTGTGTCTAACCGGCCGGTGGCTGAATGATCGCCTGTAAAAGCATTCTAAGTGTTAGAAAATAAAGGTTAGTTCTAATCGTGCATAGCGTGCATGTGTTTTGAATACGCGTTCGTGTTTCACGAGCTCAGGTGAATTTTCTCGCACTCGATGTCCTCGTCATTGTGAAAACAGCTTTCACGGCACGTGAAGACTGACATGTGATGAAGTTTCCGCCAATGGGGGCATTCTTGTATTTAGCGTTTAGCAAGACCAGTTCAGTTCTTTCTCTGTTAATTTTCCCCGTGGTTTCAGAAAATGTCCGTAGTAAAAATAAATGTTAAATTGGCATTACATCGGACAGCTAAGGAATGGAACACCCTACCGGATACTGTTGTTAGCATTCAGGATGCAGAAGCTTTTAAAAATTCCCTGTCAACCATCACTGAACCGTAATAATTATTTTTTTCGTGTGACTTACCATGCTAATTCTTGTGTAATGGTTTCTAGTGTCATCTTCCTAGTAGTGGCGTGTATGTATATTTTGTGTACTTGGCCATGTTTTGTACCTTATAAGTGGTATCTTTTGTCACTGCAGAATGTTTTTATCTAGAGTCCACAAATAAATATACCTTTACACCCCACCTCTTCCCCTCTTTCTTTTTGTTTTGTTTGTTCCTGCCGCTTCAGCTATGTCGTAAAATTTGTTTTTTGTTTTGTTGTACATCCAACTTTGCCTTTACCTATGTCTTGTATGCCCACCCCTCATGTAATGTCTCTTCTGTTAGGGACCCTTGAAGAAAATAAAATAAATAAGAAAAAAAAATTAAGTGATCGTCTTCGCCGTCTTTGTCTCGCACGCTGCTGGTTGACCTAGAATCAACACCTCAAACCACTACTCGTCCTCGAAAATATCAGCTTGTCACATCCCTTGGCTTGTGTGTTGCGTCGACGAATGTCGGTTAGTACAGTTTCTTGCTTCTCCACGAGGCGGCGTGAAGCAGCACTCAAATCAAGCCTGTTAACGCACAGGGGCAGTACACGTTCCAAACGTTGCGCACCGTACACTAATGCTGTGGGAGGCACCCTTGGGCGTAGCCTACGCAGCGCGTAGCTCGTTGAGGACGTACAGCCTTGCGTACTCTTAACAAATTATCTGGGGCGCACAAGCATCTGAGTACAGTATATGCAATCGGGTACGTCTAATAACTCGCATGGTCCCATGTACATTTGCTTAAGACAACTCGAAGGTGCAAGCTGTTGATCTCCTATTTTTTCTTTTCATTCTATTGCATTGTCTTCCCTCGCCGCTCCGAGATATTTACTGTGCCCTGGGTGCTTTTTCAAGGCCCCTGAGGTATGGAGGCGTTCGAAGCTTTCTACTGCTCACGCGCTTTTGCTGTGCCTCGGAGGGGGGGGGGGGTTGTGGTGACATTGTCACGAGACCTCGTGACGACGCCACAAATTTAAGCGACCCGTGCGGTTATGTGATTAATGCCATATTTTATCGAACGACGATTCTTTTCCCCCCATTACTCGTGTTGTCATCGACGGTCGCATTTCACGTTTGATGAGCCGTCTAAGGCTTCCTCCAGCATAACGTTGCTGAAAAAGTCTGTCCCAAGGGAAGATCACACGGCGAGACGCGCACACCGCGAACGGGCAGGGTGTTCGTGTCGCCGCTGAGGCGCCAGCGACGTTGGCGTGGCCGGCGCAAGACGTTGCCCGCTGTATACGGCGTCGACAATGGCTCCTCGCTGCGGCGAAGGGGCCATTCACCGCGCAGCGAGACGCGATCCGTGTAAGCGTTGCGTGCTCGTGCCTACAAAAGGAATCGGGCTGGGACTGGGCTATGCGGCCGCACGGGGCGGAGCCGTCGTGACTTTACTTTCTGTAATGCGCGCCTCGCGGTGTCGTTGACGATGAACGACAACGCCGCACGTATTGTTGTTCCGTGCGCGCGTAACATTGCGATGTATACTATACCGTGGAGGTGTGTTTGTTTATGTGTCCGCGTGTTCAACGATGTGTAGCTCCGAAAAGATTGGACTGAAGCTTTGTGCTGGAATCGAACATTACAAGATGTAGATCACTATTGGCGCTGCCGCCACCGTCCGTCCGTGTCTCTATGGAGATTTCGCTCAAGTAACAGGCGTACTTAACAGCATATCATCATCGTCACTGCGATATTTATTATTTTCATTAGATATGGTGTCCCTTTAAGGAATATTCAATAACCCGTAGATTGCATACCTACATCTATCTATCTATCTATCTATCTATCTATCTATCTATCTATCTATCTATCTATCAATCATTCGCGACAAATGTCGTAATCACCTCATATGCCCATCTGGTGACATCACATCACTTTCTGTATATATATATATATATATATATATATATATATATATATATATATATATATATATATATATATATATATATATATATGAAAGTAGATGCGCTTTCACATAACAACTGTTTATTGTGCCGACGTTTCGACGGGAACCCCGTCTTTTTCAAGGCTTGAAAAAGACGGGGTTCCCGTCGAAACGTCGGCACGATAAACAGTTGTTATGTGAAAGCGCATCTACTTTCATATTTATAACCTTGCGGCAACCGAAGTTATTCTTCTGCGCATGCCATATATGCCATATATGCCATATATATATATATATATATATATATATATATATATATATATATGGCATGGTTGCGAATTCGGACGTCGCTTTTAGTATAGAGGGGGAGAAGTGAATCTTAGAAGAGAAAAAAGAAGAAAAAAAGTGAGCCTCGTAACTGTCTGCATCATAGTGTGACACCTCAACAGTGGCTCACGAGGGATGGGGGTAAGGAGGGATTAAAAGTATAGGGATAGAGATAGGCGCAGGGACAGAGAGACCCACATACAGAAATAAGGAGAAGATAGGAAATATGGACATGGCCGCAGGAGTCTGAGGATGGGGCACCACTCAGCGAGAGCTCTTGTCGGCCTCAGGAGATGGCGTAGGGCGAGCCAGTCGGCCAGAGCTGCGCTGTCGTCGGAGATCGCGGGGGCACAACCGCTCGGCACGAAATCCAGAGAGCGAGTCCATGCGTTCAGCTGCCGCGTCTACTTGAACGAGAATTCCGAAAGCAACGTGTACAGTTTGTCGGCAGTGGCCTCGGACGCTTCCTTGCTGGCCATCGCACTTTCGTTTCTTTGCATCCTAACTTTGGTACATTTTTACTGCGCAACCGAAGCTGTAAACAAGGAATCATCGAGTATATGGTAGGATCTGTGTACGCGGAACGCAGCCAGGTATAACAAATGAGAGTGATCGACAGTACGTTCCCCACAGCGGATGTTCTTTAGCGTCTTTCGTAGCGCGGAGGGTCGGCTGGCTACGCCGGCACGTAAACAAGCCATTGCGAACTTACGGAGGACGTTTGAGACGTGGATATTAGATTCGATTCATGTTCACTGCTAGCTGTAGTTTTTTTATTGGAAAGCTGATCAGGTCGCTTATATGTTCACGTCTTAACGAAGAAAGTAAAAAAAAAAAACTACCGATGATTTCAGTATTGCCCTATGAAAATTCTGAGCGCAGCTTTGTGAGAGTAAGGGCCAACTTTTAGTTGCTTAACTCAAGGTATGGATGCGCCATAAATTTTTTTTTTTGTGAACTAGTACAGCATACGCTACGCCATTGATAAGCGGGATACCAGCTACACATCTGTAGGGTATTATCTGCACTTGATTGATGTTGCATGTGGCTGATGACGGTGAAGACTTACGGCTGAGGACATTGCAGTGGGTGTGAAGCATTAAAACACACACCCGTTATCCGATTGGCATTTCATCATGGCTGGTACTCTTGTACCATGCTATATTGCACAGGTTAACTCGGTTCCTTGCCCGACGTGATGCATGTATAGGATCTATTTGCAAAGGAGTTTCAAGCACTCTTATCTGCATAGTCATTAAAATATTCCTAAAGAGAACGACTACAGTTTCAGCAGGACTGGTATTCAGAGTTCACGAAGTGCACTGCTCAAACACCCTTTTAGAACACAGTGGTATTTGTTTTGTAATGCCTACTGTTCATTTGTCGAAGCAGTTTCAAGTATTATGTATGCTTTGTATGTATGCAGACATAATTTGTAATTAATACCATGCAAGAGAAAAAAAAGTTGCAAGCTCTCCGTGGTACAATGCTCAGCTGCCGCGCACAGGGCTTTGGCTTAAATCCCATTGGACCCTAGGTATTTTTCCGCCTTTTATTTTTCCATGTTTCTCGCTTACTTTTTTAGGTCTGTCAGTTATGCCGGTGACGGCAGCATCGTTCAACGCAAGAACGGGCGCCTAAGAACTGTGCTCGAAAAAAAAAGTGCAGAATTAGTGAGCGATTACCTATCTATAGCACAGCTGTGCTATCAGATATATGCGAGTATAGTGACACGTGTGTATAGATATATCTGCCGTCTATAAAATGCATTCTATGGACAGAATGCCGTCTATAGACTGCATTCTGTCTTGACCAAGTGCGTGGCGTTTGAACAGGATTCGCTGCAGAGCCTATGGGTATACCCACCGGTTTTCGTAATAGACGTGCTGGTACCCCGGCTTGTTGGTGGTGCTTATTTCGTGAAGAACCCTCCCTTCGTGAAGAACTCGACCCTTTTCCTCAACGACGCTTCGCCGTACTTAAGTTGCGGAAATAACCTTATTTCGTATCCTGAAAGCCACTACTAGTCGAAAATATTGTGGCAGGGGCGTAGTGCTTGGGCGTTGGGTGATTTGGCGCATGCCGGTAAATGATGATCATAATTTATGTCTACGACACGCGTCAAACCTCAACGATAACAACCCTGCTACAATATACACGTGCTAAATAAAAAAAAAAATCCGCCATATCCACGAAGTGAATGATGATGAGTGGACGAAGCTCCGTAGGTAAACCTGGTAAACCATGAATCCTCTGTACATTTTGCCCACTCGATTTTATTACATCGCTCCCCCTAGCGTACGTCGCCGCACTATATCGAACGATTGCCTTCAACCAATGACACGCGCCATATGTGACATCATTCCTATTTTATAAGACCTCGCGTCTTTCATCAACTACAAGTACCGCTTTCTAGTTTATAACATCTTGCATCTTTTCATCATCAGCTACAAGTACCACCATCTAGTAAACACTACAAGAACTAAACGAGAGGTGGCTACATACAGGAGACGGTACCGCCATCTAGTGAACACTGCAAGAACTAAACTAGAGGTGGCTACATACAGGGGACCGTACCGCCATCTAGTGAACACTGCAAGAACTAAACTAGAGGTGGCTACATACAGGCTACAGGGGACGCACAGCCCACGCCCTAAGGAGCTTCGCCCCTAAAAAATCACCCCCCGGTCCCTACCGGCTACGCCAGTGCTTTGTGGATAGTCTGCCACTTCCACTCCCTTACGAAAAACGACGTAACCCCTCTTCAGTCAGTCTCCACGTCTTCTTCGACCGAGAGCATGCGCAACGTTCTCTGCGCCGTCTTTGTCTTTCTGTCTCACAGTAATGCAAAGCGGCTCTCGCATTGGTGCCTGGCAGCGACTTGCTCGAGCTGCTTCTCCCGAATCGTGTCGTCGCGCTGTCCACCGACATTGTGAAGTCTTCATTCTTTGGTGGCCGTCGCTTCTTTTTCAGCGATGTCGGTGAAGCGTGTTACGCGAAGCTTGCGTCAGTGGACCGTTAGTCCAGGACATAGCCGTCTTGTCAAAGAACTGAGGACCGAGTAAGAAAAAAAACTAGCCGAACAACCTGTGCATCCTCGTGCGGCCCATAGTATACGCCATACAGATTGCCCCACTGATCGCTTTAACCCCCGTGCGTTTGCGTAAGCGGTAATATGCTCATCGCGACGTAGCTCTTTAGCTGGCATCACCGGGATTTGGAATGATTGGAATGGATGGAATGATTGGAATGAATGGGTGGATGGATGAATGGATGGATGGATGAATGGATGAATGGACGGACGGACGGACGGATGGACGGACTTCTACTTTTTAGATCGGGCGGCGGCTAACGCCACCTAGCCGTAATACTTAGTTAACTGACCACTAGATTTTTTCCCCTTTAAATAGTGATGATGAGGATTCGTACTTTGCAGTGAAGGGTTTAATTTTCACGCGCGCCTTGACTTTAGCCACCAATCAGATAACCTCCTTCTAGTTAAGTCTACCCGCTTAAAGTCTATTTTGCCCTCCCTGTCCCGAAACCCCAGTGCTTTGAAAAACTCTGCGCCATCATCCTGAACTATAGGGCGAAGCCCTTTACAAAGCATCATCAAGTGTTCGGCAGTTTCCTCCTCCTCTCCAATTGCACTGCATACCCTGTCTACCCCTTTGTATTTGCCCGATATGTCTTGGTTCGAAATACTCCCGTCCTGGCCTCAAACGGTATAGAGAACTACCCCGAGTGTTATCACAGATTCTTTCCTTGGCGATTTCCTGCTTAAAAGTTCGATAGATCTCTAGTGCGGACTTCTTAATCATGCCAACTCTCCACATATCTGCATATGGCGCCATCTCTCGGTGGTAACGACAGCGTCCTCACACAAATCATGGCCTCCGAAATGGGCGCGCGCTCTTTCGAATGCCATGCATAAATAAATGGTAAATAGGCGAAAAAAAAGCTCATATATAACAAAGAAAGCTGTCTATCAAAAACGACTCCTGGTTGTACGCGGTAGAGACCACCATAGTCATCCTGGTATAATTTTAGCGTCGCGATTCAATGGGCGTGGCTTCCCAGAGCTCTATTTTACAATGTGGCCCCATGCGTTTCCAATAGGCCGTGTTGAATTGGCTGGGAAAGCTGTACAGTACGATACCGGAATTTCACTAAAATGTTCTAGTGGGTCTCTGCTGCGTAGTATTACGATTCATTTTCGATAAGTAGCTTTCTTTTGACTGATATTTTTTTCACCTATTTCTCATTTCGTTATATCAGGACGTCGGCTGTGAAAAAAAAAAGGATAACTGCTTTCAGCGAGGTTTCCACCTCAAATTTCTAAATTAGTGTCATTAACTTCCAATAACCATCTTGTAATTCATTATGTATACAATTCATATATAATCACTTCTACCTGAGTATTCGTTTATTGGTCAATCCCCCCAGTATGGGTGTGAACCATACATATAGTCATCATCATCAGTGGCTTCAAGGCCTCATTAGCGAATGCATAAGGGGCCATGCGAGATTTTGGCTGACGTGATGGGGTAAGAGTAATTTTATTTAAAGTTGACGTGATGGCTGCGTGAAATTGTCTTCTGGTGTCTTCCGCGTTAAAACCACGATGTTATATAAGGCCACGCCGCGTAGCTTATTACTCCAGAATGACCTTAACGTCTTCAAACTTTTTAACTCGCACGTAAATTAACGAGTACATTTTCGTTGTTCAATTTCACAAATATTTAATGGTGACGACCGTATCCGGCACCTGCACCTGCGCCCTCGCGCTCAGGTAGCCTGGAGACCATGCATGGAATGCGCGAGGGTGAAAAATATCAAGGTGATATTTTTGTTAACGTCACCGTTCTATGCTACAGTGGCAAGGTTTTGCGCTGGGCACCTCGCAAGCAGAGATGGCATGCTTGAGCGGCACCCGTTCGTCCCTCGTAGTAGTGCGTAACACGTCTTACGTTTTGACCTGCAAGGTGGTGCCGGTTGGGAGACTTCTCCTGTGCGTTGTTGAACAATAAAAACTTCGCAGCGTGCGCGTTAACTAAAAGCCGAATTCTCCTGTCTCTCATTCCCCTTTAGTAACCATTGGCATGTACATTGAGCACCTGTCTCTGATTCCCCATTAGTAACCATTGGCATGTACAATAAGGAAGAAAAAAAAAAAAACGCCAGGCCTGCGCGGAAGGCGCAGCACAGTCGCAGCGAAAGCTAGAAGAGCGACCTTTCAGAGCCTTTTCAATACGCTCATTGGGTAACTACTGCAAGCACACTAGCTTGGTACCCACTAGGGCATTAATAATAAACGTTTGGGTAGTAGGCCGGCATTCGCTATGCTATTTTTCGTCATTCTTCTGAGAAGCCTGGTATCCGCTAAACACTTGCAAGGAATTTTGTGCCAAATGTTCGTGCAGTGACTGACGACGATGAGGAACTGTGGCTGTGCGCCACAGTTAATAGGGAAACAAGAAGAAGCTCTTGTAAGGGGTTGGAGCATTGGACGGCCCACTCGTTAACGCTAATCGCATTGTGCGACGACTGGTCGTTCCTTCGCCGTTTCAAAACGCTTTACGAGTCGTATTAACGCGATTGCTTTCCCGACATCAAGCCTGCCTAAGGCAAGTTCGACAACAAGTCACAAGCACTGATGTAGCTCAGTGGTGGAATACTGGGCTGGCACCCAGCGGACCCGGGATCGAGCGCCACTGTGCCATTGGTGCTAGGCCATGTCTGCCTATAAGGCAAGTTTGACAAGTTCCAAGCACCGACGTAACTCTGAGGTAGAATATTGAACCGACACCCAGCAGACCCAGGTTCCCCACTGGGTTATTGTTGCTTTCACGCGATGTGGTTACGGACATCGGCGGGGGACAACATGCATTGATTGATTGATTGATATGTGGGGGTTTAACGTCCCAAAACCACTATATGATGATAAGAGACGCCGTAGTGGAGGGCTCCGGAAATTTAGACCTCCTGGGGTTCTTTAACGTGCGCCCAAATCTGAGCACATGGGCCTACAACATTTCCGCCTCCATCAAAAATACAGCCGCCGCAGCTGGGATTCGAACCCGCGCCCTGCGGGTCAGCAGCCGAGTACCTTAGCCACTAGACCACCGCGGCGGGGCTAACTCTGAGGTAGAATATTGAACCGACACCCAGGTTCCCCACTGGGTTATTGGTGCTTTTGCGCGATGTGGTTACGGAAACCGGCGGCGGACAACATGCAACTGCGCTTGACCCGAAAAGTGATCTCGTAATAACTTTCACTGTAAAAAAAAAAGGGTGAGATTTCTATGGTGAGAGCGGGCAAAGGCATGGCGCGTCGGCATACTCCGCTGGCGCCTTCGATAGGAATTGTGCCTTTGACTGTCGTTTTGGCCGGTGACAAAGTGTGGCGCATGCAGAGAATGGAAAACACCGAAGATGACGCCAACTCCGCAGCCCCGTCATTCCTCTATATATTATAATCATGTATAGGTGCAAGTTGAAGATTCCCGGGTGGTCGAAGTTTCCGGAACCCTCCATTACGGGGTCTCTCAATCATATCGTGGTCGTCGGACGGAAAACCTCGGCAACCATGATTATATTTACTATATAATATGCGGAGTACTTTATACGTTTTTACAAGGTACAGCGCGAGGGGCTTTGCATCTGTGAAAAGAAAACATGCAAACGTAGTAGACACACAAGGCATACGTTCCCCACCTACCTGTCCCTACTCGCTTGTCATTGTTTCCGCCTCCCCGTACAAAAATCTTAGCGCCACCCCTACTGGTTTAGTGAGGCATCAAACGGGTAGGGGTGTCGCTAAGATTTTTTTACGGGGAGAGGGGGCATCAAACAGGTAAGGGTAGTGCTAGGATTTTTTTACGGGGAGCGGAACCAACGACAATCGAGTAGCGACAGAAAGGTGGAGAACGTATGCCTTGTGTTTCTACTATGTTTGTTCTTGGGGGGCGAAAAGAGGGGTGGGGAGTCAGGCGAAAATTCTGCGGTGGAGGTTTCCGCCGCCCCTCATGCATGCCGCTAGCTGGCGCTGCCCGGAGGTTTGACCGACTGTGTCTACCGCCCCACCGCGTGGGAGACGAGTAATGTGAACAGTCATCGTCATGGCGACATCGCCATAGTGTGCCATGACGACGTCACAGATTGCAAAAGTTTATGACGTCTACATAACGTAACAAGTTCTGGTCTGACGTTACGTGACGTAACGCTACGTATGACCGTTTGTTCATTTGTTTATTGCACCCTCAAGGCCTGAGGACCTTGAGGGTGCAATAACCGTTTCGTTTACCGGGAGCGGTAAACGAAAATCTGGTAGTAATATAATACAATAAAATAGTACAGTAGCGCAGTTGTAGCGCCCTCCTTTGGGTGCTGCCCGAAACCGGAGATCGCGCGGCCTCAAGACGGCGCTTGGCAGTGAGGCCCGTGAAGCCATGGCTTGTACTCCCTGCTCCCTTATAATAAACGTATCGACTGCGAAGAAAACGAAAAAAAGATGGCTTTGGCCTTGGAGCCGTCTTAAGTGAATGGACAAGGGACCCTGTAATTTTGAACTTTTTCGCAAAGAAAAAAAATAAATACAAGAAATACTATAGTACATAGTAGTGCACAAGAGGTAAAAGATATAGAAAAAACGAAAAAGACCGCAGTATTCTATGCATTCATCCAAGACGTTGAATGCATGTTGTTGAAGGATGCATGTTTTATTAAGCACAAAACTATGTTTGTAGAATGTGTCAATGCCGTTGTGAATAGCATACCCTTCCCGTGCGGATGCGTTTACATTGGTCAGACAGGGTGGTGTGTAAACTACAGACTGAGCGAGCATCAAACTTCCCTCCGTGGTATTGTAACCTTGCCACACTTGGCCATGCACTGCTGGGGCTGCGAATGCACTTAAGAGTTTTCGAGAACGAGGGCTCTCTTCCGCCACCGGGACCAGCTTACAAGGGACTATTTGAAGCCCACAAAGTTCCGAAGGCAAGGTAAAACTGCGTCTGCGAACCGTCAAAGGCTATTCATGATAATGAAATATCATTTTTAGATTATTACCACAGTAACGTTGTTAGGGCAAGATGCCTCGTGCTTGCACAGCAGTGTTTTTCTTGTGTTTTTTTTTCTTGCGTGAGCATGCGCGAATGAATGTATGTTTGATGTCCATTCAATAAATTTCTCAGTTGAAAGTCAGGGCTCGTCTAGTGTTTCTCCTTTACTGATATATATATATATATATATATATATATATATATATATATATATATATATATATATATATATATATAAATTTCATTGAACGAGGGTCTCGTACTGGCAGACTTGGTGTGTTTAGGTTGTATAAGAGGGACAATTAATCAGCTGCCCGCTCATATTAAGTTCACGTGCTACGTGACGCCAAACATGCGCATAAGAGTGTTTTCACACTCGTTGTTTGGCTTATAGATGGTGCTGACTGTCGCTCCTACTTCTAAATTCACAGATAAACCCAAAAAAGTGGATGGAGGGAGGGCCGCTGTGATAGCTCAGTGGTTAGAGCATCGAACGCGTAATTCGAAGGTCGTAGGTTCGATTCCTGCTCACAGTTGGTAAATTTTTCATCCACTTTTCTTTCTTCTTATTTATATTCCATTGATTTTAATAACTTCCCCTGTACATTCCTTGGCATTACTGTCTGTTATATCTCATATATATATATATATATATATATATATATATATATATATATATATATATATATATATATATATATATATACGCTGTTTACCCCGACCAGCTACACTGCTCGCAACACAGTGCATATTAGAAGCGTCGAACCTGGGTGCAGGAAGCAGAAAGAGCGCATACGTTATTTTTTTTTTAATTCATGTCGATGATATAGCGGGGCCTGCACTTGAAGGTTGATAAAATGCGCTCCTTACGAGCGCCCATGCAAGTCGAGTGCAATTTCTAAGGCGAATCATGCTTCCTATTTACACGACATACGTGCCGCATCGACAAAGCGTGTGTAGCCGGCCGGTGCTGAAAGACGCGCCCAGTGGGCGTGATAAACCGATAGTGTACGTTACACTTATACTTACACGGGGAAACACACAACCTGAAGAAGGTTGCCAACCGCCACTAAGTTGGCATGTTGTTTTCTGCACCAGAGGAACTTGTGCTCGTGAATTTCGAGCGGCGAAGAGCGCGGCAGCCTGTGTATAGCAAGAAGCACGCCAAACCGATGGTGCAATGCGATGTAGGAGTGGTATACGAGGTTCCGTATTTTCGTGCGGCTATTCTTACGTGGGCCACACAGGCCGCGGCATGAACGACCGTTTACGGGAACACCAGCCGTCAATCACAAATAAAGAAATGGGTAATTAACCTGCCCACTGCGCAGCCTGTGGATGTGAAGCACTATTTCGGCAGACTGAGATACTAAGTCATAGCAGAAACACTTGTGCTCGTGAGGTTTTGGAAGTGTTTTTCGTTAACACGAAAAGTGATAGGTGTGTAGGTGAAGCCTCGATATCGATCTACGGTGCAGAAATGTCTTTTTTGATCAATAAGGTGCGGTATACTCTGGCGCGTCGGCGCAGCTATGTTCAGTTTCCCTATTTAATCGACGATTTCCCTATTTAACCCATGAAAACAGTCGGTAGTTTGCGCTCGACTTGTTTAAGTGTTCCTTCTTTGTGGTGTGTTTTTCTTTACTTGCGCAAATTTTTCCTTTCATGCACGTTAAAGACTTAAGGACACATATGAATTTCTGGAGCTCTCCACTACGGCGTTTCTAATAATCGTATTGTGGTTTTGAGAAGTGAACCGTTCGACAAATATACATGCATGTTAGTGGGAAAAAAAGGTGGTTGATTGATTTGATTTGTGGGGTTTAACGTCCCGAAACCACCATATGATTATGAGAGACGCCGTAGAGCGGGTATGTGCCATAGGGGTTGCGAGGTGGGATTTACAGTGAAACGCAGTTTCATAGTTCCAACTGTTACAGTAAATGTTGATGACAATAAAATACATCTTTCACGAAATGTGAGCTATAGCTCACATTTCGTGAGGGCTCCGGAAATTTTGACCACCAGGGGTTCTTTAACGTGCACCCAAATCTGAGCACACGGGCTTACGACATTTCCGCCTCCATCGAAAATGCAGCCGCCGCAGCCGGGATTTGAACCCTCGAACTGCGGGTCAGCAGCCGAGTACCTTAGCCACTAGACCACCGCGGCGGGGCGAAAAAAAAAAAAGGTGGTACACTTCGCAAGAACTGTTCATTGGTCGGCGTTTCGACCGGAGACCGATCTTCATCAAGACTAACTTCTGGCGTTTTGTATTGCCAGTAATTTGCAGACCGCTGACGTGACAGCGTGTAAATTTAACAAGCTAACCGCAAGATCTCGGCAATTTTCGTGAAAGACGTTTCCTGTGGCCCGCCGTGACTTAGCGGCTACAGTGTTGCGCTGCGGAGTTTCAGGTCGCCGGTTCGAATACTGGCTGCTGCGGCCAGATTACGATGGGCGGGGTATGGAAGATGACTCGTGTACTTTTCGTTTTCAATCGTGATTCTTTTCTTAGCGTACTGAAGATGACCTTTACATAGTTAAAGCTCAGTCACTATTGAGGAGCAAAAACGCCAGAACGGGCTGAAAACGGCGCCTGCGCGCGTCAAAAACGTCCGCATTTGGCCTGCCGCCGTCATCGACACGTCTACCGACAACATCAGTTCATGAAGTGAACGCACGCTAATGCGCTTGTCTTCTGTGTATTTTTTAACGAATTAAACCTAAGCATGCCGAACGGGAAGGAAATGTTCTCACCTTTTGAAGCTGCGGGTAGTCGGACTTGGCCTGACTGTCCCAACGGGGTAGCAGCGCGCTTGGTCGTGCACACAAAGTTCTGTATCCATCGAGCCATCCACCCGTCCTTTCGGCGTTGCTCAGAAGAAGCTACAGACACGCCGGCAGCGGTGGTATAGTTGATCCACCCGGCTGTGAAAAAACAAGAACAAAAAACTAGATGTTTTGGGGCACGCCGACTCGCCGCTGCTGCTGCACGATCTGATGCGTATAGTGTGACACTTATGTGACTTTGTGGTACTTATGCGCACGATTCACAGCTATGTGACTATGGCGATCAGCTCGGAAAGATGCAGGGATGTTAGACAGCATGCGCAGATGCTCAAAGCGTTTGTCGGACAGTGCCAGTGACAACTGCATTATACATGTCTCAGAGCATGCGCAAAATCCGTACCTGTCACTTGCGTGCATATCTTTACCTTTTCGCTTCGTTCATCACGATCTCGTGGAAGTGACTCGTGAGGCGAAGGCGTGTGCGTTCCCAGGTTTCCGAAACTACACCAGTGTTGGAAGCTAGCGCTCCCTGTGTGTCCACACGTGCCTACATCTGTCCTGTCTGTTGTTTGCGCTACAAAACATTCTACCTAACTTTATTCTCCTTAAAGACTTCGCAGAGAGGTATTACATTAATGGGTTAGGGTTTGAAAATAATAGCTACATACAAAGTAGTGGTTGAATACATTTACAAGATAGTGGCTACATTACATGTACAGGATAGTGGCTATAGTACATTTATTGAGACATGCCAAACTTTTGTTCTTGTTTTTTTTTTGAAAATGAGGATAAGCAGGCGGTTTCGGCAATATGTCAGGGCAGGTCGTTCCACTCAGCTGATTATCGACAAAAGAAAATGTTAATTAAATCGGGGCCTTCAGAAGCGCGTTCTCGCAGAGAACTTTGGGCTTCGTCTTGGCAGCAAGCGGCAGTTTGCAATTGCACCAATTAGATCTCACCGCACTTTCTTTGTCGCCATTTTGAGTACGTGACCAGGGGTTTACATCACGCCGTTTAGATGTCAGTGCAGCCAGACTATAGCGCTTCCTGTGAGGCGGAAAAGGCGAAAACAATCGGTCTCGGACCGAGTTTTACGGATAGGGCTCGCCACGTGGTTTTCCGGCAGCAGAAACGGCAAACGCGAGCGGATTTCTGGTTAGCCTTAGTGGCGTCAGCCCCGTTCGAGGCTAAGTGCGAATGTGTCTTGAGTATTGTACGTGAATATCTGCAAGTTATACGACACGACTATCGCGGCTTTGTTGCTCAGTGTTACGTGATGAAAGGTACGTGTTACATCGATTGCGCGATCTAATTGCTCAGAAACTAAAAAGCGTTGCAGAGGAATGTGCAGTTCAGGGGACCAACCTTCTGGGCAGGGCGTCAATCCCTTACTTCAGGACGATTTCACAAGAAGAAACGATAGACATGGCAACAGATAAGACACATCCAGCGCACTCGTACTGAACTAATGTGAATGCAGTTCCTTGTGAACGTATAATTTCATCGTGAGCAAACTTTGCGTTGTACTTATGTATTTATTTGCACTGTGCAGGAGGCTATAACGCCCCGAGATCGTCGGCTGTGGGTCGAATCCGAAGCTCCACAAGAGCCGGAGACCAGCTCAATGAAATAACTTGAACTAGCGCTTGTGCACTAACCGCAGGCAGTGCAATGAAGGGTGACAAGACGACGTCCCAGAAGCAAGCGGGCCGAAGCAAACCGGCGGGTGCTCGCGAAAGGTGTTCGGTGCGTCATGATGATGGCGCCTTGCGGTCGACTTCGTCGGTGTCTTCAAACCGCATCTCGGTCGTTGCGACAAAGGTTGGAGTTCCCGGGGGTGAAACGTCGTTTCCGACAACGACCCTTTCGCTAGGGGGCGGCGCTCACGGAAGGTCTACAGACACGACTGGTGACGATGCCTTGCCGTCGGTGACTTCGTCTGCGTCCCGTGCCCATGACCCGACCGGTGCGGCAACAGGTAGAGTTCCGGGAGACCGTGCGAAGAGGGCGTCTTCACGCCCGTCATCCGCGAGTGCTAGCTGCAGAGCAGAAACCCGCAGGAAGTCTGCACTCTGTTCGACAAGCGACATCGCGTTACCTTCCATGTCGTCCGCCGAGACAAGCAGCGATGACAAGTCTGCTATTCCCACTGGACGTCTTGCGGAACTGGCGGCCGTGGGCGACGGAACTACGTCAGAGGCCAGCGCGAGCGACGCTGCTTGTCGCACGAACTGCCCCAAGAGGGCCGCGCGCAGGCCGTCTCGCTATGATGACGGGTGCTCGCCTTTCTTCAAGCAGCGAAAGTACAAAGGCCGCGCGTCGTCTGCCCCACAAAAGGATCCCGTCGCTTCTGAAGACGACTTGAAAATGCAATGGTGTCGGGACTGTGGCAAGAGGTTGATACCTTCGGAAGTTGTGATGTTTAAAGTGAGTAGCGCACGTCCTGGCTGAAGCGCGGGAACCCTTAGCACATGAGCAGGGCAAAATATTGGCTATGGCTTGCTCCGGCGTCGCAGAAACAGCTACATTGGAGCACCAACATGGCGCAACGCGAACTTTGGGATGTCATGAACGTGTTATCAGTACACGACATGCTTGTATTTGTGCTATTCATATACTGAGCTGACATAACTTTCCAGTGACGTTGTTATCTCATTGAAGCTGCCCAATCGCCGCGTACTATATATATTGCCTTGACGTCACTTTAGCTGCCATGTTGGAGCCATATTGTGCGTCCGTGACGTCCGGGCAAGCTATCAGTTGATAAGTTTACGTCACTGTCATTGACGCCATCACTTCAGGCTGTAAAAAGAATTTATTCTTATTTTGATAATCGGGGCATGAATTAAGGTAACCAACCGAAAACTTCCTAATGCAACAGTCTTCGTGCGTAGGCTTGTGTCTTACCACTATTCGTTTAGTTAAACAGAACCCCAGATTGAGCATGGCGGAACCAAAACCCATCCGTAAAATATATTCTGTGCTGTTCGAACTCCTGTTTCCATAACAGACCGCCTGGGTGTGCTTTTTGACAGCTACGCATCTGTTCTAAACGTGTAACTTGTGGGACGCCAATTACGGGCATTCTCAGTCAACAATTATTTAAACTACGTCGGTAGTCTTCTTAAGTATTTACGTAGGCAGTAGTTTATTGCAACAGAATGCTGCGTTAACACACTTTGTCAGTATACTACGGTATAATGGAAATGGATGGTTTTTAATTATAAAACATTACATGCATACGTCTATATATGAAATTTCGAATGCATTACACATTAAATAGTACTAGAATTAGAATGACCATCCATATCTGTCTATAATGTTCCATTCGTTCCTTTGGGGTGATTTTTGCACTTGTTCATCTGAGCAATAGTGGGCTGGCGTTAAATAGTATGTTTCGCTCTACCTTGCCTTACAGGGGGACACCGAAAGCGCAGTGGAAGAGGTGTTGGCGATCATTGACACTCGGATAACGTCGTCCCTTTGCGCCAAGGACGACGTGGCACAGCAACCGCTGTTTAAAATTACAAATTTTACAGTATACTGACGAACATGGGCATGTATGCGCCTTTGACGGAGGCCTGATCGAAGCCGACGTGACGCTGTACCTTAGCGGCCACATCAAAAGTATTTGCGCGGACGACCCCGGACTGCAAGACAGTGTGGCTGTCGCAAGGGCGGGTCCCGTCGTCAGCTGGTGGACGACGGGCTTACGACGGAGGCGTCAACGTCGTCCTGGGCTTAGGCACGGCGTACGCCGAATACGTTCTGATGAAGCCCAGTGATCAGTACGAGCCCTACATGAAGCGAATGGGCGAGAAGATGTATCTTCTCAGGGGAGTCCTGGAGAAGCTAATTGAGAGCAGCGGCGACGCCAGTTTTGACGAAGTCGTGCATCACCTTGAAACCCTGGAGGGCCTACCGATCGACGTGGGACCACTGACGCTCGAGACTCTGCACCAGTACTCGCAATTCGTGGTGGACCAGGTTCAGGCGTACGACTTGGCAGACGACGCCGACGATGGCACGCTGCTACTGGATAGCGCCTTCATCTGTGATCTTATCCGCATCACCGGCGCTGTCATCAGGAACGTGCCCAAATGGAGGTCGTTACCAACCGTCGAACACAGGGAGGCCAAGAAGCCGAAGTCGCCGTTCGTGATGCCCGCAGTGTGCAAGACGCTGGAAGAGCTCTGCAAGGCCGCCAGCAGTACTCCGAAGAGGTTGGTGCCCGCGAGGAAGAACAGATGTGGATTGTGCGAAGCCTGTCTGGCGTCCGAGTGCAAGGTGTGTGTGTTTTGCCTCAATATGAAGAAGTATGGAGGACCGGGCACGTTCAAGCAGTGCTGCGTTCGTAGACGGTGCCAGCAGAGGCATCTCCTGGACAGTGTTGACTGCACGGGCACTGACTCTATGGACCAAGAAGTCTCGACGCTTCCCGATGAACCCTTCGCGCAGAGGGAATTCGTCAAAAGATATGGCATCGATGTTGTCTGGACCGGAGAATCTCTAGGGACGAGCGAGGGCAAGACTTTCTACCAGTGCTGCAGTATAGGAAGCGATCTGAACGTGACTGTTGGAGAGGGCGTGATTGTTCTTTCAACTCTGCTGGATATCAAGTGTTACATTGGCCGTGTGACGCAGCTCTACGCTGACAAGGAAGGGAAGAAGTTTGCTCATGTCATCTGGTTCAGACGTTACGAGGAGACCATATTTGGCAGTTACTTCTTCGGTGTTAGTGGCGAGCTTTTCTCGACGACGGAATGTGATGAAGTGCCCTTGGAAGCCATAAGAAACGTCTGTAGCATCGTTTTCCATGGAAAAGACGGTGCCCACGTAGACATCGCGCGATTGAAAGGGTCCACGTTCTTCTACAGGTTCCAGTGCCACGTGAAGACGTGCACATTCACCGAGGCGAATGCCGAATGCCCGAGTTGCCTGTGTGCTCAGCAGCAAAAGTGCGCGAAGACGCTCGCGTACCTTCCGAATATAAACAGCGATTGCTTTTTCGTGAAACCCAGTGCCATTCGTGTGCCGCTGAGGCCGAAGCTAAGTGAGACAACGCAGGAAGATAGTGTTGTGCCGGTACTGTCGGGCAACAAGTTTACCGAAAGTTACAGGAAAATTCTGCGCCCCCCACATATAGAGGACTGCAACTCACCAGACCCGTATCGCATCTGCTGCATTGTATCCAAAGGACCGAAAGGGAAGACGAGGCGGACAAATGGAGATTCGACTTTGCTTGTGCAGCCATTCTACAGAGATTACGAAGTCACCGAAGGCTCCAAAGACAAGCTTCACCTCTGCCTTTCGCCGAAGTCCTTCTCTATCGAACTGACAGATGTCGTAGCTCCGTGCGAAGTGGTATACAGAGTTGGCGGCTCCCTGGGCACATGTTTTGACACCGTACGTCCTCCCTTCTACTTCTCGCAGTGCTACGATGCGGAAGAGAACACATACTCGGAGCCAACTGCCGAGGCGAAGCAGATCGGCCTCCATCTCGTCTCCTGTTCCCCCCCGCCGGACACCCTCAAAGCCATCGACGTGTACTGCGGTTGCGGCGGTCTCTCACTTGGTCTGCTGCAGTCGGGAGTGGCCGAGACCGTGCTCGCACTGAGCGACAACGAGCACCACCTGAACACTTTCAGGATGAACTTCCCGTTCGTGTGTGCACCTCGTTCGTGCCCTTCAAATGTGCTTAGAGGCCTACAGTCGGGCAAGGCGAGTCTTGAGCTGTCAGTTTTCAAGAGAGGTGAAATTCACCTGGTCTGCGGAACCCCGTCGTTCGAGTCGTCGAAGTGTAGCGACGGCCTGCCGCTGTCGAACTCCCAGCTGGCCACGTTCCTAGGATTTTGCGAGTTCTACGACCCACAATACGTCGTCCTCGTGGCCGAGAGGCGTGCGGTGAAGTACAACAATGGTTCCGGACTTGTCATTGCGCTGAAGTGCCTTTTGGACCTCGGCTACCAGACGTCCTGCAGCATTCTCCAGGACGGCTGCTACGGAATACCGCAGAGACATCGGCGGCTCGTCATTTTTGGCGCCAAGAGGGGACTCGCGAAGCTGCCTGCTTTCCCACCGGTCACTCACGCTTTCGACATCCCGGAAAGACACCTGACCTTCTCCTTTGACGGGCGCGCCTACACTAGTCCTCTGGCGGCCACGTCGGCCGCGCCGTACCCGAGGACTACGCTGAGGGACGCCATCGGAGACCTCGCACGTGACGGCGGAGCAGGGCCCGTTACGGATTTCATGCGGTTCTGCGGGAGACGTGGTGCGCCGAGCGACTCCGATTGCTTCAAGCGGATGAATCCTATGGCCCAAGCGAGGATAGAACTCGTTCCCAGAACTCGCGGATCGGACTGGCGTGACTTGCCCAACGTGGAGGTCCAGCTGAGTGACGGCACGACCGCGAAGCGCCTCGTATACACGCACAAGTGCGCCTCGAGCCCGTACAGGCACCAGCGAGGCGTATGCGCGTGCGCCGAGGACAGTACGACTCCGTGCGACCCCAGGTATCGCCAGGAGAACACGCTCATCCCTTGGAGCCTTGTGCACACGGCCCACCGCAGCGGCCAGTGGAGTGGCGTCTACGGTCGGCTCCAGTGGGACGGCTACCTGCACAGGCGTCGTGGCCAACCCCGAACCGCTGAGCAAGCAGGGTCCGGTCATTCACCCCGAAGAGGACAGGGTTATCAGCGTGCGCGAGTGTGCTCGGATTCAGGGCTACCCGGACGACTTCGTGTTCTTGGGTCCAACTCTGGAGCGGTACAAGATGATCGCCATGAGCGTGGCTCCTCTTCTGGCGATCGCTATCGGCAGAGAGTTAGCCAAGACGCTGCATTAAATGAGCACTTTGACTGATTGGAATGTTGGTCAAAAAAACCACAACAACATTCCATTCGAAAGGAGATGTGCATGACATGCAACTGTGATTAGTTCTTGGCAATCTTTGTACCCGAGAGATCTGCCAGTGTTTCTCGCTGTTTATTGTCGTTTCAATTGTAGCACTACCGATAAGATTTCGGCAGCTGTGATAAACAGATAGCATACATGTGTACCCTACTTTAGTTTAAGGTGTTTGCGCAGTTCATGCAGAGCATAACGCCTAGCGGAACGTTGCTTTTGATATAGTTGTTTGCGCTGTTTTTTTTTTAATCAGCAGTTTGCAATTGTTTGTAAATTGCGCTCGCGAAGTTCAAATCTGCAATTTTTCTTCTCTTCTTTAAACTAGAGCCGATGGTTATTCCCTGCCCCTTGTGAATCCGGTGCCATTGTTCTTGACGGGTAAGTTGTAGTGTTTACACGAGTAGCGGGACGGAGATTTCGAAAGCATATCAGCGCAGTGTTGCCATAATATGCCGCCTGTTTCTATATGACAACCTCGTTTCAGCTACACTGGTTCTGTTATTAGTACAAACCACCCAGTGTGTGCTACATATTTAGGGCTTTTCGCTGTGATCTGTATCATGTGAACTACTATTACGTTTCCGCGAAAAAATTCTCATTATTAGCTGTTACAACGACAGGACACGGGTCTCATTAAGTCGCGCTGTTGCTGTCAGAGGTTTAGCCGTCGGGCACGGGTCAGGCCTCATAGAATTCATTATAGGCCTATTGTTGACCAAGTGTTTAACGTACCTGTTTTTTTTCATAGAAGCTACATAGTTTTTCAGCTTTGCTCAGCTGTGATATTGTCATTCTTTACAATTTATTTTTTTCTCACTATGTGATGTCTACGTTGTTGTTCGGGTAGTTACGTTCAATAGAATAAATTCAACTGATAGCATGCTTTATTTTTTTAAAACTGAACTAAGAGATTGCTGTTCAGGCCCCTAATTACCGGAAAACGAAAAAAAAAAGTGCTTGACGATACATAATAAACAGAGTTCAGGAACCGTACATATATGCTACCTTTCGAACGGCACTGTCACAAGGTGGATATCTTTCGTTAGCTTTCGGTATAAGTATTACCGCAGAATAAACTTTTCGTATTAACCAGTGTTCATTGCTGCCTCGTTGCAATGACTTCTAGTCATGTATGTACCGTAATTCATAGACAGTATTTTATGTTTTTGGGAAGACCAAGGGTGTCAACGTTTTGTATTTACTATGACGTTTCGTAAATAAAGTTCGTCATTTTGAAAGTTTGTCCTATTCTCCTCCTAATGTCCGCTGGGTACATTGGTCGCTGGTAACATTTGCGACTTCAGCGGTTTCATTATTAGAGGGTCACTAAACAATTTTAACAATTATCAGTGTATGCGCGACAATATGCGTAGGCATTAATCATATTATCCAACTCACTGGTTGGTGAGTCGAGCGATATCTAAGTGATACTCAACCCGAAGGTCACCGTTTTTTTCTTATTGATATGTGGGTTTAACGTCCCAAAACCACCATATGATTATGAGAGATGCCGTAGTGGAGGGCTCCGGAAATTTCGACCAGCTGGGGTTTTTTAACGTGCACCCAAATCTGAGCATATCCGCCTCCATCGGAAATGCAGCCGCCGCAGCCGGTATTCGATCCCGCGACCTGCGGGTCAGCAGCCGAGTAGCTTAGCCACTAGACCACCGCGGCGGGGCGGTCACCTTTTTTATTATCTGCGTCAAGTATGCCATTATGAAATTTATGAAATGACTAAACGCTTTTAGTGGGCTCTTCCTTCATATGGTTGTTCACATGGACTTGCGCATAATATGGGCTGGGGGCACACTAGCCACCTGTGCGATGGAGGCGGAAATGTCGTAGGCCCGTGTGCTCAGATTTGGGTGCACGTTAAAGAACCCCAGGTGGTCGAAGTCTCCGGAGCCCTCCACTACGGCGCCTCTCATAATCATATAGTGGTTTCGGGATGTTAAATCCCACATATCAATCAAATCACTAGCCACCTGTGAGACGGGACGCAAAATAAGCCCAACACATTGATTTAATGGGTGGGGAGCACTTTGACGAACCTCCCTTCCTAACGGGGTACCCCGCGCATGCTTATTGTCACTGATAACGGGAATTTGCAGTGTGCACGATGCAAGTTGCGGCAGCTTCATGGGAAGCAGGAAAATACAACTTTCAGGGCGTGTTGCGATTGAGCCTCTGACGTAGATGCAGTCGCGTTGACTGCCACAGCACATCTCGCCTATACCGTCCACTAAAAGTTGAAGGCCTGCATTAGTGGCGTGTTATCTGAGATAATTTTCTAATTGCTCGGCAGATCGGAGGGTAGAGTCTGAGACTGAATGAGTGCCGAGGAGCAGTCTGAAGTTCGATTCTCCGATCGGGCGATTCGGCAATGTTTTCTTTTAAGGTGGCCTATTTTTGTACTGACGTCATGACGATAGTAAAGGGGCAAACCCGCGACACGTTATTTCCTTGACAGATCTGACGTCACATGATTTTGCCAAAACACATTGCCGGTAAGTTGAGCAAGTTTCCTTCGCATATAATCTCCTTAGGTTTGTATTCTCAAACCAACCTCTGCCTTACCTCGCGTTTTCTTCAACTTTCTGTACCGTCTACATGAGTTACAAAGAGACAAAAAAATGCCGCCATATCCACGAAGTGAATGATGATGAGTGGGCGAAGCTCCGGAGGTAAACCTGGTAAACCATGAATCCTCCATACATTTTGCCCACTCGATTTTATTGCAACGCTCCCCCTAGCGTACGTCGCCGCTTTTTATCTAACGATGACACGCGCCATATGTGGCATCATTCCTATTTTATAACACCTCGCATCTTTCATAATCAACTACACGTACCGCCGTCTAGTTTATAACATCTTGCATCTTTTGGACGGATGGACGGATGGATGGATGGATGGATGGATGGACGGACGGATGGATATGGCTGTACCCCTTAGATCGGGCGGTGGCTAGCGTAATACTTAGAACTGAACGAGAGGTGCCTACATACAGGGGACGCACTGCCCACGCCTTAAGGAGCTTCGCTCCTAAAAATGGTAACAGAGCGAAAGGTAAGGACAAGACTGGTTCATGTAGACTGGTACAATTTGTTTATCGTGTGCAATAAAGGTTTAAAACCAATAAGGAGAACTCGAGGAAAGTATGAGGTTGGTTTGTGAATACGGGCCTTAGATTCCCCTAAATCACACTCGACTGAGTGTCGCCTCGTTTGACCAAGTAGTTACCCGTTTGTTTCTCGCCTCAGTTGCTCCCCCCCCCCCCCCCAACTACTGCCTCTTGTCGAGTGTGCAGTAATCCATTCACAGGGTAATAAGATCTGTTTCAGTAGCGCGATCTCAGTGATTGCTGAGCTTAGAAGGGCACTAAAGAGCAAAACAATTTTTTCCCGTATCAGAACGGTACGATTTCACAATCCCGAAAACACCACTCTTGCTGCGACGTGACGCTTGGTAACGGAGAAAACGCGCCAAAAACAAAATGCGAGTGGAGACGCCACCGCGACAGAGTAAATTTCGAAGGCATATACTGGGCTTCGCATAGTTTCTACTCGGTAAAAAGAAAGTACAATGTCATTAACGGGTGCCATAGACCTGGAACATACGAGGTTTGAAAGAAAAGGAAAATAGGAGAAAAGAACGGCAGGGAGGTTAACGAGCCTATAGGCAGCCGGTTTTCTACCCTGCGCATGGGAGGGGGATGAGGGAGATGAACGAGAGCGGAGAGGGAAGAGAGATAAACACAGCACAATCGGCAGCACACGCGCGCACACTCATTCAGTGTGCAGTCTTGTCTTTCGCGGTGTATGGCATTGCTGTTACAGCCGCTTGTTCAAGTCCGTGTCGCGTAGGAATTTAAACAGAGCTTCTGTCGCCTTCTGTTGAGAAAATTTTCATCGAGCCAAAGCCGCGAAAATACGAGAAATACATTTGAAATTCGATACGTCACGCGCGGAGATGTCGGCTCGGAATTTCAAAATGAAACTTTCAACCTTGATTTCCTACGGTAATAATGAACTTACTAATGTGAAACCTATGGAATTGAAGTTTTCAGGGTGCAGTTTATCGAACTAAACCGAGTCATTCTTCCTCTTTAGTGTCCCTTTAAAAAAAAGCTCGCGTCGACCCACGGCACTAAGTAGAGTGAATCGTCACTGTTAAAAATCTCTGTTCCCACACCACTCGCCGATGCGGGGAAGCTCCTTGCTTCGTGTGGGCATGAAGTGCGAACTTTTTATATATTTTTGTTATGTTTCAGGCGGCCCACCGTTCGAACTAATTTTCTTAGTCGTCGTCTTCTTGCACCGTGCGTGCATCTGTTCGCAACATCAGCGTGGCTTGTATACAAACTTCATTCGTTAGTTTCGGTCGCGTGGTTTTGGTATAGTTCACGCACCACGTCTGGCGTGATTCTTACGAAAGTGCGCCCGGTGGCAGCAGCCTCTCCGATTCGTGCAAATTGAGCGACGGCATTGCGGAGATTCTTCGCCCCTCCTGGAAACGCATCTGCTTCGACGCGCCCACACTGCAGGCTCGGGCGGCCGATTTCGCGCGGCGCCCACGACAGATGGCGGAGAGCAATTTCTCGTTGCCGAAACGTCCGCGTATACGCCGTACAGATCGCGTGTTTCGTCATTCGCTGTGCGCACCTTCGATTCCCATTGTTTTTCAAGGCTACGCAATGCCGCGGATGTTGCTTTTCATTACCCGCGTTTTCGAGCATTCGCTCGCTGCGTCGTGGCAGATGGGTGGTGCGAGATTATCTGGACCGTGACGTGCTCGCACGGCAGGAAATAGCACCGTTTGTTTTGAAGGCGTCGTTCATTTTGTTTGTTTTTTATGGGGCAATCCTAACCGCCGGAAACTCGACGGGCTTGTCATGTTCACGGATTAGGGGAGTAACGACGGAAACATAAGCCGTTTACGCGTAATTTAACTGGTCGTTCACGTGCTCTCAGTTGGATTGCAGCAATGGGCGCATCCCGCTCTTCCGATTTGGAAATTCTTACCCCCGTATTCAAGAACGCCCCTTCACTCAACGCTCCACCTTCACTTGAGAAATTCGATGGGAGCGCCATCTCTAGGCAGTGCAAGTCACTGCATATCAGTGATAGTTCGCTGCTATTCTTGAGTAGAGCAGCGTCATTTTCAGCCGAGCAGCGGCGCAGTGAACAACTTTGTCAAGTAAAGGGTGAAAGTCGAGTCGAGGAGCGTTTGTGAATACGGGGGTTCATCTGAGCCAGGCAAGAAAACGAAGCCCTAGCTGAAGGCACAGCCGCTCGTCAGAGCGATTCGTTACTGGAAGAGGAAACACACCGGACGCGTAATTGTGGCGCGTATTTACCAGCTCACACGAAGAGGTGCCTAATAGGATAGTAATTTACTGACTTTGTATTGCTATTTCCTTGTAGGTATAGTAACTGTAAGTAGGGAGTGCAATGGCAGTAAACTTAGTAAATCGCATGTTAGTATACGTTTACTTACGACAAAGAAATATTGTGACGCGTTCCTACCTCCAAGATAGTGTAACTACCTTTTTTTTTTAAGTGTATGCCAACACGTCTTCTCTTGCATATTGCGAAGACTCGCGAGCTACCCGCCTCGGTGGAACAGTGGCTACAGCGCTCGGCTGCTGACCCAAAGACCGCGCATTCCATCGTGGCTGCGACGGTTGCACATCGATGGAGGCGAAATAGAAGAGACCCCGTGTACTGTGTGATTTCAGTGGTGAGAAGGTGGTGAGAACTTCAGGAGTCCTCCACTATGGCGTCTCCCATGATCATATCGTGGTTTTGGGACGTAAAACTTGAATATTATCATTAATGTTATAATTATGAATACGCACAAGCGTCGGTTATCACGGGCAGACCCTGACGTCACTCCAAGACCAGAAGTTGGGTCCTGGCGGCGTTTTCGGCCAGCCAGACTGCCCAGAGTCCCTATTTCGGATCTGAACTCGGCAATCCTCCCACTGCTCATCATTACCTATTCTGCAACCCTGCAGGGACACCTGAGGGCAAGCCCACAGAATGGAAGAAAAAGACCCACATGACACGAGCGAGCGCTAAATTCGCTACATCTGGCAATGCTGTTCGTTGTTTTTATGCTAAGCGACGACCATATGAAGCATAAGATCACTGCACGCTATAGCATGCAACAGCCCGACCTTCAAAAGTTCTCAGCACTTAAAAGCGAAGTTGCGTCATTGTGTCATTAGTCATGACATAAAAGAATCTGATAGCGTGCATTTCATATCCGCTGCTTCAAGAAAGAAAAGTCCGCAATAGGTGCTTCGGAACCAATGTACTACTTCCACACAACGTAAACACCGACAAACCCTTCTATCAGGGCGCAACGAGTTCTTTTTCAACATATATTTTTTTGTTGCGATTGTGTCGTGAACATTATTGAAAAAAATGGCCGCATATCTGTGTGCATCGATGCAAATGTCGTCGAAAGATGATATAGACGTCTGCCGCCCGTACTACGTGGGTCCTGGCCTAAACCGTGGCCCCCTGTGATCTTGTTCTCGCAACGTTTCCGCCCTGTCACGCCGCAGAATCATATCGCCGGCAGATGCCGTTTTGCGAACGGCGCCGCATTTTCAGCGCAGTGTAAGAAACACTAGAGTCTTCAGAACTACGTATCTACGTATTTTATAGTAAAGGAACACAACACCTAATACTGAAGTATATATGTAGCGCCCCAGATATGCGTATTATTCGCTTTTTGATCGACAATGTTCACAAATGTGAACACAGCCACCAGTTCAAGATGGCTTGGTGTTCAGCCAGTGCTTAAAACTTTGGCAGGGTGGCTGAATTCTGATACAGACAGACAGACACCAATTCCTGTGTTCAAGTATCTCAAGAACGACCATCCTCTTTAATAAGTAACATGACGTCGAAGCAAGCAGGGCTGCACGATATTCTGGATTTGAGTGAATCTGAAGAAGGGATTTCATGGTACTCGTTTTGATTATAAAGTGCTTCGGTTGTCGCCATTTGCGAATTGATAACAGTACTAATCCATAAGGCTGTGGCGAAAATGATTACTATCTCGCAGGCTTCGTTTTATGCTTTCTCGAGGTTTGTTATATATATTACTTACTTGTTTATTTATATATTTCATTCATTTATTAGCCGTTTCAGTCGCTCGGCTGCCGTTCTAGCTCCCACGTTTCGTATAGTAGTCTTCTTACACGTTTTGCCAATATCTGAACCACATGCGGCCCCATATACACGCATCCAAACACAACGACGCCTTTCTTTGTTGAGGCCAGCACTGCCCTATCTACTCCCCGTTCCCTGACTCGAACCGATTTACAGCCCTCGAAAACTTTCAAGGACAAACCCGCACGGGAACACGGTCGTAACGACGGGACTATAGTGCCTACGTGCTATTCGCTATATTCCTTTCGTGAGCGCTTTAGTTTACTGCTTTACTTGCGCGTTTTGTGTTTCGCGAAGGAGCGAAGTTGGTTTTACGGCTTTTTCTTTTCGTTGTCGTTTTTGGTCCAACTTGAGTTGGAAAGAGTAGAGAAAACGACGGTAACTGTACGGCTACGGGATTAAAAACAAAATCATAGCTTTCCCCTCCTCAATCTCTCGATGCTTTTGTGCTCTGCGTAAGTTATAGATGTATTTTTTTAACGTATCGATGTAGTATAGATATATTTTTTTTCACTCTCAACCCCCAACTCTTCAGCTCCATTCCTATTTTCTGTTTTTAATGTATTTTTTTTGTTCGCGGTGTCTAGTCACTGAGAATATTAGGAAAGGGTGCATGCAGGGCGCCATTCAAGAGACTACAATGCCGCGCGCATTGGCTGTATTACGGGGCACAGCTCTCACGTGTATTTCCCATTTCTACGGTTCACCTCGTATACACTTTACGGTGCGCTATATACAGAAATGTTAAAAGAAAGATACAAATAAGGTTTCAAAAAATAAATGGCTGGCGGGGATTCGTTCGTTGTCGTTCCTATACAGACCATTTACTGGCACGGTTAAACCTGCGTCGCGCATTTTTTGTTTTCTTTTACAACAATTTACTTTTTTTTCATACAAAGGCAACTTCAATATAACCGATGGAGCGCCAACGTAAGATTAAAAAAAATGAAAACGCAAGATTCGCTCAAAGTCGCATAAAAATGGTGCGCAGGTGAGTATGCTGCGTATAGCTGTAGCTCGAATCCGTTGCGTTGATTCTAAACCCCTCCGCACATGCGCAAAAGGAGTGACATTATGTCGTCCAAGGTCATTCGAACAGTAGATCGCAGATTGCTACTTTGTGTTTATTTTATCGCTCAGGGATTGAAAGTGCTGAAAGAGATGGCGAGTTGGGAACGCTTTATGCCGGAGAACGCCATGCTGTAGAGATCGTGGGATCTTCGTCAGTGGCTCCGTTATTCATAATTTCATGCTTTTCGATGAATACGCTGAATATATGGTCGGTATATGGCAGCCTGCAGCATATTTCCGCTGTTCATATTCACGTGGTCATAAAGTTTTCTACAATAGTCACTATAGAGGGAGCTGTGGCGCGGCGATTGTTTAGCCACGAGGGGAAGGGTAGGCAGAGTGCGGATTTGCCTAGTCTTCGTGCTTGTGGCTTAGAACACTCTTGTGGCTTGGTTTGTTGTTTTTTGTCTTTTGTTTCGCACAGAATTATAGATTGTTGTCGATTTGGCGAGACGATTTTGATTGGGGAGAGAAAGATAAAGGAAGGATAGGTAGGTTAACCAGAAGAATGCCCCGGTTCGCTACCCTGTGCTCGGGAAAGGAAAAAGGGTGTGAAAGAGAACAGTCTGTAGTTCGTAGTTATTTCAATCAGGAGACAGATGGTTCGACCGCTAGCTCAGTAATCATTTTTACTTATTCTCAGTTTTACCTTCAAACTAATTCTTAAAATTGATTCACATAAAAGGTTGGTTTTCAGTTTCACTACTTCAAACATCCTGCCGCCCGGTTAGGACACAAGATGGAAAGGAGGTAGGCAGCTCTGTCCAGCTTGGATCCAAAGACCCAAGAGGCCCTTGTCAAACATGCGAGGACGGTGGCCTGAGCCGATGGGATCCCGGACTAAGAATCCCACTCACCTATCTACTCGCACAGAAAATCTTAAACGGTTTATTCTCTCTCTCTCTCTTTGCCCATCCCCCGTTGTGGGTGAGTGCCATACATATGAGGTCATCATTATCATCACCGTCATCATCATCAAAATGTAGTGCCTTACTATCCAAGCACTATATGTAGCAACGTTGTCCGCGAACAGTCACAGTTTGACTCTAAGTCCGTCATAATTTGTCTCTAAGTCGGTTGCTTGCACGAAACGCAACAATGCTTTTAGAACAGCTCGTTATGCAAACCGGGCAGGTCAGGGCCGCAGGATTTCGTTCTCTGTCATAGGGGCGGTTGTCCAGCTAGCCTAGTGCTGTTGAAAGGGTTACTCTCTCGAAGTTGAAACGGGTGCAGTCACAGAGAAGGTGTGCGACTGTTCTGCTGCACCCGCACGCTTCACATGACGGGCTGTAAGCCATTTCAATAAGAAATGAATAGGCACTTGAAAACGCCGCTCCAAGCCACTAACAGGCCAGCAAGGTAGTGTTACGTCGCGATAGGCTGAGTGAGACACGTAGCTGGAGGTCAGGGTGCTAAAGTATGTAGCCCTACATTTGTAAAGTCCGACGAATGCCACAAGTCTAATGTTAGACTATGGACTCACACACGAAGTTCCTTCGCGGCTTCGGATCTTGAAAGGGCAATGGTGACACTGCTGACACCGTCATGGGTGGATCGGGCAGGTGCGACCGCTTCATCATTGCCCTGAATGAATTAGAGTGTCTTCAAAGGGTGGTGAATCGGCACTGCTAAACGTCTGCTGAAGAACTCGGTGAAGCTCATCTTACGACAAAGTGACTGCAGGCCGTATGGTGCCTATGGAAAGAACGATGTTTATACAAATCCATGCACTACCCATTATTCCACGCCGGATGAAGTGCAATGTGTTGTAGCCCCCATAGACACTAGCGCCAAATTTCGCTCTAATGCACTATGAGGAAACTATGCCCATGGTGACAAGTCACAGAATCGAGGAGCTAAAAGAAGTAACTGTATTGGGCTTCACGTGTCACAACAGATATGACATTTATGAGACGTGTTGTATTGGAAGACTCCATATGATTATTTTGGCATGGGGTTCTTGGCGTGCACATAAACGTAGAAACTCGGGTTTTCTTCCATTTCGCCTCCATATAAATATGGCCGCGTGGATAAGAGTCGAACCGAGGTCTTCAGGTAAAAAAAAAGCGTGATGACACTCCCGTGTTATGACCGTCATCATAATTGAAGTCTTTCGGTCTTTGTGAACTGGACGAAAATATTTCGACGCATTCCAAGCAAGGATGTGCCATCAAGGCGGGTTATTGCACCCAGGGTTGGCAACGCGGCACTATATAAGCGGAAAACTTTTGTATATTTTAAGTTACACAGTCCAACAGTTCTCCTCTACAGCTCTCGACTTGCCCCGCCGCGGTGGTCTAGTGGCTAAGGTACTCGGCTGCTGACCCGCAGGGCGCGGGTTCGAATCCCGGCTGCGGCGGCTGCATTTCCGATGGAGGCGGAAATGTTGTAGGCCCGTGTGCTCAGATTTGGGTGCACGTTAAAGAACCCCAGGTGGTCTAAATTTCCGGAGCCCTCCACTACGGCGTCTCTCATAATCATATAGTGGTTTTGGGACGTTAAACCCCACATATCAATCAGCTCTCGACTTCTCGTGATCCCTTGATCACCTCCTTTCAAATTCTCAGTTACTAACCATGTAAATAAATTGTTGTTCTTACGAGCGTCTCATCTGACTTGTTCGACGATGGGTCCTAGGAGGGGGGCCCAATACCAAACTGAGACCCACAGGACACGGAGTCGTAACATTCGTCAGTCCACCAAGATGGGTAGCAGTTAAAAGGGGAAACGTCAAGCATGTTAACTAAGTGGTGTCCAGTGTGCTACCCTTTAATGGAAAAACAGGACTGATGGATATAAAAAAGAGGCTGTGAGAGATACAAAAGCACAGATTGGTACATCATTCACGTCAACACAAACGGTCATGCAGGCTTGTACATCTAAAAAAATCAAAGCGAGGCTTTCGTAACGCGATGTGAATCCTTAGAGCACCTTCAGATTCCAACGCGCCCAAGTCGCACATGGTCGGCAGAGCACATTCTGCATGCCTGGTGCTGAATACCAGAAAGAGCATATTCGAATCAAGCAGGCTCTGAATGCGTGTGTCTGTGTCCAGGTATATACGTAGACTGGTCACTTGTACATTCTGAGATTACACATACGCAGTGCACTGTTTCAGACGCGAAGCAGCTGATGGTCGGAGCTTGTCCCTTGTCTGTCGCCGTAGCCCCGCTGTCACTCGGAGCTCCACTAGATGGCTCTACGGTAGTGTGCTCGCTCCACTCCGGCGAGTGCTCTGGTATGAGAGGAGACCGTTAGCGGCGCTGTGCCGTTCTATATAATAAAAGCGCTTTCTCTCTCTCTCTCTCACACACACACACACACACACAGCGTAGTAGTGTGAATGAAGAAATGAACATCAATGTGGCGGAGGTGAGGGCTTGCCAAGCGGCTGTGTGCGCTACCATCTACGTCTACGGTAATGAACAAAGCGTACTTCATTACCGAACTTAGAGTCGACCCACGGCTGCTTCGCATGCTACCTAGGGTTTCCTTCACGGGGAGACTTGTGCGATTTTTTTTGTCACTCTTAGCATGTATACCAACTGGGCCGCCTACAAGCAATATTTCGTGAATGAGTTGTGGACCCCTTCCACATGTCTCATGTCTAAATGTGCGAACGTATTATTTTACACTGCAATTCCAGTAGTGTATAGATGAATAAAAGCCACTTATGCGTAGCTATGACTTAGCCGTCCAAAAGGTGGTAATGACTTGGACCAGACAAGCGCCGTTCCCAGGGGCTTCAGGCCAGCATAATTTGTTTTCTTTTGGACGCGAAATGCCTTAGATGCCACACCAAATGCGAAATGTAATCGTAGGTGTCCACACGAGTGATGTAAAAGATGATCATAGAATGATGACGTTAAATCGGCAAAATCTGTGTTGTGACATGTTGACGTCGACACATGACAGTGTCGAATTGTTTAAGGTGGGCTGAATACGTAGGCAGGGCAAAACCAGGTGAGACGCGGAAAGCTTGCACATGACTCCGATCCCTGAGGCTATGCACAACCACACTGGGCGCAGAAACATTTCGGAAGGGAGCGGTGGAGTATGAATACACGAGATGAAACACGGTCAAGGGCCAAGTTTCACGATGATCTGACGTTTCGGAACCGCATACGTTTTTCTTGTTCACTGAGCTCGACCAGAAGTCGTCGTCAATTATGAAGCCAGTAGGTGACGAAATGAGTCTGCATAGTTAGCAGGCATAGTCCCTGTTGTCTTATTCATTGTATCTGACGTATGCTGGATGATTAGAGAACTTAGGATCCGGCGTGCTTACCGCTTCTTTTCCTTGGCGATGACAACGGCATTGTCCCTGTCAATGGCGTGATTTAGTTCATGCGCATGCTCAGCAATGACATTTGTCGTGTAACCGTTATTAGTGACGTCACGTTTGGGCTCCTTGAGGCGTCGGGAGAACTTTCCTTTTTCGCCAATGTACACTGGACCACAATCAGCGCACAGTATATCGTACATGACTCCTGGAAATGACTCACTCGGCAGACCGTCCTTCGCATTAACAAGCTGGTTCCGGGGTTCGTCGGTAAGCACGTGCGCAATTCGGAAATCATATTTCGCAAATATGCATATAAATACATACTACGAGAAGAAAAAGAGCAACGTTGCCTTCGTCTCTGCGTCGTCTGAGGTGAATGCTTACGAGACCTTGCGAGTTTTTGCAGAGCGCAGCACTTAGGCGCTCGTTCTATTGTTGAGTGGCGTCGCCGTTGCTGTCGCTGACGTAACCGATAGACATAAGAGAGAGATAGACAAAAAGCTATTTGAATATTCGGTAGAATACTATCACAGGGTCATCGTGATACGATCACACATAAGACATGAAGAACTAACCGGTAGACATGATAAATTAAAACGAGAAAAAAACACCCAGGATCGAGTGGGATTTGAACCGGGGCCCTCGGCGTGTCAGTCGAGAATTCTACAACAGATCCACGCACACACACACACACACACACACACGTGTGTGTGTGTGTGTGTGTGTGTGTGTGTGCGTGCGTGCGTGCGTGCGCGCGCGCGCGCTTATTGCTTGTCACTTACTTCGAAGTTCTCAGCCATAATTCTTCATCGTTATCAGCGACGTGCAGCATCAACAATGGACACATAATATCTTACACGTGTGTAGCGTGGGTACCTCGCTGATCTCCAGAAAGATGAATAATGGCTTAGTGTGTGCTTTGTCCCATCACAAAAATTACGATTTGTGGCGTACTTGATACCTCGCGGAAAGTGAAAACTTCAAACACACATGGTGTTGCCCCAACACGAAGGTATACGCTCAGATGATTCGCTCGAGGCAGTGTCGCTATCGTCAATTAAATTTTTCAACAGTTGTACAAAGCTTTAACAATCATTGTACACGAAGGCGCTCATGAAACTTTATTGAACAGGAAGATTTATTTTCGTTACATTGTTAACGAAAGAACGTTATGTCGTGTGCCAGTGCGCAGGCATTTGTGTTTTTGGTTTCGTGTACAGCTTCCTAAACACGGTCACCTGATATTGGCGGTCAAGTCACGTCCCCGTGACGCGCGCCTGCGCACTGACCGGCATTTTAATGCAAGACCATGTGCACAGACTCCTTTTCGGTAAGGTGGTGCCATATATGTGTGATTCTGAACACTTACGACGCTGTATGCTTGCTGTATAGACGAGAGCACTCCTATCTCGCACCCAGGCGCCTTCGGCGGTATACCCTCGCTCCCAGAGACGCCATAATGTGTTTGGAACTGCCAAGGCGCGCCTCGCTAGCATGGAAAGCAGTGGTTCTGGGAGTTTAAAAAGCAAAAACGCGTCTTTTCACGCTGCGCCCGCTTATAAAATCTCATCTGGGTACCACTGCGATGTCATGTGATGCGACAACAACCAGCGCAAGAGGAAGAGATTGATGAGCAGTGCCTGTGAAGTTCACAGCGCATCGCGGGAATTGTGCCGGTGCGGTGTCTTGCGATTGCACAGATTTCCGCCCACAACGAAGAAAACGCTGAGCTCCGCCGCTATAGTATATAATCGTAATCGACAGGAAAAAACTACGAGCACAGTAAAGTGTAGGAGTAAGTATATTTATTGCGTTCATTCAAGTGCGACACCAGCTGTTCCACTTTACAGCAGTTATTTACATGCAGTATGCCTGTAGTATGCGGCACGAAACTATTGCCGTACGCTTTCGCAGGCCGCATGTCAATAATAAGATATACGTACTGCCACTCACGCGAGGATGAACGCAACGCGCATGTTTAGTTCAACTGTAAGGACCTGCTATCGCGATGCAAAGAGACGTGAACGGCGCGGAAATCATGGCTTTCGACTTGGTCGAACTACGACATGCCTTGACTGTTCTCTCGGTGAATCTACATGTGCTTTCGGCCGGCGTCACCGTAGAATTTTAAAATCTTGTTTTGGCTGGCACTTTTACATCACGTGTGTGTTCCGAGTGTCCGGCAAGACTGGCCATTAGTAGACATGCGGTGAATGAGCGTAAGTTGGAGCCAGATTCTAACGCTATGTTGACGCGGGCTTACAGCACGAATTCTGCCTTGTCACAGCCAAGGCACGCCACAGTTAACAATTTGCGCTGTTCGTGTTTTTTTCAGTCGAATAATATGTACCTGATGTACATATTATTGATGTAGTTGTTTCCGTAGTCTGCAATGCACGTGTTGCAGACATTTCGGACTGTCGAGGAAGGTCTCCTCGACGTTTCGCACGAAATGAGCACAAAATTCCTGCAAAGGAACAGCGCGAAACATGCTTACAGCTGAACTCGGGTTGTGAAGTTTCGCGTTTGATTTGCAGAGCGTCTGCTCGCATGGCAGTTGAGGGGGTTGCTTCGCCGCGCTTGCGAGAGGTGGCGCCACACGATTCTCAATATGGCAGCAAGCACTGAACTAGCTGTGCTCGGGTGTATAGTGGTTTGCACAAGAGGAGAAAAACTGCGTGACTGCGTAGAGTAAAAAAGAGAAAGGTGTTAGCTGCTTGCAAGAACTAACCGAGCAACATGTGTTTTGCACATGTGCATTTCTGCATATTTACTTGTACGGAGCAGAGAACTCGCATCCACAACTAACTGCCGTAGCTATATTCGGGAACAACTTGCTTCTTTAATTCATTTTTTGCCAGACAGCAAAGAAAGAGGCATGATGTGGATGAGAAAAGACACAGTACCCGAGTAAGGCGCTAGAAGACATGCACAGTGTTTTTTCGTTGTGACTGAACCATGATTCCCATAGTTCACAAACCATAAGATTGATTGGTAGTACAGTACTTACGGATTGAAAAGGGACAATTCGGGACTATGTAATGCGCATATTTTTGTTTGCTTGCTGTATTAGTTTATTTTTAGGTCACGTAATTCACCCCGATTGTACTGTGAAGTGGAGAAAGTGGATAATAATGATTGGCGTTTTAATTAAGCCCACAAACCATCATATTGCTACTAGCCGACGTATCAGCGGTGAAAAGACGACAACGAGGAAGTGCTCTGTCGGTTGCGCGTGCTGCTTCCATCTTAGTCGACGCCATACGCACCATTTTGAATATAGATTTTAAATAGACACACCTCGTGTCATTTTTACCTAACATCTTTGTGGTGGACGTGCTGGGTACTTCCCCGTCTTCATCACGAAGCTCCGCAACGGCCGCATCATCATAGGTCCAACCATGTCACAGGTTGAACAACCATCGTCTTCGCCACCTGCCCCTACCGTGACTTCTACATACGTCGTTCTACCTCCTGCTCGTGATCCCGGTGTATTTTCCGGTCAGGATGGCGTTGACGTCGACAAATGGATCAACCGGTACGAACGGGTCAGCGCAAGCTATAGGTGGGACCCGACTCTTATGCTTGCCAATGTGCTTTTTTACCTCGATGGCCCACCGCGCGTGTGGTTCGAGACGCACGAAGCGGAGATTACGAGCTGGGACTCCTTTAAAGAGAAGATCCGCGACCTTTTTGGCGACACCGTTGGGCGGCAGATCGCAGCGCGGAATCAACTGGCGGCTCGTGCACAGACGTCGACGGAGTCGTACGTCGCGTACATTCACGACGTCATCGCCCTATGCCGCCAGATTGACGAGCACATGAGTGAGTCGGAGAAAGTGGCCCATGTGCTGAAAGGCATAGCAGACGACGCATTTAATCTACTAGTTTACAACAACGTTGCCACCGTCGACGCCATCATTAAAGAGTGCCGGCGGTTCGAAGAAGCCAAGAGCCGCCGTATTACTCAGCGATTCACCCGGCTGCCCAACACGGCCGCGACCTCATCGTGTGAAGCCGCCCGCCAGTCCCCCACGTATGACAACGTCACACGTATTGTTCGTCGGGAAATCGAAGCCGCCTGTCCGGCTCCTCTTCAGCCACCCGTTTTCGCAACGCTCGCCTCTGACCAACAACAGCCGTCAGTGGCGTTAATACAAGCTGTGGTGAGGCAGGAGTTTGCGAACCTCGGACTTCCCTCAGCATGTCCCCTGACTCGCCCTGAAGTCCCGTCCTACTCCCGAGGACACGCTCGCCGTTCACCTCCAACAATGCCCTTCCGTAACCCTTCGGAATGGCGAACACCCGACGACCGACCTATTTGTTTTTCCTGCCACCAGCCTGGGCACGTTTCTCGCTATTGCCGCCGCCGTTGGTCAAACCAACCACGTCAGACTTTCTCTACCTCGGCGCTCATGCATCCGACGAGCCCTCGACGTTCAGACGCCACACCCTTCAATTTCTATTCGTCGTCATCTTACGAGCCTTCCACTGACGCCCCTTTGCCCGGTCGCCGCTACCCTGACGCCCCTTCGTCCGGTCGCCGCAGCTCTCGCTCCCCGTCGCCGCTACGTCGCCAATCCCGCTCTCCGCCACCTCGGCGCTTTTCCTCGCCGAGCTTCTCTGGACGACCGCAGCAGGAAAACTAGATATTGCAGCTTATAGAGGTGAAGCTGCAATACCAATGACGACCGAAAATCCTCTACTGACGCTTCCCACGCACCATAGCCTGCTTGAAGTACAAGTCGACCATGTTCCTGTGACCGCCCTCATTGACACAGGTGCGCACCTGTCTATTATGAGCGCTTCTCTACGCTGCCGCTTACAAAAGATTATGACGCCATCTACGACGCAGGCAATACGTGTTGCCGATGGCGGTACTGTACCAGTAATCGGAATGTGCACTGCTCGTGTCAGCATTGCCGGTCGTCACGCCGTGGTCCTTTTTGCCGTGCTAGCCTGCTGCCCTCATGACCTCATACTTGGCCTTGATTTCCTTTCGGCACACTCGGCCTTAATTGATTGTTCGTCTGGTACCCTCAGCCTTGATCTACCAATCTTTGCCGACTACTCTGCAAAGCCCACCAGCCGCTTGAGCCCAACCACTTTCGTTCGCCTGCCACCTCGAGCCGTCACGTACGTGTCTTTGTCATCGACCCCTCCCGTTCCTGACGGTGATTATATCGTTACGCCAATTACTGACGTTCGGCTGACGCGCAGTGTTACTGTGCCCTATACCATCGCGACCATAGCGGATAACTGTGTGTTACTTCCGCTCCTTAACTTTGGTTTCACCCCTCAAGTGTTGCCCTGCCAGATGTCTCTAGCCCAGCTAACTGCCATAACAGAGGACGATGTCAGTGTTGTCGCTGTATCTGCTCCTGATCGAAGCGCAGTCTCACGGTCACCCAGCTCAGACGATGGTATGTTTCGAAACATGATTGGATCGGAGCTGTCGCCTCACCAGGCCGACGCTCTCTGCCAAGTTTTGGCCTCATACAGTGACATTTTCGACACCGACGATCGTCCCTTGGGCCAGACTAAAATTGTCACTCACCGAATCAACACTGGTGACTCTGCGCCCATTCACCGTCGGCCGTACCGCGTGTCAGCATCTGAGCGAGAAGTGATTCAGAAAGAAGTGGCCAAAATGCTTACGAAAAACGTAATCGAACCATCAACGAGCCCTTGGGCATCTCCCGTGGTATTAGTAAAAAAGAAAGACGGCTCATGGCGTTTCTGCGTTGATTATCGCCACCTCAACAAAATTACCAAAAAAGACGTGTACCCTCTACCACGCATTGACGATGCCCTTGATTGCCTCCATGGCGCCACCTTCTTTTCATCTCTCGACCTCCGATCTGGCTACTGGCAAATTGCTGTAGATGACATGGACCGAGAAAAGACCGCCTTCGTTACCCCTGACGGCCTTTACCAATTCAAGGTCATGCCGTTCGGGCTCTGCAACGCTCCAGCGACCTTCGAGAGAATGATGGACACGCTCCTACAAGGATTTAAATGGTCGACATGTTTGTGTTACCTGGACGACGTGATCATTTTCTCACCTACCTTTGCAACCCACCTTGAACGCCTTTCGACCATTCTATCCATATTTCGACGGGCCGGCCTGCAGCTCAATTCCTCCAAGTGCCACTTCGGTCTTCGTCAGATTACCGTATTGGGTCACCTTGTTGACGCTGCCGGCGTACGGCCAGACCCGGCGAAAGTACGCGCTGTAACAAACTTCCCAGTCCCACGCTCTGTCCATGATGTTCGCAGTTTTGTGGGCCTCTGCTCCTACTTTCGCCGGTTCGTGAAAAACTTTGCGGCACTCGCACGGCCACTCACCGACCTTCTCAAACAAGACGTCCCATTTTCTTGGGGCCCTCCTCAAGCTGACGCCTTCTCTCAGCTAATCACCGCTCTAACGACACCTCCTATTCTTGCACATTTCGACCCCGATGCTCCCACAGAAGTGCGAACAGACGCGAGTGGTCACGGAATTGGTGCAGTTTTGGCGCAAATTCAGCGGGGCAACGACCGTGTAATCGCGTACGCGAGCCGTCTGCTTTCTAAGTCTGAACGCAATTATTCTATAACAGAACGGGAATGTCTCGCTCTTGTTTGGGCGGTTTCGAAATTCCGTCCTTACTTGTATGGCCGCCCTTTCCGTGTCATCACAGATCATCACGCGCTGTGTTGGCTTTCTTCTCTGAAGGACCCCACTGGACGACTTGGTCGTTGGGCATTACGCCTACAGGAGTATTCCTACTCGGTTGCTTATAAGTCTGGACGTCTCCATCTGGACGCCGATTGCTTATCCCGCTACCCTGTTGATCAGCCCGACGAACCAGACATCGAGCCTAGCCTCAGCGTCATGTCAATGTCCCAGTTTCTTCAGATTGGTGATGAACAACGTCGTGATGCTTCTCTGCGACAACTTATTGACCGTCTCGAATCTGCTCCGAACGACACGTCACTTCGCATGTACGTCCTCCTGAATGGCACGCTGTACCGTCGTAGCCTCCAGCCAGATGGCCCTGAGCTCCTTCTTGTCGTGCCGAAAAATTTGCGTTCAACCGTGCTGCACGAGCTTCACGATGAACCAACTGCTGGTCATCTGGGTGTATCTCGGACGTACGACCGCGTGCGTCGCCGCTTCTTTTGGCGCGGTCTCGCCCGGTCCGTTCGCCGTTACGTGTCCTCCTGCGATAAATGCCAACGTAGGAAGCGACCTACTGCGCCCCCGGCTGGACTTCTTCAACCGATCTCCATCCCAACCGAACCTTTCTTCCGTGTTGGTATAGATCTTCTCGGTCCTTTTCCCGAGTCGAAATCGGGCAACAAGTGGGTCGCTGTTGCTATAGACTACGCGACTAGGTATGCCATCACTCGAGCGCTCCCCACCAGCACCGCTACTGACGTTGCGGACTTTTTGCTCCACGACGTCATCCTACAGCATGGCGCTCCTCGCCAATTACTCACAGATCGTGGCCGCGCATTTTTGTCCCGTGTGATCGACGATCTTCTGCGCTCTTCCTCGACGCACCACAAGCTGACCACTTCCTACCATCCCCAAACAAATGGCCTTACCGAACGGCTAAATCGGACCCTAACGGACATGCTCGCGATGTATGTGTCCTCCGACCACCATGACTGGGACCTGGCGCTACCTCACGTGACCTTCGCGTACAATTCTTCGCGCCACGACACCACTGGTTATTCACCCTTTTATTTGCTTTATGGCCGTGATCCGACGTTACCACTCGACACCTTACTTCCAACCACTACAACGCCGTCAACCGAATATGCACGCGACGCTATTGCTCGTGCCGACCACGCACGTCAGATCGCCCGCTCTAGACTTTCGGCTTCGCAAGCCACCCAGAAAGCCATCTACGACAGCCGGCATGCTGACGTTCACTTCTCACCCGGTTCTCTTGTTCTCCTGTGGTGCCCAGTTCGTCGAGTTGGCTTATCAGAGAAGTTATTGTCTCGCTACATGGGTCCTTACCGTATCATCCGCCAGGTAACCGACGTCACCTATGAGATCATTCCTGCATCTGAGACCACAAGCCTGCCTGCAACCACACCCAGTGATGTTGTGCACGTCAGCAGGCTAAAACCTTACCACCTGCCTACTGAAGACCGTAGTTAATGTGCACCGAGACGGCGCTTTTACCGCCGGGGGGGGGGGGGGGGTAATGCTACGTAGCTGACGTATCAGCGGTGAAAAGACAACGAGGAAGTGCTCTGTCGGTTGCGCGCGCTGCTTCCATCTTAGTCGACGCCATACGCATCATTTTGAATATAGATTTTAAATAGACACACCTCGTGTCATTTTTACGTAACAATATGCTGATGAGGGACACAATTGTGGTGAGCCTCCGGAAATCCCGACTAGCTGGCGTTCCTTTCCAATGCATCCTAAGCTATATATTTATTTACTTATTTATTTACAGTACCTTACAGAGCCCTCCAGGGGCATTGTGTAAGGGGGGCGGTACAGATAATATGTTAGAAAAATACATATACGTAATATCTACACATACATAGGCAAATAATGAATATAATAGGAAATGCAGTTCTACTTATGAACATGTAAGCAAAATACACACTAGAAAAGTGAGTTACAGTATGTGAAGGTGAAATACAAAAAAAAACTATTATGACAGTAACTATAACCTAGCAATAGTGCAAAAACATCGGCAACAGTCTTATAAACACTGATGATTACGAAGATGCGATAGAGCAGTTTTTGGTGCATAAGTATTTTTTAAGAGTATGATAGAACTTTGTGTGGTCTTGTTCTGACGCAAGATCATCTGGCAAAGCATTCCACAAACGAATAGCTCGTGGAAGAGCCGACTGGTTGAAAGCGTTAGTATTGCCGTACATGCGTGATAAGCTAAAGGTGTTATGTAGTCTGCTCGAAGTTCGATGTGCTAGATTAAGGTGAACAGATGGCATCATGCTGGTGTGGATGAGTTTGTGAAATAGTGATAAAAGTGAGATGTCGCGGCGAATTTTCAGTGGCTCGAGTGCAAGGCTATGTTTAATCTGTGTTACGCTGGACGGGTAGCTGTGATTACGCGCTATGAATCGACTGGCTCTGTTCTGCATACATTCTAACTTATCTATGAAGTATTGTTGATATGGTGACCAAATGGAGGATGCGAACTCCAGTTGAGGACGGATTAGAGCAAGATAAGCCAGTTTGCGCACATCGGAGGGAGCACTGTATAGATTTCGGCACAGAAAACCTAATGATCTAGATGTGTTGGCACAGATAGAAGTGATATGTGTGGACCACGAAAGTGTAGAAGTTAAGTTTATGCCTAGGTATTTGTAATGATCAGTGCGTTCTACAATGCTATTATCAATTTTGTATTGGCTATTAAAGTTATCACGTTTGCGACTAAAGGTGATTAGTTTGCATTTGGAAACATTAAGTGTCATCTGCCATGTTTTGCACCACTCAATTATATGCTCGAGGTCTTTTTGAAGAGTTAGATGATCGCTATTGTTTCGGATGGGACGATAGATAATGCTGTCATCGGCAAATATACGCATACATGAGGATAAGTTGTCAGGCAGGTCGTTAATGTAGATAAGGAAAAGTAAGGGACCAAGAACACTGCCCTGTGGTACACCAGAGGAAACGTAACAGAGGGTTGAACAGTGATTGTTGGCGATAGTGAATTGTTGGCGGTTAGTTAAGAAGTTTCTGAGCCATGTTAGCGTGAGTGAATCAAGTTTTAGTGATGACAGTTTTAATATCAAGCGACAATGAGCAACACGATCGAATGCCTTTGCAAAATCAAGAAATAAACAATCTGTCTGTAGATTACTGTTCATGTTAGAATGTAGGTCGGTGGTGAACTCAAAGAGTTGAGTTTCGCAAAAACGACCCTTTCGGAACCCGTACTGGTTTGAGAAAAAGAAATTGTTAGATTCTAGATGCGCATAAATGTTAGAAGCTATGATATGCTCAAGCATCTTGCAACATATGCACGTAAAGGAAATGGGGCGATAATTTCCAGGTGAACTTTTACTACCACTTTTATGAACTGGCACTACCTTCGCTATCTTCCAGTCAGAAGGCAACATTCCTGTAGCGAGCAACTGCCCATAAATGTGAAACAGGATATTGCTAGACACATAAACAGTGTTCTTTACTATTTTTGAATTGATATCGTCAATACCAGAAGATGATGACATCTTCAGATTTTCAATAACTTTAACTATGCCTTCAATTGTGATATCTATAGGTGACATGAATGAGTAATCGTGGTCAACAATTTCTGGAAGATGAGCATGCTCGCTAGTAAACACGGATGAAAAGAATGAATTAAAGACATGAGGACAATCAGTGTCGGCAAAAGGAGTGTTATATGCATCGTGTAATGAAATGAAGTTATCGTCCCGATCAGGACTTATTACTTTCCAGAATTTTTTCGGATTAGATTTTAGGAGTGAAGGAAAATCCTGGGAATAGTATTTATTTTTCGCAGATGTAATTTCGTGGCAACATTTCTTTAGGCATTCCTCGTATCTATCCCAAGACATGTGTGAACGCAAATTTTTCGCAGACCGATAAAGCCGCTTCTTTTTGTTTCTAAGTCTGCGCAAAGACTTGGTGAACCATGGATTAGTTTTATCATTCGTAATCGTTATCAACGGCACGTGTTTTTCTATTAGGGCTGAAATCGCATTCTTGAAAAGAACCCAGTTTTCCTCAACTGAGCGACTATAAAAGGAAGGCAGCAGCACATTGTCAAGGAAAGACTCAAGTTTCCTGTTAATGGCATCGTAATCGGCTTCATTATAATCTCTAATTTTCTTTGATTCGGTTACTGCAAAAGGTGGCAAGATAGAAAGAAAGATCAACTTGCAGCAGTTTGTGGTCACTAAAGCCATTGAAATAGTTTATGTGGTCTATAGTTTCAGGTGCAGTTGTAAGAACGAGATCAAGTGTACTTGAACCGCGAGTTGAGTGAGTGACAACTCAACTATATATATATATATATATATATATATATATATATATATATATATATATATATATATATATATATATATATATATATATATATATATATATATATACGTAGAATATGAATATTCTGGATTCGGTTACCGTAAAATTGGGGGAAAATGAAAATAAGTATACGCTTCTAAAAAACTGTTTATTGGTGATGGTTCGATCGGAGACCAATCTTCATCAGACAAAATTTAGGGGAAATTTTAATTTCCACCTGCCTTTTTATTTATTTATTTTTTTGCACGAAGTACACGTGTTATGCGTAGGTATAAGTATGCACATGCACACGCGGTCTTTTGACTTCTTGTTTGACCACTGGTTTATGTGCGCACTTTTTTCTGTATTTTTTCTCTATCTTTTTCTTGCTTTTTACCGGCTGGACGATGGCGTAAAAGTGCATCGGAGCCCACTAAATTTTGTCTGATGAAGATCGGTCTCCGTTCGAAACGCCACCATATATATATATATATATATATATATATATATATATATATATATATATATATATATATATATATATATATATATATATATATATATATATATATATACTGTCAATCAACTGTGGTGCATACCCGCATACCGCTGTCCGCGGTGTACAGGTATGCGCCACACCTGTCTGGAAGAATGGGTTCGGTGAATGCACGGTGAATGCACGGGACAGGGTTCTCGCGTTGTTCATGTCATGACCAGCAACACACATACGTCCAACCCTCTTGCCTTCGCATCGTAATTTTGTTCTACGCTAACTTAAGGAGGCGAGCGATCATGAGAGCGCCCAGACGTGGTCGGATACACATGCGTAGATATAAACGGTTAAAGTGCCTGCAGTTTGCGAAGAAATTGTTCACATTAAAAAAAAAAGACAATATTTGTATTCCTAAATATATGTGTAGCAGAGCTTGACATCATTGATTATGCCCGCCGCACTTCCTTTAAACAAACAATACACAGCAAACATTCAGAGGCTTGAACGAACACTCAGACAAGTAAGATCAAATAGCTTGAAACGCGCTTACACACAGTTCCATCAATTTAACTTGAGATTGTCGCACGCACCAACACACTTGGAGCAGTCTCCTGCTATAGCATGGCCAAAATTTAAATAAACCACGATTAGAAAGCTCGTTTAGCTGCCTCCATTCCTTCACTGAAAATTATGATAACCCGAAGGCTTTGGTGTTCCAGAGAAAAGAAAAATATATACGCATTGCCAAATACTTTTATTCATAATCTTGTGACCCTTTATGGCGTTCTTTCTCCCTTCAGCTATACCGTGAGAAGGAGCAATTTGTTTGTAGCTCGTGAAAAAAGAAATACGATTCTTTCCAACCAATGGCGCGGCGTGCATTTGAATTGTTCGAATGCTGCATTCTTTGTCAAGGAGCGTTGGCGACTTTTGTAGGAGGCCATTTCGCGGCCGGTACAGCTTCCATTTCTTATACACTCGCTGCACCACGCGAGGCCCGAACAATGCGCCTCAGAATCCTTGGCTGCGAGATAGCCGCGGTTATTTGTTGGGAAGACGGGGCGTGCAATATGACAGCTAGATGCGTTCTATACGCGAGAACTAAACAAAATAACAAAGAAGGATCGGGAGCGTACTTGGTATTGGCGGGCAACAATAGAGTTGTACGTGAAAAGCACCATTGAAGCGTGACACTTGAGTGGTCGCTCGGAGAAATGTTTCGACCGTATGCGGTGATATAGGTGCTGCCACCTACCGCACAGTGGTGGCACTACTCCGTCCATAAGGCGTTCGTTCGGAATAGAGATGGCAAAATGACCGCTGAAGAGTGATTCAATTACATAACTGAGTACCTTCCCTGAGTTATTAGAAATGTGATTGCGCGGTACAAAATTACATATAACCGAAAGTAATAGCATTGCGCTACAGTAGTGAAGTCACATTAAAGCAGTATACTAACATCGGAAAGAGGACATTTTTCTTTTTTTTTTGCATGCAGTGTCAACACTTTCCGAACGACGGAGTCAGACAAGACGTAAGAAACATTCGAGGGCGAAAATTCTGGACTAATTGATTGATAAGGGGGGTTTAACGTCTCAAAACCACCATATGGTTACGAGAGACGCCGTAGTGGAGGGCTCCGGAAATGTCGACCACCTGGGGTTCTCTACTCTTGTACCTAAATCTAAGCACACGGGCCTACAGTATTTCGCCCTCATCGAAAAATGCAGCCGCCGCAGCCAGGATTCGATCCCGCGCCCGGCAGGTTAGCAGGCGAGTACCTTAGCCACTAGACCACCGCGGCGGGAAAATTCTGGAGGCCATGTGCTTATAAAATTAGAGTCACGTTAAAGAACTCCAAGTGGTCTAAATTTCTAGAATCTTCCCCTATGGCGCGTGTCATAATCATATCGTGATTTTGGAACGTAAAACGCTGACAATTATTCTATAAAATTGAAAAGCTCCAACAGAAGCGCGTGCGCTGTATTTTAGTCAAAAGTATTATAAAAGTAACAGGGGATATTGGAGTTATTCACTTGAAGTGATTACCAGACCACGTGACGAGTTCATTACATCAGTCACCACAAGGAAATGTATTATAAACATTGTAACGTCATTACTTCCAACTCTGGCATGAAATGTGGTGTTTTGCATCGATACAATACGTCCTTGCATTAATATAAGGCTTACTTACATAAGGCGCCCCTGCATTGCTTTTACGTGCCAAGATCCGCAATATGGTTATGAAGGACGCCGTAGAGAGAGACTCTGGATTAATTTGAACGATCTTTTTACGTACATATAGTTGAGAACGCAGTTGCTTTTGTATTTAGCAAGCACCGAAATGTGGCCACGTTGGCCGCAAAGCGAACCGGCTATCTTTCGAAGCGGCTCCCTCGAAAACGTTCGGGCTTGCAGAGCGCACTCGCGTACTAACTGGCACACCGTACAGCAACTTAGACATACTTCTCGAGGGGTCATTTGGAGACAGCATCTTCAAAAGAAAGGCGCAAATTAAGCAACCCCGAAAGTTTACGTAAGGTGCTCGTGTTGTCTCATTTTCGTGGTGTTCGAATTTGGCGCCTTTCCTTTCAAGATACTATAACGCCAACTACCTGGTCCTTAACAGGAGCGTTCCAGCACTGGGAGGCGCTTTTCACGGGAAAAAAACTCTCGCTGGTTGGCGCCCGCTTCCACAACAGACAAGATTTCTTTCGTGATATGTGCCTGACATCTCCACGTGGTCAACAAAAACATAGTCACGCCTTTTCTTTGAAGTTTAGGGCGTTACCCGCACGAAAGAACTTGGCTTCTGTCGTAACCGCGTGAACCAAGAGAAGAACGGGCTCGATGCCTCGCTGGCGTTAGGCCTCGACAAAAGGGGAATTCTGAATTCCTGTGGCATAGAGGAGCCGCGATTTGCCTTTGTTTGCGTTGCGTCAGGCGCGTCGGCGCCCACTCGAAAACAGACCCGCCATCTAGCCAAGAATAGCGTCGCTTTTTCGCCCTCTCCGTTCGTTCGATAACCTTACACGCACGGAGCACGGTGTGAAGCTTATCGAACGCCGTAGTGAAGTCTTCAAAGAGGCCGGATTCCGGCAAAGAAAACAAAAATTACCAGAAACGAAAACGTTGGTGAGAGAGAAAAACCTATTCAAAAGCGTCCTGGGGAGGATGCAGACAACGAACTACGGGCGGCGCGACAGACGCGGAGAGCGACGGTTGGCGACGGCCGTGGCGACGCGCATGCGCTGCGTGACGTCACTCCTCGCCTTCGTCCGCCGCGGCGCCATTTTTGTGCCTCGGCCGGCATTGTTTCTCAAGGGTCCCATTGTCCGTCCGCTCAGGCTTGCATGGAAGACGAAGCCGTCAGTAGGGTATAGCCGCTGCGGCGCGAGGTTGGGGACCGTTTCAGAGGGGAGTGTCGGTATTTTCTGAGCTGGGGAGATACGGGGGGTGGGCACAGATGGGGGCAGCGCTTTGGATCGGGGCTCCGACGAGGGGTCCACGAAGAGGGGTTTGTAGTGCTTTCGTTTGTACATGTGCCCATTTTTCGCGTTTTTTTTTCTCTCGCCTTGTTCGTCTTGCATGCGGGCTTCGATATGAGATAGAAAACCCAGGGGAGACGAATTCTTGCTCGTCGCCCTCGCGGACACCTTTTGCTCGCTTCCGGAACTTTATTTCCGCCTTTCCTTCTTTCCGCTTACACCTCGCCCAATGTGCGGTGTTTAAACATGCTCTTATCTTTCTGTTCCTTTCTTTTGACCCGGAGAGAAGACACGAATGGCCAGCTTTGTTCGGTCATCCAGTGTTATAGTTCAGGGCGCATTGCCGGAACAGAGATTAGAGGGAGGCCAATATCGCCGAATTTCCGGGTAGTGCGGTGGGCGGTCATTGTTCACCGGCCACCGCTAGCCGCGGTAGTCCATCGTTGAAATACACGGTGAAAGCGTGCGGAGAGTCGAAAAAAAAAAATATCTTGGTGCAGGAGGCGTGAGTGGATATTGGGGAAAACGAAGGTACTTGGATGGACGCGGAACGACTAGTTCTCATACCGTTACTTTGGGATCTGCCCTCTCTGTATGGTATTCGTCTCTCCGAGGTCGCCAACCTTGCCTCAATTGCGACTGCTGGCTGCGGTGGCAGCACGACAAGGTTCATTGCTTGATTTGCATTTGTTTCACTAGCATATTTTAAAACGGCGAAGGCACGCCTTAAACAGCGTCTAAATGACTTTAAAAAAGAGAGAAAAATAACTGTCCGTTGATTTCTAGTCAATAAAACAAAAAGCCTTGGTGCATGCGTTGCATTTTTTTTGACACTCATCAACGTAATAAATAGACAGAAACGAAACGAGACGACGAGAACGAGCGCTCATTCCATAGTAGTTTCGTTTTACCCTTGTCTATTTGTTGCGCTTAAGTGGTCGAAAATTATATACCGACACGCCCAACTCGGCACTTAAATTTTGTGAATTTCGGTCAATAAATGAAACAAATGCCGTTGCTGTCTGTTTTTTTTTATGTGCATTGTTGCAGCCCTCTAATATAACAAGTAAAATCGAAGCGTTGCATTAGAATGAAACAACATTTGAAGAGAATCGATTTTAATTGATTACATGAGATGGGGGAATACTGATGTAATCACGATTTTCGCTGACTACGCATGTGCTCTAGTGAGACAGAAGAAAAACATAAAAGAAAGGACACCTAGCGAAAACTGATGTGACATACGCTTTCGCGATGTCTACGTCGGGTTATTTTCGTACTTATTTTAATTGGACCTTGCTTCGCTATATGTTGGTCTATCAGAGGCACGAAAGATAAGCAGAAATAATGTTCTCTTTGACCGCCCTTCTTCCCTGGTTCCATTCATCCTGCTTATTTGCTTTGTCGGTTGCCTGCTGTTGTGATTTCCGGGCATAGCTAAAAAGATGCCTTAAATTTGTCCCCATCTACTTCGTTTTATTGATAATATTTTAGCTATGGGGAGCATAATATTTGCGCAATCATGAAAGTTCCAAATGTGCGGAAATAACTTTCAACTCGTATGAAGAAATCGACAAAAAGAAGCAAGAAGCTCAATATTTGCTCTCGTATTATGTGCCCTCAAATGGACACTTCTGGCAATCACCTGAAAAAAAAAGGGGGGGGGGGTGAAGTGTACACTATAGCCGTGTGAAGCTTAAAAAAAAACAGCGAAGCTGATTATATTAGGAGCTTCATCATGTAGCCTTGTTGGCTAAGGCAAGGTCTTTCCTTGGCGTGGACTAAGTAAGAGTCAAACACCAGCCTGTCACGGACCATGCGAGAGTGTCCAAACTCCAGAGCCAGAACTGACGCGCAAGGCTGGCTGTGGCACCTCCAGTAGAAGCGCCAAATGTCTGTGGACACTATTCCGTCAAGTGCCCGAGATAAGGCATTGCAACAGAAGGCCACAACAAGAACTGTTGAAATTCCTACGCGACACGGACTTGAACAAGCGGCTGTAACAGCAATGTCACACACCGCGAGAGACAAGACAGGACTATGACTGAGTGTGCGCGCGTGTGCTGCCTAATGTGCTGTGTTTATCTCTCTTTCCTCTCTCTGCTCTCTATCTTTCATCTCCCCATCCCATGTGCAGGGTAGAAAACCGGCTGTCCATAGGCTGGTTAACCTCCCTGCAGTTCTCTTCCTGCTATTTTTATTCCTTCCTTCCAGTAGAAGCGCGGGCCTTTCGTCGCTCTCACTCGGCTCGCGCCACGCCGTGAAATCTTACGTTAGTTATGCTCGTACGTGTGTTCCGTACTGAAAGGTTCCGTATGCGAGTTCAATAATTCCATATGTTTCCATAAAGAATACATATGTTTCCCATATATTTTCCATATATTTCCGTAAGATTCTTACGGAAACATACGGAATTATTGGACGTCGCAAACGGAACGTTTCAGTAGGGAATTTTTATATGGGCGTGTATATAGGCAAACAAATGGAATAATTTCGGAAAATTTTGAACCCCCAACGCTCCCCCCCTCCTCCTCCCCTGGCTATATCCCTGACCAAAGTGGCAATGCTTGTACGCAGTTGACTCACTAGAGCGATTAGACGACTCATTAGGCGGCTCAATAAAAGACTGCCAAAACAATACATTTTTAATAGGACACCAATGAAAAAAAACTATTTTTGGAGTATTAGTTAATGACTCCTTTCCAATACCGAAAATGCCCGTGTTGCCACGAGAGGACGCTTGGCAGCCGAAACAGCGCTCAAAAAAAAAAAAAAGGGGTGGGTGGCGCTGCCCCATTAAAGTTCCCTCACAAGCCTTCGTGACGTCTTAGAGTTTGATGGGGTGTGCCATGGCCAGCGTAAATAATAATCGGTAAACAAGAAGTATACACTGTTTTATGATGGAGGCAACGCTTAGCCAACCAAGTTTCAGGATATTTAGATTAGCCAGCGTGGCCAAAATACGAATCAAACATTTAACAATGCATGACCGCTCGTGCGGAAGTTTCGGCGCGATATTTAAAAACAAAATTTACGTCTTGGGTTTTCTCTTCTGTTCAAGAGACTGTGGTGATAACATGACGACAGCAGAGTTTCAAGATTACCATTTGTCAGTCTAAAGTGAATCATTCTTTCACCTTACTGTTTTAATAATTGTTATGTAGTATCGCAGTAAAGCTGCTTGAATTTGACATATTTATACACTTTATCTTAATTCCTAGATGAAAGGGATACCACAAAGAAACTGTCGAAGTTTAGACAGAAGGGAAGTCCAGTGGCACTAGCGGAAGACACATCGCCGAGATGGAGATGACGAAAGCGTCTCCCATCCATCGTGGAAACAAACGCTTCCACGTGCAACCGACGGTCGGAAGCAAGCAAACAGCCGAAGGTCAGAATTAGGCCGGAACTCGAGCCGCGCGACGAGGGGAGCGCCGGCGCAGGGTGCCGGAAGCCTCAGTCTCGAGACGCCAGGAAAAGAAAGACGGCGCCATTCCGCCGGCTTTCGAATGGAGTGGAACCACTCGTTTTATTCTTCTCGATTACTTAAAGGGCCACTGAATCTGTCAGCGCCATTGAATCTGCCGGCGTCATTAAATCGAAAAGTACAGAAACCACCGCGTACACTGCACTCCCACATAAGGGGCTGAGACATGGAAAGTAACAAAACAACTTGAGAAGAAGCTGGGGACCACGCAGCGTGCAGTGGAACGTAGAATGAAAGGAATAACACTAAGAGATATGATGACGGCAGAATGGGTAATGAAACACACAGGAGTTTCAGATATCTCAGTTGACGACAAGATAGCAATTGTCATTTGCTGGCCACATAATGCCCTAGATCGGACAACCAATGGACAGTAAGGGCAATAGAAAGGTCATCGAGGGATTGAAAGCGTAGTCGGGAAATGGAGAAGGTGAAAGGGAGTGGGGAGACTAAGAAGTTTACCTAGATGAAGTGGAATGAGCTCGCGCAGGAAAGAGCAAACTGAAGATCATTGGGAGAGCCACAGGCTGAGAATGATGACTGTAAGTAACTAACGCGTCTGTCATGGTGGTGTTATTCCCCGGAGCTATTAAGACTAAAGCCTTATGTGCTTCTTCAAACGTGAGGGCTCACCGGCGTTCTGCATCGACGTCCCACGTCGGCGACCTCAACACAAGGGACACACACAAAAAAAAATTCACGTGATGACGTCACGTAGTGTCTTCATGGCGTCACACATCGCCAAGTTCTGTGACTTCCTTAAAATGTCTCACAACGCGGCCTCGTATGACAAGTCACATAACATTGCGTCACATGACGAAAAATGGAGGCTAAGCAAATACATTCGGTGCTGGCAACCTCACATTTAAAGATGTGGAATGGGGTAGAGGATACCGAAATAACAGGTAAACTATAAAAGGCGAAAATTGAAAGGAACCAACAATTCATTCTTCAATGAAAGAGTGACTTGCCACTCTACAGATAGGAGGATTTCATATCTCCCATGCGATTCGGAGAACTTTCAATGGTCTAAAATTTGAAGTCTTAATTAGAAAGTGCAACTTAGTTTGCATGAAATGAATGTGAGTAGGGCTACGCAGGAGGCCGGTCTACTCAGTCTTGCATAGTGTGGCTACCAGACTTGTACAAGTTACAGAAGATAAGTAACCAATTTCGATTACTTTTGTTAAACCGTAACTAAATACAATCAGTCAATTACAGCCACAGAAAAGTATCTGAGTAATCACACAAATTAAATGAGGCAAACATGTTGATCAGATAACTTGTCAAGCTCTAAGGAAACTTGGTTACTTAAAGCGAAGATTGAAAAACTCGACAAAAGATTGTAAGTTAACTGCCTACAAGACACTAGTGAGACCGATGCTCGAGTACGCCTCTGTGGTTTGGTCGCCTCATCTTGAGCAAGATAAAAAACAGGTTAGAATCTGTGCAGTCTAAGGCTATACGATTCGTTTTTAACCGTTATGATCGGGACTTCTCCCCGTCTTCACATGCTCATTTGTTGTCACTTCATTCACTGGAACACCGCCGTACACGTGAGAGTATTATCTTGTTGCACAAGATTGTACACAAAATGACCCGCGTTCATGCGCTCTTATCTTTCGCTGATATACCAGCGCGTACAACACGTAGTACAGACGCTTTGAACCTTGTACCCTTCAGGTCTCGTTTGGATTGTTTCAAATTCTCTTTTTTTTTCCGCGTGTGGTGGAAGTTTGGAACAATCTTGGTGGTGCAATGCGTAGACTGAACACTGTAGAGTTCGGGAAAAATTTTATGTGTTAGTCACATAAATTTGTGCGCACTATTGTTTATTTCTGTGCTTTCGTTGATTTTTCTGTACCCGCTCCTGCAATGTCCCAGGCATGGGACAGCAGTACTTGTAAATAAGTAAATAAATAAATAAATAAATAAATAAATAAATAAATAAATTGATTATTTTGAGTTACTTTCCTTAAAAATTTTATTGCTGTAGCTCAATAAGATAATTTTGCACAAACTTTAACAACAACTGTCGCTTACATGGTAGAGTAAGGCTGGAAGCTTCCTTGAAGGTTGGAGGGCTAACGGTGGCCCCTGTGATGCGCGTTATTAACTTTCAACAGTTGTATTCTAATGCCGTCGCCGCCGATTCTTCCATATTTTCTTGTTAAGAAAACAGCTGCTACGTTGAACACTCTGTCAATATGTGCGCGGGAGGCAATTGGCGATATTACGTAATTTAACGGTGGGAGAACTTGATCACTGTCCCGTACTTGCGCAATGCTTCGACGCTATAGTGTCCATGTCCTCTATACAGTGTCGTGCTTCGCCTGTTGCTGGCGCCCGAGTGAAGAGCTGCACATGATGCCAAGGAAAATGTTAAGAAATAGGCACTGTCCCCCCCCCCCCCCCCCCTTGTTTACAAGAGGCGAGTCCCATACAAGGCGGTCGCATATTCTTTGGGTCAAGGACAGTCGTAGAAGACTGGTTACAACTCGATTTTAGAGAAACAAAGCGTCTGATTACCGGCAATCAATTACGAAAAATGTGATTGAACTACTCTGGACACAACAGTTTTCGGGAAAGTAATCGATTATATCACACAATTACAAGAAAATGTGATTCGTTACAACGTAATGGGTCAAGGACAGTTACAACTTGATTTTAGAGAAACAAAGCGACTGATTACCGGCAATCAATTACGAAAAATGTGATTAACTACTCTTGACACAACAGTTTTCGGGAAAGTAATTGATTCTATCACACAATTACAAGAAAATGTGATTCAATACAACGTAATCTATTACTTATATCGCATTATGCACAACTATGGTGGCTACACTTAAGTGATCACGCGAGTTATGCAAGCTAGCTTACTACTTCCAGGCAGTTTGATTCAATCAACGTAACATAAGGAAGGATTTCCTAAGGGATGGAGCTGGGATTTTTTCACTGGCAGGAGTGCTTGGCGGACGTCCAGGAAAAGCAAGTTCCTTCGGGATTAAGCCAGAAACTTATCCGTAAACTTACGTTTTGACAATGCTTAGTTTTTTTGGGGGGTGCTGGTTGTGAAGACAAAGGGTAGACGGCAGGCGAAATTGCGAGGGAAGTTGCGGCCTTCTATTGTTCACCTTTGTTCCAAGCTGACGCTGCCTCTGGATTTTTCTACGGATAGAATTGTTCAAATTTGATCGAGTTTGTCAAGTTACCCATTCACCATATAGAAGTACCGCAGCGCCGCTTCAGCACACAACTCCGAGTTGACTTCTCGAGGTAAGCAACATGTGATGGCGGGGTGCATTCTTTTTGTTTTCATTCGACGACGTGTTTCCCGCCTTGAAGACTACAGAACCGGAGCTCGGCGTCTGCAGCCAAGCTGCGATTACGGCGAGATTGCTCGGTTTTTTTTTTTTTTTTGCAGGGTGGCCCATTTTGGCACACTTTTGCGGTTCTCGGCGGGAACCCCAAGGCGCCGTCCCTCAACGTCTTGCATTCCGCGAGAGGGCGCGCCAAGTAGGTCAGTGTCTCTGCCTTCTTTCCTCCGTAGCCTCGGCATATGGTTCGTAGTCCGTGCCAATCAGATGGACGTCGGAAATGGCGGCATTCCCATATAGTTACGGCTGTTTCTGTGACTGCGGCAGCGGCGTGCTGAAAAGTGGCACCTTCTAAGAACAAACAAACAACAAACAAACAACAACAAACAAACAAACAAACAAACGAAAACGTGATCTCCACAACGGCGCCGTAGTTCATGCCACGCTGTCACAGTATGGATGCATTGGCGTGGCTTATGAGTTGATGCTTAGTCGTACTGAGACCCTATTTGGAAGCAATAATGAAGAACGCGAAAGAACGGGCCCTCATGTGTCGCTAAAAAACAAGAATGGTCTTAGCGTCACGAACAGTTCACTTCATCTCACACTGTACTAGCCTCTTCGCAGGCAAGAGAGAGAGATATGATTATGAAAGACGCCGTTGTGGAAGGCTCCAGAAATTTATACAATCTGGGTTTTTTCAAAGTGGATCTAAATATAAGCAAACGGGCCTTGATAATTTTCACCTCCATCGCCAATGCGGCCACCGCAGCCGAGATTCGATTATGGGTCAGCAGTCGAGCACAAGACCACCGTTAACCACTAGACCACCGTTGCGGGTTAGAGAGAGGTAGATGAAAGTCAGGAAGGTTAACCACAGTAACTGTCATTTGCTACCCTGTAGTTGAGAAGGGAAAATGAGATGTACAAAATGAAACAGAGCATGTGACGACACTACGGCGTCATGACTATGGCACCGTCCAAGTATGGCACACTGACATTGTTTGTGAACAGTTCCAATGAACAGTGTCAATTTTAGGGAAGCTCCTTGAAGCGGCACCCGGTCGTCCCTCACCGTAGTCGTAGTGCGTAACCAGTCTTACGCTTTGACCTGCAAGGTGGTGCCGCTGGGAGATTTCTCCTGTGCGTTGTAGAACAATAGAAAATTCACAGCGTGCGCGTCAACTAAAAGCCGAATTTTCCTGTCTCTCATTCCCAATTACCAGCCATTGGCATGTACATTGAGCACTACCTGACAAGAAAGGGTTGCTAGGTTATACTCGCTGGGCGTAAGCTCCTTGGTTTTAGAAAGGTTTTGCGAGCGTTGGGCCGCAGTGCCAATCAATACAGTGAACTAGTATATACCATGAACTCGAGGTGGTTATAGGTGGGAAGTATACACGAAGCGCAAGCCGTAAGAAAGTGTGCGTGTGCCACCTCTCGTTTAGTCTTTGGAATGTCCACTGGATGGCGGTGCTTCTATATGAGGAATATAGAATCACCGCGGTAATGAGGGAGATAGGTTAGATTTCAGATTCAGCAAGGAAAAATCAGCAGTCATGATTTTTAATGACAATGAAGGTAGTGAGCTTAGAATACAGGAGGTCACGCTAGAGATAACAGATAAATACACATATCTGGGCGTAGTGATAAACAATGGGGACGAGTACCTAAAGGAACACGAAATATACGTGTCGACTAAAGGTAACAGGAATGCAGCGGTAATGAAAAACAGGACACTGTGGAAATACAATAGGTATGATGTTGTGAGAGGAATATGGAAAGGGGTCATGGTTCCTAGTCTGACGTTCGGCAATGTGGTCTTGTGCATGAGATCAGAAGTTCAAGCAAGATTAGAAATTAAGCAACGTGGAATAGGTAGGCTTGCCTTAGGAGCTCACGGGAATACACCAAATCAGGGAGTACAAGGTGATATGGGATGGACATCATTTGAGGGCAGGGAAGCTAGCAGCAAGATAAAATTTGAGAAGCGATTGAGAGAAGTGGGGGATGAGCGTTGGGCAAGGAAGGTATTCAGCTACTTGTACATGAAGAATGTCGATACAAAATGGCGGAAGCGAACCAGAAAATTGACTGGTAAGTACTTGGAAAACAGCAGGTGACCAAACCAAAAAGAATAATCGGTTAAGAAGAAGGTTAAGGAAGCTGAGACCGATATGTGGAGAATTGGCATGATTAAAAAGTCCGCACTAGAGATCTATTGAACTTTTAAGCAGGAAATAGCCAAGGAAAGGATCTATGATAATACTCGAGGTAGTTCTCTACTGTTTGAGGCCAGGACGGGAGTATTGCGAACAAAGACATATCGGGACAAATACGAAGGGGTAGACACAGTATGCAGTGCGTGTGGAGAGGAAGAAGAAACTGCCGAACACTTGATAATGTTCTGTAAAGGGCTTCAGCCTGTAGTTCAGGTTGATGGCGCAGTGTTTTTCAAAGCACTGGGGTTTAGCGACAGTGAGGGCAAAACAGACTTTAAGCGGGTAGAATTAGCTAGAAGGAGGTTATCTGATTGGTGGCTAAAGTCAAGGCACGACTGAAAATTGAACCCTTCGCTGCAATTTATGAATCCTCAACCTCACTACTTAAGGGAAAAAAATAAATCTAGTTTTTGGTTCATTAAGTATTACGGCTTGGTGGCGCTAGCCACCGCCCGGTCTAAAGGGTACAGCCATATCCATCCATCCATCCATCCATCCAATATATCATGAAAAGATGCGAGATGTTGGTACTTGGAGTGTTGACTAGATGGACGAACGGACACTCAGACATATGCATGGACGGACGCACAGGTGGCTGCACGGACGGATGGACGCATGGACGGACGCAGGGGCGGACGCATGAATGGACGCAGGGACGGACGCACAGATGGACGTGTGGACGCACGAACAGACACACGCAGGAATGGACGCACAGACAGTCACACAGACGGACGCATGGACGGACAGAAGTAAAAACGAATGGACGGACGGATGCTTCGCCCCACTCTCCATCATTCACCCCGTGGATATGCTGCCATTTTTTTTTATGAAAGAGAACACGTGAACGCGTAGTGCACGAGCTCCGGCGGCTGCTTGTATAGCGCGCTCAAGCGGGAGCGATAGCGACCAAAGCCTCTCTTGCTGTCATCTAGTGGTGACCACAACAACCAGTCCTTGGTGATATGGAACCGGCGGCAAGATTGCAGCCCTCTCCCCCATTCAAGGCGATTACGCCCGGCCTCTCACGTAATAGGTGACCGGTAAAATGGGTAATCGCAGGGAACTGTGGGATACAACGGCTTCCGGTTCGACGCTCCACACGGGTCAGCAAGTGGCACGAGCGCATTTTTGTACTGATCCGTTGAAAAAAGCACCTCTCCATGTAATGTCAAAGCTTTAGAAGTTTTTTTTTTTGCGTACCATGACTGTGACAATGACAAGCTATACGAAAGCCATGAACGGCCAGGAAACTCTTTCATCGTTCTAAAATAATTTGCGATGCTTTTATGCTGCTCGGGGATTCGGTCAGTTTGGCTAGCAGATCAGTCGATACAAAAAAACAGTTTTCATTTTATGATACATTACTGCAGATCACCATTTTAAATATCTCAGGGGATGGGGGTGACTGTAGCAGCGTGCTAAGAGTTCATTTCGGGATCACTGCTTCAGCTGACATCGTCAGTCGATCGGCATGAAGCGCAGCACTTATTGAGCGCGTTGAGATATTTTTTTTTAGCCTTCAGCACACTATAAGATGCATTTTTTAGTCGAAGCCAGATGCTTATTTGAACGCTGATCTTCGTCAAACTGCGCGGCACGGCGGCACATAAACAATACAGTCAAACATAGACGGCGCCGAATAATCAAAACCCTGCGCTTGTTAAACGCACTTCTTCCTTTGGGTGCCGTCCTGGCGCACAGTTTGGCGACGATAAATGCAAATGAACTCGTCCAGCGCTTCGTGTAAACTTACTCTTGAGGAAAGCTTTCGCGTTTTTTGTTATATATATGGGTGCAATGACCAGCGCTAATCTCGTATGACAGGTAGATTTCACCCACTCGTTCCCATAGTTTCTTTGCTAGGCGTACCAGCGTGACAATTTATTTCTCAATATAATATTCGCAGCAAACTCATGCGTATGCTTGTTTCAGTGTGGAATACACACGTACCTGTGATAAAATGGTTTTCGTACACTCTGGCTTCAATGTTCCGTACTCAAAGACTACCTGTCGATGTGGCTCTCTGCACAGTTGCAGCCCGGCTCATTTTTCTGTCTTTATTACATGGGAATTGATACCTCCGTTGGCCTTGCACGCTCGAGTTGTAGCAGCCAACGGCTGAACAACCGACCATGATTTATCAGGACGAAGATAAACGGGCGACCGCGTGCACGAATCCTGAATAATCTGAGGCTTGCGATGAAGCGGTTCACCGTCGTCTACTCTTCTCGAACCGGAAGCCGGTAGCACGCGGTGCATCCCACAATTCCTCACTCTTCTACTGGTCACCTAATGCCTTAAAGGGGAGGTGGTTGCAGTCTTATCGCTTGTTCCATATCACCATGATCGGTTGTTCTGCTCACCACTAGATGGCGGGAAGAGAGGCTGTGGTTGCTATCGCTGCCGCTTGAACGCGCTACAAGCAGCCGCCGGAGCTCGTGGGCCACGCGTCAGCGTGTGCCCTTTCATAAAATTTGACACTGTATATCTCCAATAAAAAATATACGCATAGGCCGCTTGTGCTATCAAGTGTATACAATCCTTGACTATTGTCGTTTTAACGAGAAGGTGTGCTAATCGACGTTAGAAGGCGCTACGTTTTGTGATGAATATGGATGACTCATCTAAGTTTGACAATCGCAACTATGTAGAATCACTTGACCACGTGTCGTGTCACTGTTCTGACTTCGAACAAGAATGTCGGGCTCTCCAGTGTCTCATGAGGAGACGGAACGATCGTCCATTTACTCGGGAAAATATCCTGGGTACATGGTCTTCAAACACATCAGCCCAGAAAGCCACAGGAGCCCTTCTACGATTCTTGAAGGCAACATCTCGAGTGACCGCCTGTGAAAACCTGCACTGCGCGTGTGGCACGCAATGTGCATCGCCTTTTCTTTTTCACTCTCTTCATCCCACTCTTTTACACCCTTACTCTCCTTTTCGCACGTGTATGGTAGCAAACTGGACGTCGTCCAGTTAACTTCCCTATTTTTCTTATATTCATTCTCTCTCTTCCTTCGCCAATTTATTAATTTTAGATGCGAAGCACCTTAGGAGCGAGCTCAATCCGGTGTGCGGCGTGACTACCCTTACTGCGGATTCGCGTCCACTCTCCCTTCTATCCTCTCCTACGCTCACCCCTCTGTTACCTCGCAACGCCTACGCTCGCTTCCCACTCTCCTTCCTGTAGCATTCGTTCCCGCGGTATTTACACCCTCACTGCGCAGGCACTTCCCCTCACCCTTTATCTCCTCTACTGCGCCCCCTCTCGCGCCTCGCAACGCCGACGCAGGCAGCTTCTGCTAACGCGTTTCTTGATTGAAAAAAAAAAAACGGCTGCTCGCGCTTTTTTTTCTTTATTGCATAACCGTTCACTGGCCACCCCGCATATATTGGCCCTGAATCTTGACCTGCGAGGTAATGCCAGTGGGATACTTCTGTGGGTTGTTGAGCGATAAAGTTTCGCAGCGGAGGCGTTAACTAAAAGCGCACTGCGTGTATCTGTGTGCATCGACGTCTTTGGTCTCTTATTGGCCGTGCGCTAGAATCATGCTGCTACGGTATTCGTTCTTATGAGTCATAGAAACAATCTCACACGATCATAAGATCATATAGCGCCACATAGAAAATGTAAGCTAATATGAAATCTTTGGATGTATCACCTTAGGCTTTACATGGGGATGCTATTCTCTTGGTTTAAACAAACACTATGTTGCACCTTAGAAACAATGTCAGCGATACAAAGGTTTCACAAACTTGTGATCTTTGTTTATAATTTTTTCGTAAGCTCTCGCAAAACGATGTGGTGGTGACGTAGCCGGGTACGGTGTCATCACTGTCAGTGCCACTGTCGGAGCTGTAGCGCTTCTTGGAAGCAACACCCGTGGTCATTCCAGTGTCTGGTAGTCTTGCGTAGGGCTTTATCTGCATCGCACACCAGCAGGAGACCGCGCTTGACAGGCGAAATGAAAGGTATTCACAAAAAAAAAACTATGGAATGACACACTTGAGCTTGTTGGAAACCACAAGGGAAAGACGATTTCTGAAAACGTCACCCGACTCGAGTGGCTCCCACCATGTGATCTTCGCGGAATTATGAGGTATTAACCATCCTCTTTATGCCAGTTCACGCTAGTGACAACATGAGACACCTTAACCGGCAAGCCGTGTCTGTACAGCTGGAAGTCGGAACATCACGATGTGTCAGAATTACATTTAAGGGCGAATCACTTCCATCACACGTAAAAGTGGGCCAATTCCGACACGCAGTTCGCCCCTTTTGTACCGAAGCCACTTAAGTGCTGGAAGTGCATGAAGTTAGGTCACGTCAAGTGGTGTGTGCACTAACTCTACCGTCTGTTTCCGATCCACTGGGCACCACAACAAGGACACGTGCCAGGCCACGACTCTTAAGTGCGCAATTAGCAATAGGCCACATGATGCCTCTTTGAAGGAAGGAAGGAAAAAAGGAGGAAAACAACGGCAGGGAGGTTAACCAGCCTATAGGCAGCCGGTTTGCTACCCTGCGCATGGGAGGGGGATGGGGGAGATGAAAGATACAGAGCAGACTGTCCTTTTATTCGAAGGGAGCTGACAATACTGAAGAAAAGGGCTAGAGATGACATTTCACACCGAGAAGCAGCTGCATCCATTACGCGACGACGACCCCGTCGCCGGCGCTGCACCAAAGCCTCCAAAACCTCATCGCTTCGCGAAGCACGTCCAAAACCACCTCCACCTCTCCCGCTAGGGCCCAGCGCGGTCGGTTCTAAGAACAAAGGCGCTTCTGCTATAGCAGTGGAGCGGACGCTTCTACCAAGTCCGAACGCAGCCGTCTCAAAGGACAGTGGCGCCTGTACCAGCAATGCTGGTGACGCTTGGCCCGAACTCCCAAATATACATGCGCCTGATGAGAGGCATTAAACTTCGACAGTAAGGGACACTTCATCGGTACCTTCTAACTTGACGGACGAAGGACAAGTTTTCGGCATGGTCAGCACCCTGGTCAGTGCTATGCGCGTGCTGCTGAGCATGATGCAGACACCGACAGCTCGAAGCGTGTTGCAACTGCTTGACATCATCACTCCAGTTCTCACAAGCCTCCAAAAGTCTGCTGCTTGAGAACGCAAACGGCACCATCATGGCTTCAGCATTGGCAAGATTTTGAGTGCATGGGACCGCGCATACAAGTTAATGCAACGAATGTGCTCATTTAAGACACAGGTGTAACTCGCCGTCTGAGATGTTAAGCACATAACTGCCGTTTTGTTCACGACAGGAGTGACATTTCTCTCCTTCTTTCTCTCTAACTTTTATTCTCCTGACCTCCTTTTCTTCTTCTTTTATTCTCCTCAATGCAAGGTAGCCAAACAGGCTCAACCATGGTTAACTTCCCTGCCTTTTTTTCATCCTTATTCTCTCGCTCTCTTGTGGTGGTGACCGTCCTTAATGATTAGGATGGTGATTAGGATCACCATCCTAATCACCATCCTAATCACCATCCTCTTTGCGTTCTCTGTATATCAAAATAGAGCGATGTATTTTGCCTTCATTGTAAGTCGTAATAGTAATCGCAACTGTGGTTTGACGTCCCAAAACGATGGTGTGATTATGAGAGACGCCGTAGCGAAGGAGATTGGAAATTTTGGCCACATGGTGTTTTTTCAGCGTGCACTGACACGGCAGAGTACACGGATAAGACTTCGCGTCTATCGAAATACGACCACGGAAGCGAGAGTTGAACCAGCAGAATCCGGATAAGCAAACAAGCACCTTAAAATTCTGCACCACCACGACGGACTCGTTGTGAGCCGAATTCTAGCACGTTCCATCACTGTTTTTATCTAGCCATAAATGGGTTATTAGTGATATGAAATTTTTTGAACTTCGCCCCACCATGGTGGTCTAGTGGCTAAGGTACTCGTATGCTGGCCCAGAGGTCGCGGGATCGAAGCCCGGCTGCGGCGGCTTCGATGTAGGCGGAAATGCTCTAGGCTCGTGTGCTCAGATTTGGGTGCACGTTGAAGAACACTAATTGGTCGAAATTTCTGGAGCCTTCCAATGCGGTGTCTCACATAATCATATGGCGGTTTTGGGACAATAAACTCCGCATATCAATCTTTTGAACTTGGCCATTAACAGCACAGTTTTAAAAAACTTTTTATGGCAAAACGTGTTGTCCTTTAAGTTTCGTGACCACGTTTAAAAGAGATGGCCGCTAGAAAAGACAACTGCTTGAAAAAGACCTCAACTTTTTCCAATAACAAAAAGACAATTGCTACGTTAGCGAATGTAGTAACACCATTGAGTTGGTGCAAGTATTTCACCACTTCAGAACTTCTCCCCCGTTAAGTTGATGTGCTAACTGCGCTGACTGAATGGGAGAGAAGAAGATAGAGAGAAGGGTCAATTTCATAACATGGTCGCTCTCTGATTTAATGGATATATGATTCTGCTCTACTGCATTGATCGTTATAATCGCAGTGGCGGATCCAGAAGAAAGAAAAAGAGCAGCAAAAAAAACCAGGAGGTTAACCATGCTCATGCCCGGTTTGCTACCCTACGCTGGGGAATGGGAAAGGGGAGTATAAAGATGACACAGAGAGAAAAAATAACACCACAATAAATCACTAATAACCCATTTATGACTAGATAAAACTAACCCAGAAGGAGGAAGTGTGGTATGGGCTATCGCCCTCCCACCATAAAGTTTATTTCAGCCCCGCCGCTTCCCTTTAAAGCCTGGCATTCACCTCCAACCAGCGATTAGAACAAACGAGTAGGAATAGAAAGAAACAGTATTTATGCTGAGACGCGGTTCTTGTGGTGATATAGTGGCCACTAAAGCAAAAGCCAGGACCCTCCCCACCCTCTCCGATCTTACTTCAAGTGACCGTCTCCCTTCCCCTCTTCTTAAAATGAGTGACTGGTTACGCCTCTGGTACAGTGTTTCCGTTTTCGCACGGTGTTCTTTGTTTCTTAGTCAGTTCAGGATTTGCTATTCCCGTTCGAATAATCTGGCCGTGCACTGCAAGATTATATTTATTCTTACGTTAAGAATATAGCTGTTTATCGCTGGGCTTCCAAGTCCAACAGCGAAAAACTTGTCACGATTAGGGCTGATATAACAAGGCTGACATAACGGTGGCGTCTTAAGGAAACTCAGGGTCTCTTGCTGAAAAGTGGCAGCGGCTAGGCAAAAAGCTGAACACCACGAAAGAAGATGGCACAAAGAAGTAAACCCATATACGCTTAAAAACTGTCGGCCTTGTGAGGCCACGTCACCGTTTGTCTGGTGGCAGCCTGCAGAATCGTCTGAAGGCCCCTGGAACAGACTGAAGAAAAAGCGACCGCCCTGTCGAGACCTACGAAAAGCGCAGCTGTCAAGATGACGAAGCCATTTTTCAAAGTCACGCCACCGTGCAGCGTGCATAAGGGTGGGGACGTGCGTAAAGGTCTTTGAGGACCATGGTGAACCACGGCCGGTCATCTCGGAGTCGCGCGTCATTCTCAAGAACTGCTGTCAGGAAAAATTTGTGCTTTACATTTAGCATTATTTTTTATGTGCTTGTGTTCTCGTGTAATACGTCACTATGCAAAGCGCCGGCTTTCTCGAAACCCTGAGTCCGGTGCCCCGACCATGCGGGTACGACCCCCTGCCCCTTACACGTCGACCGACCACATTGACTTTTGACTTCCCGGACCTTACGGACGTTTCTCCGAGGTCATTCTTCCTTGTCATCTGCTCAACTATGACGTGAAGCGTTGTCGTCGTCCGCAACGCGAACCTCTGCCGCAGACTTCTAAAAGGTCCCTGCGCCCACCCCTCGTACTTATTATTTATTTTTTTATTTTTCGCATCTTCAATGACTTTTGAGGAACGGCGTGATTGGAACAGAAAAGGGAGAGGCGGAGCGCGGCGTGGGGGAAGCGAGGACGGAGAGCAGAAAAAGGTCTCCGAAACGTCCAAGTTTCGTCGGCGCTTTATGATATACGATACGCGCTCGATGATGGATGACGTGGCCGGGTCAATGCGATATAAATGATGGTTATGCTTGCGCAATAGTTTGGCCCCGGAGGAAATCATTGTTCTCAATTGCTTTTCTGTCGTTTCTCTTTTTTTTATGTGTGTGTCCCTGTTTTTCGTATCGGGAAACTTCAACGATGGCTTTCGTGAGAAAAACGCTCGTTTTGAACCACTAGACGGCGCTTTCTGTAGCCCAAAAATTGTTGTGGTGGCGCTTCCAGAAATTTTTACATCCGTTTCGTTAGTGACGCTTTTTTTTGAAGAATAACAAAACAAAATTTTAAAAGTAAAGCGGGAATGATGCCACCCGCTGTTCGTGTAGCTGTCGCACTATACCTGCGTTTTTGACGCGCAGCTTTGGCTGGCTGACAGCGGGCACGTTTATGGCGTTAAACTTGGAACCTTTATTAGAGAGTTATTTTTTTGGCGCTTTTTATACCATCCACACCACAACCTCCCTTCTCTGCTTTGCCTCTCCCGGCTTTATTTGGTTTCTTTTTTTAGAAAGCTCAACTGCGGTGGGTCAGGACGTGGTGTGTTTTGACGCCAATCTGTTCTAAATTTTTGTTCCGTGGTTTGTTACCTTTTATACAAAAAAAAAATCGTTGCTTTCTATCCATTCTGCTCTGGTGCTTAGAAAATGACAAAAAAATGTTTGACTCTTGCCGATGGCTTCGCAGGTCGACTCGTCTTAGCTGTGCTAGTACGCCGTCCCGTTAAAACGATTGTCCCGTTAGTGCGAAGTCAAACGAAACAAGAAAAGAATACAAGAGGGACCTTTCTGTATGCAGGGCGAGGGTGACGGTATGTATTGATGCGGAAAACAGAATGGGCATACGTGAAGCTGTGTACGTACTATTCCATGGGACACGTCCGCTAGCCGGATGTTGTTTTGAATCGCAGTCACTGGTATACATCCTCCGCCCTTTGCGGTAATAGTGCCTCAAGGGGGGTGGGGGGGTATATGGTGACGTGACCCAAGAAGTGGCATGGGCTGAAACTTTCGGCTTAGAACCCTGAACCAACATCGCGGAAGTAGCGCGTGATGGGCCTCTCGTATAATATCATAACTGTATACTGTTGAGCAGATGTGCTTTGTGCGTAGCCCCAACGCCTCAACGCTACGCGTTCGCTAGGCCTAACAGACGCCGATGGTTTCGATCTTCGACGATCCTATGTCTCTTGAGCTGCGAGAGCTTGTTCTGCCGCGTTTACGTGAATGCGTCTAGCTGTGCTGGCTGGTATGGCTTAATACATCCGTCTTTCTAGACAAGGACTACAGACTGCGCAAAACCACGCGGGACTAACTAGACTTCGAATGAGCTTTAATCGAGATTTCAGGGCGCGTCTATACATTTTGTCGCGCGCACGCAGGCGCCTCGTCACAGACAAACGTTTACAAAATTGCGACAACGTTTACGTCCTCCACCCCTTCACTCGTAGTGTCTGTTCCAAACCAGATGCACATGCGTGTCCTGCATCGCCGATTAAGTTATATTCTGCTGACCCGATATGGTTGACTGCAGACAAGAGCGTAGGCAGACATCATCTTCGGAGGGTTGGGGGCACCACCTTGATCTGTAGGGGCGGCCTGGCTGACAGATGCGGTCGAGTGTCAATTTAGGCTATATATGCCATGGCAAGCACTCTCAAATCATGACAGGTATTTTAGCGCTATCCCTCAAGAGGCAGGTATATAACAGCTACATCTTGCCAGTACTTAGCTATGGAGCAGAAATTTGGAGACTTACAAAGAGGGTTCAGCTTAAATTGAGGACGACGCAGCGAGCAATGAAAAAAAAATGGTATGTATAATCTTAAGAAACAAGAAGAGAGCAGAGTGGATTAGAGAACAAACGGGGGTTAAGGATGTCATAGTTGAAATCAAGAAGAGGAAATGGACATGGGCCGGGCATGTAGCGCATAGGCAGGATAACCGCTGGTCATTAAGGGTAACTGACTGGATTCCCAGAGAAGGCAAGCGGGTTAGGGGGAGACAGAAGTTTAGGTGGGCAGATGAGATTAAGAAGTTTGCGGGTATAAATTGGCAGCAAGCGCAGGACCGAGTTGACTGGTGGAACATGGGTCTCTTGAGGTCATTGTCCTGCAGTGGACGTAGTCAGTCTGATGATGATGATGCCATGGCCGAAAGACTTCCCGGAAGGGGGGGAGGGGAAGTACTGCCCCCCCCCCCTGCTACACCACTGACCACGGGGAAACCTACCCGCACTGGTAGCTTAGCAATTAATGCGTCGTACGGTTAAGCTCGCGGTGGTGTATTCGATTCCAGTGAAGCAATAGCCACGGTGAAGCAATAGCCACGGCGAAAGAACCCCAGGTCGTTGAAACTAACCTAGGGTTTAATGCAGTGGTGTTTCTCGTAATCAGGTCGTGATTTTGACATGTAAAACGCCATGATTTGTTACGTTAATACTCACTGGAGGTAAAAATGTTGAGTGACAAATTCATCGCGTGCAATAATCGCTGCTTCCCCTAGTTTGGCAGTCTTCCACTACACTGAATAACAACTGTTAATCACATATTTATATTGTGTACTGCCTTGGCCTAATTAGAATACTGGCAAGTGGGGAACGATTCACTTTCACGAAAGCTTTCAAAAGAAAAGCATCCAGTTCCGATTACAATATGCAGACGAAAATGCATGCGTACGCACATGAGGTTCTAATATGTACATCTCATTGTGTGCAATTAATTAGCGCATTATAGGGGCGCAATTTTAATGTCGATTCTAATGTCTTAAGAAGTACATGTGCAAATATATATTTTTCGTTTTATGAGGCATTCAAAGTTGCAACGCGCTGTAATAAGCAAATTTCTTCGTAGACTACCTGCAGACAGTCGGACTCATGCCTGTCTCGATACAAGCTTACTATTCAGGAAGCTTTCAGTTTATCGCGACCGTGGTTCCACTCGATGTGGCGGCATTCTGTTCAACGTCCTTGAGGGGCAACACCTGCCACTCCTGCCGTGTTCTGGGAATTGGGGCGCAGTTTGCTCCGCAACGGGGCAAGTGCTTGGCGCCCTCAAGATGTTCAGAACGCAGTCTCCCGAGGGACAACACTGCCGTGAAAGTGGCTACGTCCTTCCATTTCGAGGACGTATAGCAAAACATATGCCCCCGTTGGCAAAGCACGCCACGGTGTGCAGACGACACCAAAAAAAAGGCTAAGTAGGCAATGCTGAATACCTGCCTTATGCTGTGAGCGCGCGGTACGCTGTAAGACAACCCGCAGACTGCAGCGGACACTGGGTGATCCGCTTACCTGTTTGGGGTAGGGGGGGTTCGAACACACCTGCTCGCCCTTCCCCCATTTTTGGCTGCTTCTTTTCTGAAAAAAGGTCGAGGGAGCGCATCCACTGCGCACACACATGCACCACCGTTGTGTTCGCGCCCAGGGTTGCTCACGAAATCGCGCGCCGCGTATGGCCCCCGTGTTCCCATCAGAAATATCCCACGATCGCCGACTGAATGGCAGACGCTGCAGGTTTCGGGCCGCCGGTGTATCGTCTCTCCGCTCCGTACTATATATTTCTGTTTTTGTATGTATATTTGTTAATTTTGCTCTAGATGCAACCTACGCGCATCGGGAGTTTGCTTCTGCTGTGGCCTCCTTGCCCGTTAAGGCGGCTGTCATCTTTGGTCCACATTTTGCGTCTCTGCCGACTTCTTTAGAATTTGTCGCTTTCTCCCTATGCGGAAGGTCACCGTTATAGGGAAGCGATAGAAAAGCTCGACTGCGGTGAAAACACGTTGGCGACCGTTCGGCAGGGACCGTTAATCTTACCCTCCCTCGTGGTGCCCTCTCCCACATCTCTGCAGCCCGCCTCGCCTCAGCCGTATTTCTGGAGCTCGTGCACCGTTGTGCGCGCTCCTTCGCCGCCACACCGACGGAACGCGGAGGACGCGAATAAAAGAGCTAAACTGGAGGATTCGCCGCCTTTTCTTTGGAGGTTAGGGGAGAAGAACAGCGCTCTTCCGTTTTCTTCGCTGACGCGAGGAAGGTCCCCTCCCCCTCCGTAGGTAGGGAGGTGGCGGCGGCTTTCACTGCATTTTATTTACGCTCAAGTCGTATTCTTTTCTTAAATATCGAAGAGCAGAAGAGGCCGTGATGCAGAAAGCAACCCTGGGTTGAGACCGACCAGGGGGAGGGGGTGAGGGGGATGGTTCCCGGGTGTAGAAAGGAGGGGTTTGTATATGTCTGGCTTCACATTTTGACCTCCGTCCTCCAACTCTGTTTACTTCTTTTCGAATATATTTTCATGTTGAACGCTGTTCTTGTACTGCGCCATTTTATTTTAAAAAAAGAAATGCTTCCATCATCTCCCGCCCGCCGGAGGAGGCCAAAGGTGATGGAAGGTAGGCTAGTTCCGTCATGGGGGAGGGGGGGGGGGGCATGGCGGAAAGGTGAGGGGTGGTGCGAGACGGGGGTATTCTCAAAGGAGACACCACGGAAGCTGGAAATAAGACTTAACAAACAAGGCCGCTCGCAAGATGACACAAGCAAGCGCGAATCTGGGCTAACGGTTCTCCTTTTCTGAAGAACGAAGAAGACAAAGTTTGCGTCGTGGAGTCTGAGGAGGAGGACGAGGCGTCTATTGTGTTAGCTCAAGGCTCCATTTCTGGTTCAAAACTCGAAGCCTTAGGCTTCTCTCACAGCCTTGAAGTTCTTTTTAAGTATTTTTTTAGAATATTGTTTAACGTATCGAGCGCACCAAAACTTGACGTGAGGTCCCGCGCCTTTTTTGTCTCCGAAGAGACCGACCAGTGTGGAAGGAACGCCCCTGATTTGTATGGGGTACGTTGGCTCGCTTGCCTGATGTGACCGTCATTGTGAGTTTTGAGAACCGCATACACAACTCAACCCGGAAGTATACAGAGCTTCCTGCATTAATGAACGGAGCGAAATCTGGTGTCAACATATACGCAAGTTTTTGATCAGTCTCGGGTAAATTTTGAGCGGCACGAAAGCAAACTTCGAAACCGCGTTTAAGCCGTTATGTGCGCTTCGAAATCCGACACACTGATCTGAAGAAGGATTCTGTAAGCATTGGCATCCTGCAGTGCTATCAACACTTGTGTGCCAGGCAGCTGCGCTCAGCCACTCTGACCACTAGAAGGTAGCATTAGTGTCATCTTTAGTATATTGCTCATAACTGTACACTTCGACAATATAACAGTGTACGAAAGTGCGCATCAGAATACGGGCTCACCACGCAAATGGCCTGGGTTTCATCACTTCGACCCGGAAATTTTTAATGTTTATTTATTTACACCGTTCTCAATTTTTTGGTCATGGACAAGACGACAATTTTTCGCTCATAACCAACTACGCCGGCACAGATAATGACACTGGAATTTCTGCGAAACGAGCTTCTTAACGCTATCGCGTTATTACTGAACGTGCGCTTTAATCTGTCAACATAGTTCCAGCAAGAAAAGCGCTAAATGCTTTGTTCACTTTTGGGCATCTATATAGAAAAAAAAAAAAACGCGTTTCAGGTGCGAAGCCCGTGCATGGTTCAAACGGGACGGGGGGGGGGGCAGCCATGAATACCCTTTGAGTAAACCCCACATAACACTTCGCGTATAAATTTCGACGTTCCCAGGGTCTGGGCCCACCTTGACCCGTCTCCCTTTCTGTACTCCGGCGCATCTGAACAGCGCGGCAGGTTGGAAAAGCTTAACCTCGACCCAGATTCCACGCGGCAGGAGTGAAATTTGTTCTCGCGGGAACTGATCCACACGTAATCCGCGCCGCTCTTAGAAGGAAACGTGACAATGCGTTTTTTAACGGCTCCTGGCTGGAAAACCACGTATGAAAAAAACAAAAAAAACTATGTTGCGTCCGAAGCGTTCCCGCTGATACAAGTAAATAGGTACATTTCTGCAGGTACAGGTGACTGAAGGAATATTCGTTACATGTCACGATTTCTCGCCCAAACCCCGTCGGCACAGGTATGTACTTACAGCAGAGGCCTGTGTACTTTTATGAAAATGACTGGTGCTTGATTAGCTAATTGTCTATTAAGCCTGTAGTGATTGAATTATTAATCGACCTTCTGCGTTTTGCTCAGCCTAATGGGCCTTTTTCAGGCTCGAACTCTGCTTCCAGCGGAGATTGCCGAAATCGATACTGGGGGTCAGTGACCTCCGAAGTTCTCAAGAGAAAATTTTGGCGCCCAGGTATGCTTCGTAATAATTTACAAATCTAATCACCGAGTGACCCTTGAAAACATCGCGAGCGTGACGTAGCCTCCTTTGCGCATGCGCAAGCTAGTCTCTAGGAAAAAGCCCTTTGTACCTCATCTTTTAATCCGTTCACTTTGTACAATTCTGTCGTGACGCATCCATGGTAGCGGCATTTATAAATTCTTAGTTCAATACATCAAGTTCATACAACGACGAACACGAACAATGAGACGCAGAAGGAGGTCCGCCGCCTTAGATCAGTAGGTACATGGTGATCGGTCACTTATATGAAGGTCGCGGGTTCGAACTCGGCAGCGGTGGTCGCATTTCCGGGTGGAAGCGAAACGGTCAAGAAATGGTACAGCGGGATGCCAGTGCACGTTTAAGAACACCAGATGGTCGAAATTCCCGAAGCCCTCCAAGACAGTGTTCTTCACAACCATATGGCGGTTTTGGGGCGAAAAGCACAGATATTATTGAACGCAACAAACGAAATCATCGTGAGTTTAGTAGGCACCACCATGTTTAAATAGTTTCAACATCGCGCTGTTGTGCAGGCCACAAAGTGATACAATTAGGTTTTGTGCGATTTCACACTACAATGCTTAAAGAGGTCACAATGGCGGGCTGCAGTGTGACTCAAAATGATGGGCAATGAACGCTTGAAGCGGCAGAACGACTTGCAGAAAACAAACTTTCGACTGCCTGTTTATACGTCCAGTGGACGCGTCCTTTCGAAAATGGCTGTACATATGACTCTTCACATGAGTCGACGTATGAGTCGTTCGTATCGCTTCCTCGCTTACGCGCATTATGTCCGTGTCATGCTCGCAGCTAATACGTTACATTGGTGCCCTCGCATCTTGAAATGAACGCAGTTTCATCTTTTCATACAGAGCATGGGCCCTAGCAAGGCCTTTAGCAAGGCCTTTAGCAAGGCCTATAGCAAGGCTTATAGCAAGGCCTATAGCAAGGCCTGAGCAAGTACGGGATGAGGTATGTACGTACAGCTGCGGCCACGTCTTTGTAGAGCACGCGTTCAACCAGTTTTCGCTCTGCGGGGTGAAACCTTGAGGCAGTATCGGGCTCTGACGTGGTCAGCCTGACTACTATAAAGCCGCGCATACTCCTGATACACCACTTCAGAGCCCGAAACTGCCTCAAGGTTTCACCCCGCAGAGCGAAAAGTGGCTGCTCGCGTGTTGTTCACTGACGTGGCCACGGCCGCACTTTCACTTGAGCAACATAATGGTTCATATGGACACGCGCAGTGGTCAAACAATGAACGTCTTAAGCTGAAGTCAAGGCTTTGACATAGCATTTTTTGGAATGCGAGTGACCGCAGAAGGTTTGATCGAAGGATGAGTTGAATAACAAGCTGAATTGATGCCAGAAGTATACACGAAGACCACGTTCATTGGGCAAATGATAGTAATGCTGTGGAGTCACTGGTCTTTATCCAGTACGATCAAGAAAGCCTTATATTTTGGAAGATATGTAGGTTTACATCAACATGCAAGTGTGTTCTAATGCTGCAATGCGGTATATTGGTTACATGAGCTAAGGTGAAGTGCGATGCATTTCGTCGAGAAATAATGTAACAGAACTGCGTACAAGGAACACCGCAAGACGACATCACGGAGATGCGAAAAGTGATTGTTGAGCCGGCTGCCTAAGGCACAGAACAATTTTATTCTCACTGTCGCTTAGGGCAACACAAGCTACACTGAAAGAAAACTGCAGTTGACATAAGTGAATGTACACATAACAAGATCGCTTGAGAAAATTGGGAATAGAATGGGTTCGATTAACACTGCAATCAGTAATTGGATGTCACTGAAACATACTTTCACTTCTTTTACGCTACTTCATGATGAACTTCACACTTCATTGGGTACGACACTGCCTCTGCACAAAGATGAACTTCACCTTCTGCTGGCATCTTTATGGCTGATGGCGATTACAATGAGTTTAGCGCTTGCCAAAAGGTAGCAAAATCAAATAAAATGAAATGCGTGGAACAAGTTCGTGTGTTTAGAAGAAGTGGTTAATGATTTAGAGTACACGTGGTACGACGCAAGGGAACGGGCGCTAGCTAAGGCAGTAACGTGGTGTCACTATGACGGCTTGCAGAGAGAGACAACCACTAAAGGGCCCCTAATTGCAAGAGACATTTCCGAAGAGACGTCCCCCTGGCAAGCAGCCAGAGGAAGCGATCGCATGACGGCATCGCGCGAAACGAGCAGGCCGCTCTGTTGTTATGCTAAATACTTCACGTCCCACACTGCGCGCTCGAATGCACGCAGATATTTAGAACAGATGCCGACCGAGTCGCTTACGCACGCATGCGCATATCGTATTCCGGATGCAGGTTCCATTCTTTGTATACTACCCGGGTCTCGCCTCGCATAACGGTGTATACACGGTAAACGTCGGCGGCGTCTCCCAAGGAGCCCGCTCACAGCGCCGTCTGACGACGCAACAATGCGCGAGACGCGGGACAGTTATAGATGGTGGTGCCCGCGGATGAAAGATTTCACACAGGGTAAGGCACAGACAAGGGGGAGCTGCTGAGCCGAAAGCCTACATATCCCTAAACGGCTCCACCGTCGAGCGTGCATAAAATACTGACAATTGAGAGGAGGATCAAAATAAAAAAAAATGATAATAAAATTAAAGGAACTGCTGCATACATGGTAGTGTTCCTCAAAGGCGACGTGAACGAAATAAGCTAAGCAAACAAAGAAAGCACACGCAGAAAAGTTGCAGGGAGAGGCGACGACCTAAACTGGGCGGATGCGGGAGTTTTTTGGGTCCGATTTCCGGTGTCCTTTGTGATGTCCGCTGGGGTAAGCAGCGGGAAGCGCGTAGCGGAGGGCAAGAGAGAGCGAGGGTAGAGATTAGTGACCTGTAGCTGTGCGGCCGTCCAGGCGGGGTCAGATACGATGCGTCGTTGCACTGCAGGGGCAGTGCGATGTTCCGTTTTGCTTTTGTAATGCACTGTACATATGCTGCACACTTTTGGGAGTCTGCACTGTCCCGCTTGATGTTGAACGAAAAGCGCGGTGCTTGCTTAGCTTGTAGTTCGTTGATCGCGTTCCTTACCAAAAGCACTCATTTACATACTTGACAAGTTTCCATAATTAAAAAAAACTTTATGCCGGACAACTAAAAAATGATACACTTTAATGTTAGTTCGGAAAACCCAAAAACGAGAGCACTACACGGTATTTTGTGTAACATGCGCGTCCAAATAATTGGACTGCTTACATATACTGCACCGTTATAACGAAACTATTTGGCAAATAGTTTCGTTGTTCAGTTAGCGAGCGAAGTCACAGATATCTGCAGATTCTTTCCTGGACTCAAGACACACTTCGTTCTCACATATGAACGAAACATGTTCAGTTACGTTGCAGAAATATAGACTAGATTGGTCTAACGAGATAGCGAAAAAAAAAGTTTGAAAATTATTCTTCGCGTAAGAGACGGTTATTCTCCGTGTGAATGTGTGCTACCTTGAGTCCGATGACTGTCTCCTTTCCTGCCGTCTTTTTTTTTTTTCGCTTCCAGAATTATGACAATCATGTATGGTAAAATGAATAATTAAAAAAAGACGTCTACGAAACATCGCTCGCGTTCCCACAGGCACTCGAAACAACAACGGCGAGAATAAGCAGAAAGAAAACAGGAAAAAAAAACGACTGTCTGTTTCCATCGGTAATGTTTGGCCGTAGTCCTGCTAATGAGTCCGCGAACTAAATACGTTGTACGGGGGCTGTGTAAGCACAACCGCACGAGGCAAACGAATCGCGTCAGTTGTCTCAATTGAATTGAAACGAATGACACAGTGGCCGCCGCGGAGCACCGAAACGGAACTAACTCCGCTCCAGTGCCTGAACCATACATGTACATCCTCTCCGAGCTCCGTGTCGTTGCGGAGCTAAGTGACCAAGTCAAACAGAGGCGCGCAGGCCGTGTACACCCCTGTGGTCATTGCAGGTCCGAGCACATGGGTGTGGTTACCACCTACTCTGTGACCGGACTCCCCGCCGGACACGCTGACCCTCCCATTCTTCTCACCCTCCCCAGAAGTCAAAAGGACCGCCACGCCACGCGCCGGGCCTTTGCAGGCGATGCATGCGTGCCGATTTGGAGGTAGCGAATTTTTTATTTCATTTCAAAGCCTCGTGGACACAGCGCCCCTGTGTTGTTCTTGACGGGGTCCAGCCATGGTGCTATCGCAAGAAGGAAGCTGTTTGACCCCACGTTGCTGGAAATTGTGCAGGGGACTTTCGATGTGCGCGCGGCGAAGAATGGAGGGGAGGTGTTGGCGACACAAGTAGGGGCTGCAAGTGAAACGGAAAACGATTTGGCGGAGATTTTCGCTTTCGATTTCGCGTGTAGGGGCGGGTCTGTTGTGGTTAGGTCCGGCTAGCGGACTGCCCAGTCGGGCGGGTCCGAACAGTGGTACCTGTGCGATAGGGACCGCTTACTTTTTTCAAAATACAGAGCGACCACTGCGTGAAAGGGATACATCGAGGTTCTTCTCTGGGTTAGATAACCTGCTTGTACGTATTCAAGTGGTTTATAAAAAACACAAATGAATTTCACAGAACTTGTTATTATTTAAGGTTCCATTCAGTTTGCAATCATATCCGTATGCGAACAGAATATTTTGAATACAGCTGAGTATTTGGAATGAATGGTCCAGGCACTGTGCTAGGCTCTAAATATTTCAAGTACATCATTACACCGTATGGTGAAATACATCGAATAGAGTTGTCTCATAGTGATAAAGTAATGAGACCACGCTGCACGAGCGTGACAACTTTAACGACAAAGAAAGCCCTGCTGGTTGCGCGAAGCATTTACGCGATGTCCAAATGTGTCTGACAAATGAGCCACTCACTACGTGCACTGAATTGAACTTCTATTGGTTCATTCGCTTTGTACTTATTTTATGCAGCAATAACTTGATTGTGATTGTATAAAGTAAAAATCAAAACTCTATTTTAAACTTCTTATGTGGGTGCGTTAGTGCGACGTCGGAAATTTGATACTTCTTCACAGGTACATGCTACCTTGGTGCACAAGGAAGGAAAGAAAACGGAAGAGAGAAAAAATGCGTGGCAGTTATAACCACGCCTGACCGGTGTGCTACCCTGCACAGAAGAGAGTGATGGGAGATTAAAAGAAGAATAAGGAACGGAAGAAAGAAAGGGGGAACACACACAAGACGCCACAAAGCAGAGCAGCATTCTTATGCGGTATATGCCATCACTATACGAGTAGCCGCTCTTGCTAATTTGTTGCCCTTATGAATTTCAACGAATGTGATCCTACTTCCCTTGAATTGTCCTCCTGTGTTTGTGGATGCGGTGTGGTAGAAATAGTGTTAGTATGCAAACTAAGAAAAAGAACAATGCTATGGCAAAACCCAACGTCACGGGTGAGACAACAGGGCGAAAACTTCGACTGCCATCTCCATCCGCATTTTGTTTCTGCGTCTTCGCCTGGCCCGCAAAGAACTTTTTTTGCAATTCCAGAGGGAGAAAAAGTAACGAAATAGCAGTAACAACGCTTGTCCTGTATTTTTTTGCCGTTCTTTTTGTCTGACAGTACGCGCTGTTCCAGTACATTCAGTAGTTTACTTGATGTAAGTGAAATACTAATGTTAATGAAATACTGTAGTAGAGACACTTGATAAAAAACCAACGTTCGTGAAACAGCTGTTGTAGTAGTCCACCAATGCGCGCGAATTTCATTGTTATTTCTAGGTGAGATTTTTGGTGCAGCTTGCTATCCTGCTAGCTCTTATGCCGTAGACGTAGTCGCAACTTAAATTCGATTGTCATTGCTGGAGCCAGAACTACAGCAGCACCTGATGAGCTGCTGGACGAGACCGACCCATCAGTGTATATCGCTTTACAGTACCTCGTTTAAGAGCTTATAGGAAAGTGGGTCATATTCAAAGATTCAAAGGTGTACAGCAGGTCAGAGTTAGCGGTTTGCCATGCGTAAAAGGAATCATGAGTGATTGGTGCATGAAATTGTCACCTTCAAGCTCTAGCAAGAGGGCATGATATTATATATCAGTGGCTACCCAGACACATCGATATTACTGGAAATCAATTACACGATGATGCAGCCCGCTGAGTCAATAATATAACGAGTGTGGTTCCGATTCCTCTATAAAGTACTGATGTGGCAAGACAACTTCACTTGCTGGCTTGAGATCGTACCATTTTGGTGGTCTACTAGCTTCCAAAGGTGTAGCTTATGTGAACTTGATATTTCGCTCAAGCTATAGCTACCATCGCAACTTTTCCTCTCCGATGCGACACTGTTATGCCGCCTTTGGTTCGATGTTGCATTCACAAAGGCCTATGTATACTCGTTTCGCATCGGTGTGGCAGACACTTCTACATGAGACTCCTGCGAAGCTGAAGAAACCATTGAACATGTCTTTTGCAGCTGCGCTTGCTAGGACACCCAGCGATGCCAGCTCCGGATGGTTGTTTAACCAACTGGACTCTAGACCATTTTCTGTGCAGAAGAATCTGGGACCATGGACGTGAGCTTCTACAGCGCATAAAGCGACTGAAGTGCTGCTGCAGTATTTATTTATTTATTTATTTATTGATTTTTTATTTATTTATTAACAAATACTGTCAGCCCTTACATAGGGTTATTACAGGTATGGAAAAAAGTACATGAAAAAAATAGCGATTGTTCTAAGAACAGAACATAGTTAACAAATGTAATCAGAGGTAACAAATTAAAGGAAAAGATTGAAGGCATCAGAGAACGCAACCAATAACGCAATGAAAAACTTAATAATTGAATGCACTAGAGCATGCAGAGACAAATATAGCATTATTAATTACTAACGAGGATATGTGCTAGGTGTTTTATTAACATATATATGGAACACAACACATTTTCGTGACCACTTTTAGACTACGTGTGCTCCTCCGAATGTGCTCGTGATTTTGTGTATCTCTCTTCCCTCTCTGCTATCTATTTTCTCCCCTTTATCGGTCCCCCAGTACAGGGAAGCAAACTGGTCGTGCGTCTGGTTAACCTCTCTGCATTTAGAGCGATAAATTTAGAAATGCGAGAAGTTCTGTTCAATCAAATTGAATCAGGCAGGTCAAAGCCAAGCACTTAAGTTTGTCGTCTCCAGGTGTTACATAAAAGAGGACGTGTGGTCTTCTGAGAAGATGGACTGTGGAGTGATGGCGTTAGCGTCTGTAAGAGGGCGGTCGGGAATTCTGCTTAAGACACAGCGGAAACTCTGGATTTTCTAGAAGCTCTACTACCAGTTGGGGCTTATTTTCTTGTTTCGACAACACTGCAGCAACCTAGAAGCTTGTGTTACTTCCGTTTCTCTCCACAAGTGTTGAGCAGAATCAGGGCGATAATTAATCTCCCCGCATTTTCCTTCGTTACCCCACACTCCCTTTTCTACGATCAAATATACAAAAAGGAAGACGCATTTAGACACCAGGCACGGCCTCACGGTATACGGAGGAACGAGGCGTGCAATCCACTCGCCATGCGATCAAACGCGTGCATCCTCAGCGGCATGCTGCTCGTCAGCGGATACGAAGTGATGACGCCCAGGACATCCGCCGATGTCGGGACGGGCAGTTTCCTCAATATCTGCGGCCGCTCCTTCGCAGACATCGGTGTGCTTCCTCTCCCAGCGACGATGGCTCAGATTACCTCCGTACGAGAAACGACCGACGTGTTCTCCTCCAGGCAGTGCATCGTGCGAAGCTACTCTCTGATCAGGTAAGGCGCTCCATATGCTTTGCTGGTAGCCTTGCACGTTCTCTAAATAGTGTCCTATAGTTCATCAGATTTAACAACATTTCATATTGAGAAATTTCATACGTTGTCCCAACTGTTTGTTTTGATGATTCCTTTGACCAGTGTAGAGAGCCAAATTTCAGTTTCCAAGGGACACGGTAGTGAGTATTCAAGTGTTGTCATTCTCAGAGTTTAATGGCATAGAAACACTGATCTTTTATGCAAGAAATCATGAAAGCTGAACGATGATGCTCTCACTCACTGCAAATACAGCGCAAAAAACACACAGGCAGAGGAAGAGGAAGCCATAACGAGTGCATGAGGCAAAGAACAAAGGTCTGTTTTAATCTTTGCTCTTCAGTAGGCAAGTGTAATAAGGTCAAGCATTTCCTGCAGTATGTCATACTAATGCTTCTTCGATTCGCATTTAATTAAGACGCGCGATAATGAGCCGATCGGTTGGTTTTAAATGCACTGCGATTGAGGCCCTGTAGAAGACCAAACCATACCGCATTCAGTTTCTTCTAAATTTAAAAAAAAGTTTTCTAATCAATACGATTACTACCATAATACGAAATGTGCAAGTTTCATCATTATAGACGACTAACTTCCTTCCAGCTTTACTTTCGTGGGAAAATGAAACGCGTGCATCCAACCTAGAAGTTTCTTCCGTAAGAACCGAATACAGTGGGCTTTCATTCGTGTGTATATCCATGTACAGTGACAGCGGTCTTATAAGAATATTTATTGCAGTTGGACCAACTATTTCTGCTATACATTCGCATACATGACCACCTCAACAGCCGTTTCGTTTTGTTTTTTTTTCTTCTGTACTTGCGTAGGTTGTTTACGCGAGGCGCGAGAGATGCGTAACAAGGACCATATAGAGTTTCCTAAAATTAACTAGAGGGGACTCTGGCGCTGCGATCGTTCAGCGACCATGGGAATGATGGGTAGTACACACATTTGCCTAGTCTTCGTACTTGCTGACGGCGAATCGTACTTGCGGCTTCGTTTACTGCTGTGTTTCGGTTTTGTTTTGAAAGAAAGATTCAACCCTTTTGAATTTCGTGACCCAATTTGGAAAGGTAAGTCGAAAAAAAAAAATATAGGGTGGTGAAGCGCAATCGCTGAACATTTGCTGTTTTTTTTTTTCGTGAGAAAACAGCTTCAAGCACACGAACACACACAGGGCCAAAAGCAGGCCAAAAGTACGAAGTTTGGACAAATGTGTGTACTACCCATCATTCCCATGCTCACTGAAGCGCCGTGCGTTGCAGCTCCCATAGACACTAGAGCCAGAGTTCCCTCTAGTGTATATTAGGAAACTCTATGACAAGGACGAAAAACGCATGACAAGTGAAGCTTTCAACTGAGATTTCAGTGGGTGGTAACACCAAATATATATAGCTGTTGCCTCGAGAAAGACAGGAAAGGCACAAAAGCTAGGCAACATAAAAAGACACTTTTTTTTTTGCGCTGACAAAAGCTATGAATCGGTACCAACTAGCCCTCTCTCAGTGCTTCATTAGTGTATTGATTGATTAATATGTGGGGTTTAACATCCCAAAACCACCATATGATTATAAGAGACGCCGTAGTGGAAAGCTGCGAAAATTTTGACCACCTGGGGTTCTTTAACGTGCGCCCAAATCTAAGCACACGGGCCTACAACATTTCCGCCTCCATCAGAAATGCAGCCGCCGCAGCCGGGATTCGATCCCGCGACCTGCGGGTCAGCAGCTGGGTACCTTAGTCAGTATAGACCACCATGGTGGGCAATTCTTGTGTATTGCCTTGTCGTGTATTTTGTAGCATATAAAGTACGCTTTAGTGTATTTGACTGTTAATTTTTTTTATTCTTGCAAGTTCGAGGCGGCTAATTCCTCGTTTCGCTGAATACGAAATTCACTAAAAATGAGAGACTAAGTCACAAACATTATTACACGAGTTATTAGGTTAAAAAAATTACCTGCATGTATTTACATATAGTCTCTTTTTTTTATAAAATAGATCTTCTAAACTATAGTTGTGCATATCGCGGCCTGTTTCTCTACCCTGATGAAACATAATCTTTGGGAATACTATCAATCCTTTTTGGGGGGTAAACAAGTTTCGGCCAAAGCTTCTTACGATATAACCCTTCTCTTTCGAAATTTCGGCTAATATTTTTCCAAGGACGCCTTCTTCTTAAATCCTTTTTCATGTCTTTTATTACTAGAGTAAATCTGTCAGGAACAGTAAAAATGTTTAAAGTGATTTAGAAAGAGCTAGCCTTCGAATGGCAAATAAAAATATTCTGCTGAAACATTTGTCTCTTTAAAGTATTAGCATGATATAGCGGAAATATCGTGCACTATAAATGTATTGGCACGAGTGTTTCAGCCGCCACAATGGCCTCTTCGAAGTCGCAGCTTGTTTCTCTGGCAGTGCAAAGCGAACTGACCGGAGACTAGGCTGATTTTGAAAGCACAGTGTAAAGTTTTTTTAGAGACGCACTTTATATAATGGTTAAGAGCGTACTTGGAAATGAAGGACGCATGAAGTGTTTTGATTTCCGCTTCCCAAGCCTACTGCTTTAAATCACTCATAAATGACTGAATACAGTTTGGTACTGATTAAGCAAATATACTTTCACGTGTTTGTGTCCCGATTGTCGTCATTTTATACTGTGCCACAGGAAACGTATGCATCTTATTAGCTCGGCAGGCTAGTCCGTGTTTCTGTTTTATTATTCAGTAATTAACTGGTAATGCTTTTATCGATGTGACCGTCGCCCTTTTACGTCATACACACGTGATGCTTCATGATTTAATTTAAGACAGTGCAACGCAATAATTTTTTATTCCGATTTGACGTGGTAGGTAGTTTGAGCAAATAAAAAAAGGTAAGCTATATCCTTCATTACGAATCATTGCTTGTGTCGTTCTGTGCCGTAATACTTCTGTCACGCTATTCGCTAAAAAAAAAACAGCACACAATCGAAATAGGACTACGTTCGGGCTCTGTTGTTTCTTAAATGAGGAAGTTATCACTTCAGTTTGATTTGATTGATATGCAGGGTTTAACGTCCCAAAACCACCATATGATTATGACAGGCACCTCACTTCAGTTTGAACGGCTTTATTCTTTTAAGGTGAAGTCTCAAACAGATTGTAACTGATCGAAAGCGACCCAGTGTTTTGTGCCCCGGAAATAAACTCTCCTGTAATGAAAGACGTAGCAGAAAGAGAACCGGAATCCAGCAGATGAGCAGCTCGTCTTGGAAGGCAATACGTTGAGAAAAAAAAAAACCCCTCTGTTTGAGCGCGAGCATTTCCCAGAATTAGGCCACGACGTGCTCCACAGACACATTTTCATTTTCCTTTCTGTCTCAAGACACACATTCTCTCTGTACAACGTTTCCCCCCTCCGATTTCTTTCTTTTCATAGTCGCATGGCACTCTTTTGCGGAGATTTTTGAAAATGAAGAATGTCGGCTGCAGCAAAGGAAACGCGGAAAGGGAGGGGGGTGCATCAAGAGGAGGTGGAAGAGAGAAGCAGTCAAAGTTAAGAAGAACAAGAAATGTTGGTGATAAGAAAGCGCTCAAAACAAACGAACTTATAGAGCACGCTTTCGAGCAGAGTCTAGCGGAAGCGTAACGTCAGTCTGGCCACATATTCTTTTACGCATTTCTTTTTCATCAAATGCTCACTGCGAATTCAACGCGTGCACGCCTCAGGAACCCGTGGCGTTCATGAGGGGGGCACGAAAAACGAGGGAAAGGAGGCGGACATTAAACTCCTCCCTATTTTTTCGCGCAACCATCTGACCCCACCCCCCAGAAAACACGTCTCAAAAAGATTTGAGAAGAGAGAGCGTACAAAACGGGAAAGGAGGTTCGGGGAAGAGCAAAAGCGATGCGTATCTTACCTCCTCGCAGAGCGCATCACCTTCTTGGCTCGTCGCGAGTGCTCTCCCGATCGCGCCGAAACGTCCCAGGCCGCGTCGGGATCCCCCTCCTCGCTTCGCCATCGCAACGTGCAAAATCACAACTGCAACAGGGCACGTACGAAACACGCAACCGCTGCTTTGATGCTGAGGACGTTATTTGGGGTGGGAGAGGGTGAAACTGCGAGGCGGAGGAAACAAAGATGATGCCTTCGAACCCTCCCCTCAAATAAGAGAGAGATGGAAAGAATGAAAAATGGGAGAGGGAATAACTGCCGCGCACGCTCGCATCAAAACTCCGGGGCTGTAGGGTGTTGGGGGGGTGTCACGTGGTCCTACAGGGGGAAACTGAAATAAACGATCATCCCTCTCCTCCTCTCCCCTTCTTGTTTCCATCTGCGCAAGCACGAAGTTCAAAAGAAAAAGAACACACGGTCAAAAGCAACCAAATCGGGGTGCTGTAGAATTACGCCAAGTGAAGGATACGAGCGAAGGAAAAAAAAAAGTTTTCTAAACAGAGGAACGCAAACTCCGTGGCGTCTCCCGGTTGGTCGCCATCCGAATCGGGGCTGGATCTCTACCCGAGGCCCGAATCTGGCATTCCATTTTGAACCTGGGATTGGTACGGACGGGAGTTAGCTTCGACCGGAGGCTTAGGTTCGACTCCCTTGGGTGCTGGGTCCCACCCGCGTAGTGTCCTACGTCCGGCAGCTTCCCGGTTCCGGGTTTGAGGTGTCCTCATCGAAAAGCCAGTGTCTACGTCATTGAAGAGTACGACTACATTTGAAGATTCCGTTCCGATAAAGTTACCGAAGACACAACTTCGCGCGTCAAGCGATCATCTCTGACACAGAAGTTCAGACACATCGGAATATTTTCGCAGGTCTATAGAAGCGAAAGACGACACAGCTTCGCCAAGCCGTTGCTTTGTGCCTACAAACAATGGACGTTCGATATCTCGCGTAGGTGCCAAGCGAAACGAAGATTTTGAACTGCGCATCACGCTATCCGACGTAGGATTGATAGAGTCACAGGACATGTGCTACCTATTGCCACGCCCATGTTGTAAGGACACTGTAACGTGTGTGGACACAACTTTGTGAAGAAGATGAGCGGCTCCTTCTGCACACGTCACAGTTATATGAGGTAAGCCTCACTATTACTAGATTCTGAAGTCTGGCCGTTTCTTCAGTTGTTCGATGACAAACGTACGCTTGCTTCTCACGCGACTTATCAGTGTTATATTCCTTAGCTTTCTGATTTACCTCTGCTCGGAACTTGAGATCATTTCCCCTTTTCAGTCAATGGCTCTAATATCAATCTCACTTCCAATCTAAACTTCACGCTTTCAATCAGAAGTCGCACTGTAGATACGCACATTGTTCTCATGTCGCAGCCGTATGTGACAACCGCACGCATCATTCCATATATGTTGCGCACTATTTTTAGATCACTTGGAAACAAGTGAGAACATTTAGGTTAACAAGAGAATTCAGTTATCTAAAACATTTCCAACGAATAAACGCACAAAATAAAACAATATGGTCAACGAGCACAACGAATTTCTTGCCCTTCAAGATAAAATTCAATACCTCCATTTGCCAATGGGGTCAGTTTTAAGTTGATCAAGAGTGCTCTCAGAATTGGGCGGCGGCTTTGTAGTGTTAAATATGCTATGTTTTTTTTTATAAACAAAGAGCTACATACACTTAACGCACCATTTCGAGCGCTTTTACAACTTAACGCACCCCGCCGCGTTGGTCTAATGGCTAAGGTACTCGGCCACTGACCCGCTGGTCGCGGGATCGAATACCAGCTGTGGCGGCTGCATTTTCGATGTAGACGAAAGTGCTGTCCGCCCGTGTACTTAGATTTGTGTGCACGTGAAAGAACCCCAGCTAGTCGAAATTTCTGGAGCCCTCCACTACGGCATCTCCCATAATCATATGGTGGTTTTGGAACGTTAAACCCCACATGTCAATAAATCACCATAACGAGTTTTAACCACACATGTCAGCAACATGCAGTGAAGCCCGTGAAGGCAATAGTAAGAAAACTATTGAAAATATGTAAATTTAATTTTAATTTTGTTGCTACACTGTTTAGTTCTGCTAATACCCTCAATGTGGCTTACAAGCTTTGCCGAGCCCAGCTGGTGCATAATAAAGTGGCTGACTGGGCTAGTTGATTCTGCATACTTGTGCCGTCTGCTTCCTGTCCATGGCCACGGTTTTTCTTATTGCGCTGTTACCCTTAATTAACCAGCTGGTGCAGTCACTTCACAACCTTTTACCGCAAACGTGCAGGATGTGTACTAGGCGTGGCTTTCGAAGCAGGCTTTTTTTTTATTAAGAAACGCGAGAAGCTTTGGTATTGAGCCGCGACTTCGAACTTGGAGCTTACGAAATGTTTAGCCGACAAGAAAGAAGACACAGGAAAGCTTACACTATATCCAATCAGAGTCGAGTCACGCACGGGGCATCAATTTCGGAGCTGCCGCCGCAAGTCTTGCCAGGAAAAGGAAGTGAAAGAGATTGTGTGATGCCCCGCCTTCCTCGCAGAGCAAATGGTGTGGGTCTTCTTTCAGGCGTGAAACTAAGTAAACAGGTGTTGAAGCTACGATTGCACCAGGGAAACGTCTGTGGGCCACGCAAACTAAACTGAAGGGACGAGAATGAAATTGGCATCTAGCGCTCTGAGGGTGAACAATGCGCTGGATGTTCCTAATGTTCGTGTATATATATATATATATATATATATATATATATATATATATATATATATATATATATATATATATATATATATATATACAAGATTTTTAATTTGAACTCGAAGAGGACTATGAAATTGTTGGAACTAAGCGCTGTTCGAATTATCAGGCGGGAGCTAATGAAGGAACCGACATCGCGCCCCAGCGCGCGTATAGAACGCTGAAGAAGCCACCTCTACACTTGTTTTAGCACAAGTTTGTGGGATGCCAAATGTACGATAAATTTGCACTCCCGCTTTATCTGGGAATGTAATTTCGAATTGAATGTTCCATACTGCACTTTGCATTCGAACCTATACAATCTCCAGCTGTATTACAAGCATTAAGCACTGATACATCAGAAATTCGCATTTGTTTAGGATCCAACGTCCCGTAAACTTTTGCTGTTGACAGTACAGCAATCAAAAATGCTACAGACGTCACACTGTGCCTATACCCAAGCCAGTGTGATACGGACGCTTCACGTATCGAAAAAAAAAATCAGCAACGAAAGAACAACAGAAAAACTTATTTTCGGTAACCGAAAAGCATTCTAGTCACGAAAAAAAAAGTGCCGGTGGTTTTTCTCTTTAGCAAAACGCCAGTTTTGCCGTTTTGTTTTCTTCATCCAGGGGCTTACATAGGAATCGCATATTCTATAAAAAGAGCACCAATATACGATGACCTATAGGCCACAGCTTGAGTAAACGATGACCTATAGGGTACAGCTTGAGTAATTTAAGAGTGCTTCATGCGTGTCTCCTCATGCTTTCAGTTATTTCAGTAACGGAACGAAGTTACCCAAGGAGCGCTAGAAAATAAAGGAGTAAGACAGTTTTCAAGTATAAGCAATAATGTATAGAACGAAATCGTTGTCACCATTCTCGTCCTGTTTTAGTCCACTGCAGTTCGACGACCTTTCCGAATGATCTCTAATTTACCCTATTCTATGTCAACTGGTTGCATTTTATGCCTAAAAACTTTCACAGCGTACAACCCAGCGCAGTTCCCGACTACGTCTAAAAGTTGAACCGCGGTGGACTTGGGGTTGTCGCGTTCGGCTGCTGACCCGCAGGTTGCGGGATCGAATTCTGTCCACGGCGACCGTATTTTGGAGGCAGGCGAAATCAATTGAGGTCCGTGTATTTCCATTTAAATGCACGTTGAGGAACGCCAGCTGGCCGAAATTTTCGGAGCCCTTCACTACGGTATCTTTCATAATCATTATCGTGGATTCGGGGCGTTAGACCTCAACAGTTATAACTATGATCATTACATTTTATGGCTCAAATTTTACTGGTGTCGCCAGAGCGTGTAACGCTTCGCCATCAATGGCTAAAGTCTAAACGACTCACGGGTCACCGTCAATGGGCCTCCCATACGTACAAGCTAACCTTAACTAAGCCACGAACTGAAAAAAAAAAAAAAGTTTCAGTTGTTGGTAAGCCTTTCAGTTGCCAGTAAGCGCTCGTACGGTTTCCTCGATTCGCCCTTGTTTGTTCGTCCTTTAAGTTATAGTGACCAGTCATTAACCAGCCCAGTTCGTCACATCCTATTAAAAAAAAAGAGTGCACGATTTTTATTTGTAGAGAAAAACAGGAGCTTTTTCCAGTCGGCGAAAGCCCTGCTAATTATGAAGAACTTAACGAACCGCCCCCAGATCTTCATAAGGTTTACTTGAGCTGCTAGCTCGATACTGCACCAAATATACGTTACTTTTATAACTGCTTTTATAACAATGGTAAGTTTCCAATTCTGTGACAAAGCGGCGACACTACCACGAGAACGGCGAGCGCTTCGCCGTCGTCGGCGCTTCGGTTCTCCTGTTTCAATGTAGCAGTTGGGCTACTAAAGCTTGTGGTCACTAAAGAAGCATCACGCTTTTCAGCCTGGTTGCGTGTTCTTATAGTTGCCATGATTTCACTGCGATTCACTATGCGAATATTAGATCTACTATACTGTAGGTTATGAGGGTTAGATATCAGGAATTCTCATAATAAATTATAGCGTCAACGAAGGCATGCACGCGCTGAAACGGGCACAGTTACAAGGGTTGACGCAGGCTCATATCTCAGTTGCTGTAGTTTGGCATAGGCAAGACTGACTGTTGTTTTAAGGTAAGCTTCTTGAGAACAGCCGGATCATCCAAGTCTGTAAATTGGGTGATGCAATCTCGATGTATAGCTCCCACTCATAGAGACACACATGAAGGCCATCGCCTAAAATTTAGGTTCATCAATCAGTTACATGGGCATGCTGATTGCGGGCTGTGTAAACAGGGCCATCAAAAAGAAGAAAAAAACTCGGGAGGAGTGACGCATGCATGAAAGGCTGACGCATGCATGAACGTCATCGGATATTTATTGGGCTGACTGTTTATTTCTCAATTTTTAGTGGACTGGTGCCGAGTAGTGAAATTTATCAATTTTTTTGTGGCAAACACCCTTTTTCGACGGACCGCGACAACATGACTTACGGTGACGACATAAGATGCCGAAAAGCCGATAGTCTCAGGTGCTTTGGCAAACAACAAACCTGGCAAAGAAGCTTCTGTGATGAATCAAACTACTAAAACGTAGGAACACTTACCAAAGGGCTAATATGGATTGGACGCGCCAGATATCAGTGCACATGACAAAAGCATGAATGAGCCTTTGAGTGTGCACCAAGAAATTTGGGAAGCAATGCCCCGACCTGCACACGAAAGACAAAAAGAAAAAAAAACGTCCTGTTCACTTAAGCAAAACAGGATAAGAAGCGCACACACACACACACACACACACACACACACACACACACACACACACACACACACACACACACACACACACACACACACACACACACACACACACACACACACACACACACACACACACATACACACACACACGCGCGCGCGCGCGTTTTTGTTTTAACATGCAGGTTTTCCACGCTACGTTTTCTAATTTCTTTCCCACTGTAAGTAAACACGTATTCAGTTCAAACTCGCCCCACTAGATACGGTTCTTCAAAACAAACGGACGCGCGAATCGAGAGAGACAGATGGTTTGTTAGGAGGGGTAATCGCGACCGGTGTAGACGCGCTGCTCCGTAAGGCGTGACGGGTACCAGTCCATCTTCCCAATTGTGTTTGAGAGCAGTTAATGCTCGCACAGTGTTTCCGCCAAGCGGCCGCTGCGGAGAGTGTTTCAAAATCCCGTTAAGTGCGAGGAAGTGGGAGTGATTTGTTTCCGGCTGTCATTATGCATCGGGGTGTCGGTTTTTCGTCTGATTGCCGCCTCGAACGTCTGTTTGTCTGCGGGCGTTTTTATGTGCTTGTTTCGTTAACATTTTGGTGTGCTTGTTTAACAGTTGCAGACCGGCTATTTGTAGGTGAACACAGTGGATGGCCAGCTGAGTTCAGTCAGAGAAGATGCGTGATTATACAACGCTTAAGAGAACTAGAGTTCATATTCTTTGATTCTCTGCTTAGCTGTAATATCAGAAGAGGTCTCCCTCAGAGGAAGGAAAAGAAGGGAGAATTGACTGACTGGTATACGTGAAAGACGTTTGACGGAGAAGCTCTGCAGAGGCGCTATAGTGCGTCCTCCACGGTAGAGCACGGATTATGGTGCTTAGCTGCTGACCCGAAGGTCATGGGTTCGATTGCGGCCACGTTGGTCACATTTCGATAGATGTGGGAAGGCCAAAAGCCGATGTAGTGGTCCAAGTTAGTGCGCGTTAAAGAACACTAGATGGTCGAAATTCTCGAAGCCCTTTACTTCTCTTATAATCACATCGTTGTTTTGCCACGTAAAACCCCAGATGTGAGGGAGTTTTCGAATAGGGGCCCCAAAACATTCAGGCCTGAAGGTCCTTTGCGTATGCACGTGTTCAAGCCCGAGGGAACAGTTTTCGAATAGGGTCTACGGAACTTTGAACACTCCCTCTATTCTAGCTCACTATATATAGTACTGGACGACAGCCGTCACCTCAGTCGGTTTCGTTACGTATGTCTGACGCAAAGTTTTTGGTCACGCTTTGGGGCTCCCGCTATATTTGAGAAACAGCGTCCGCAACGCCAAACTCTGTTTGGATCTCGCGCATGCGCAGTGACCTCGACGCTATTTCTTTGCGACCGCAAATCGTTTAGGGCCCCTATTCAAATTTATAATAATATTTGAGGCGTTACTGCAAAATACATTGATATTATCCTATTCAAATTTTGATAGTATTTGAGGCTTTAGTGTAAAGAACATTGATATTACTTTATTCCTTGAAAGTTTGCGCTGCGTGGAATGGTTAAAATGACAAAATATGTTTGTATTTTGACGGGCAAAATTGGTGTTAAGATTTAAAAAAAGATATTTGTTCTATAGAGTGGATATTTCCAAATCTAACTTTCACGGTTTAAAACACGTTGAAAGCATCCTCAACAAGAAGGAAACGCTGTACGCGCCGTAGCAGATTATTTACTAGCTCAGTTATTACCAGCACAACAATCTAGCTTACATTCTTTTACACTATGTGTAATAATCATAAACAAGAGGACCTAACACTTTTTCTCGCTTCATATTGCCGAAAGGATTGTGCATGCGGTTTTGGAGGCAACAGCTGACGAGTAATTTACCGCCTGTCTTTTCCCACAGCATATCATCCTTATTAAATTTGAGTCGATTTGTACAAGTTTTCAGTGTTTAGGATAAAAAGCTGGTGTATGACATTGCTGTTGCCGAAGTTATTTTGTATCAATGAATATCAGGATATTCAAACATACCAGCAAGAAAAGAAAAATAGATCAAGCATATAGATGTCGCGCAAGTCGCAGTCACTGTATCGGAGTTGGAATGAAACGATGACATACAACTTAATAGGCTGCCCTGAAGAGGCCAAGTTCACTTTGGAAACTTTGGGTCCAGCGACACGCCGTGTTTCAAGAGTTTTTTCTTCAATTCAAGCTACCATGTTCCTTTGCACTTCCACCCAACTTATCACACGCAGTGTAAAACTTCATGCGATGTTTGTTTAATCGTCACAAATGTTTATTACCGCAATTCCTAAGCTGCCCACCGTGTTGGCCAAGTGGTTAGTAATAATATATGGTGTTTAGAGAGATGCCGTGGTGGACGGCTCAAGAAATATCGGCCACCTGGAGTTCTTTATTGTGCACCCAAGTCTGAGCACACGGGCTTACGGCATTTTCGCCTCAATCGCGAATGCAGCCGCCGCTGCCAAGATTCGAACCTGCGACCTTCGGGTTGGCAGTCAAGCGCCATAACTACGAGACCACCGTGATGAGGCTCGGCCAAATGGTTATGGTGCTTGGTTGCTGACCTTTAAGTCGGGGGTTCGATTCGAACCTGGGTGATCGCATTTTGGATGTAAGTCAAATGCTATAGCTGCTATAGTGACTGTGCGATGTCACTGCACATTTATGGACACAAAGTGGTCTAAGTTATGCGGTGTTGTCAACTGCGGCGTCTGCTACAGGTTGAGTCACTTACGATGATTTTAATTGATTGATTGATATGTGGAGTTTAACGCCCCAAAACCGCCATTTCATTATGAGAGACGTCGTAGTGAAGGGCTCCGGAAATTTCGACAACCTGGGGTTCATTAACGTGCACCCAAATCTGAGCACACGGGCCTACAACATTTCCGCCTCCATCGGAAATGCAGCCGCTTACGATAATTTTAAACTTATTCCGAAATGCGAACCACAAATTAAGCGTTTACGAAGCTTGGGATATGTCTGTGCAGTGATGTAAGATGACGAAAACACTGTGCGATGCTTGTCGAAAAAAAAAAACACGAATAGCGATGACGTGCGCTTCAACACATACGTAATATTGCATAATTTCTAGATACATTCAGCCTCATTGGAATTTTAATATCAGCAAGCCTAATTAGCACCACGCATTTCATAAGCTTGTTGTGCAAAAGATAAGATTATCTTGGATACTTCGAGCAATGTGGTGCTGACGCAAGTATGACGCATAGGGTTTGAAAAATGTCCGATACGCTTACGCGAACCTTGCTACTGCTCTTAACACGCAGCTAAAGAGAAATGATTCTGGCGTTATGCGAGCTAAAACCACGAGATCGTTGAAGCCTGCCGCGGTGCAGGACAATGCATGGAAGATGGTTTTCATCTCTTGTATAACTGAGGTGAAGTCCCATTAGCGGCGTTGAAAACCGAAGATATATAAAGCGAAATGCCCACCAAAAAAGAAAAAGAAAAACATTGGGAGAGCATCGATTCATATGCACACACTGTCCAGAAATATTCGCAGGCCGACTACGACAGCCCCTTTATATTTTAACCTTCAGCGACTGGTGAATGCATGAACACAGCATGTTTTCGGTGAGAACGTTTGTTGCTGACGCTCTCGTTTGCTGGTCCAAAAACGTTCTGAACTTAAATATCTTTTCCGTTACTCGCATTGCATTGTGCGAGTAACGTTACGCTATTCGCATTGTGCGACGACTGGTTGTTCTTTTGCTGTTTTAAAACGCTTTATAAACTAGTACTATTAGAGTGATTGCTTTCTCGACATCAAGACATCCTAAGGCAAGTTTGCCAACAAGTCACAAGCACCAGCGTAGCCCAGTGGAATACGGTTGCCTGCCCCGTAGAATATTCGCAGGCCGACTACGACAGCCCCTTTATATTTTAACCTTCAGCGACTGGTGAATGCATGAACACAGCATGTTTTCGGTGAGAACGTTTGTTGCTGACGCTCTCGTTTGCTGGTCCAAAAACGTTCTGAACTTAAATATCTTTTCCGTTACCAAAAAAAAAAAAAGAACACCAGGCCTGCGTGGAATACGCAGCACAGTCACAGCGAAAGCTAGAAGAGCGGCCTTTCAGAGCATTTTCAAAACACTCCTTGCATAACTACTGCAAGCACACTTGCTTGATACCCACTAGGGCATTAATATTAAACTTTTGGGTAGTAGGCAGGCATTCGCTATGCCATTTTTCGTCATTCTTCTGAGAAGCACGGTATCCGCTAAACACTTGCAAGTGATTCTGTGCCAAAAATAATGCAGTGGCTGACCACGATGAAGAATTATGGCTAAAGTGGGTATGCGCTACAGTTTATCAAGCAAAAAGAACAACATTTCGTAATGTGTTTGAGCATTGGACGCCCCACTCGTTACGCTATTCGCATTGTGCGACGACTGGTTGTTCTTTTGCTGTTTTAAAACGCTTTATAAACTAGTACTATTAGAGTGATTGCTTTCTCGACATCAAGACATCCTAAGGCAAGTTTGCCAACAAGTCACAAGCACCAGCGTAGCCCAGTGGAATACGGTTGCCTGCCCCGTAGAATACGGGGCAGGCAACCAGCGCACTCTGGTTCGAGTCCCAGTGTGTCTTTGGTGCTAGGTTTGCCAAGTCACAAGCAGTGGCGTAGCTCAGTGGTATACTGGGCTGGCACCCAGAAGACCCAGATTTCAAGCCCCACTGTGTCTTTTGTGCTGGTTTTTTTTTTTCAATTTCGCGCGATGTAGTTACGGGCACCGGCGGCGGCGGACAACTGCGCGTGACCCGAGTTGTGATCTCATAACAGCTTTCCCTGTAAACGACGGTGCTATAATACCGCCTTGACTTATTTTTATATATTGCGGGCCTATAGTTACAAATAGAAAATAACAATTACGAACAATTTCTGCATAATGTATGTTGACGTTTTGTATTTCTCCAGATAATTTTTGTTTAATGTGGCGCTAGGCATGATCGGGAACGTTTTGAACCTCTTATAGCGGTCACGTGGTCATAAACTATATTCAAGTGGTGGAGAGGTATAGAGAATAAAAAAGAAGCCCTTTCACACACAACACTTAGGAAGTAGCATGGACGTTGGTATACATATAGCCATTTGCGATGAATCTTGCTTGAACAAGAGCAGTGTTGTGAACAATCAAATGGACACCAAGTTCTCTCGTAGGAACATGCACTATCACATGCCTTTCTTCTCACTGTCTCAAAATTGGAGCTTCAGATTCGGCCTTGCACGTGGCACCAAAAATGAATACTGCTTTTGTGGCTGCGTAATCAACTTGTAACCACGAGCCTGATTAGTGTTCAGCTACACTGCACTCGGCGACAAGTTTTTGTTTTTACAGCACTGCAGAAGCTACGAAACCAGAGCGCATGAGTGCTACCACGTCAAGAAATAATTTACCGATAATTTGTCAATTTTCTTTTCTGAAATAAATGCTGCTTTATTTATTTAAGACTCGGAGAGTTAGAGGAGTCGTAGGTGAAATACAGTTAATTTGTGAAAGTTTACTTAGCAAAAATGCAGTCATTTCCTTTCATCTTCTTGGACAGCACGCCTTTTCAGCACGCCCGTTTTCCAATGAAATTTGGCGTGCAGACGTAGTGGGTCAGTGCATGTGCGGCCTCAAACACACACACACACACACACACACACACACACACACACACACACACACACACACACACACACACACACACACACACACACACACACACACACACACACACACACACACACACACACACACACACACACACTTACACACCTTGATACGTAATATCCTTGATACGTAATATGTACACTAAACAATCGCAATGTTTTTCTCATTCACCCTTTTATGTATACAATTTTTGAACGTGGTAACATTGTGAACTGTATAGCAAAACAGAAATCAACCGTGAGTTGGCGTGTGCACGAGCAACGCCAATATTTGTACGCCCACCTCCGCAGCCCTTGCTCCACTGTCAAGATAAGATAAGATGTTATGCCGCGAAAAAAAAAAACGTTTTCCTGGCATGATATGCCAACAAACATACCACAACGCCAGAGATGAAGTTACCTCGCGTAAAACTCATAGCGTGTACAGAAGCGGGGTCGATATAGGCCAAGAAGAAAGCTGAAATTGCTCGAATCGATCGTGAGTTGTCTACGCCCGAATAAATTGTACTGTAACACGTGTTATGCTACAGACAATTGTGAAATATTATTTTGCGATGGGCCATGTACTCGCGCATTCACGAAAACATTGTTCCAGGTGATTGACCAAAAGGGCAACGACCGGTCATTGTGAAATTTGATTTTTTTTTTAACATCCAATTGCCAGTGCCTCAATCGGAGACGACATCTGCTGTGCTACGCCAGTTTTGTGTGCAGACGTCTCACCGGCAAAGTCCGCGCTCAGCGACACCAATACATCAACGTAACGCCAGGAGAGCGTACGATAGCAATCGCTGCTAAGAGGCCCGCTAATTCGCGCCTGAATGCTTTCGGGACCAGATGCGCGACAGCGAGAGAAAGACGTCCGCACCCTGGACGTAATCTGACGGACGTTTCGGCTAAAGCCGCGTGGAGAATGGACACCTTGTCACGCATGGGCAGTTTGACTCGCTGCGCGGAGCAAAAGGGAGGAGTGGACTGCTAAATGCCCTGTCCACGGAGATCAGATATGCTCTCAGATGAAGTACAAAAAAAAGAACTATAAACTAAACTAAACTGGATGACGGAAGATGAAAGCCAGGAGTTGACAGGACATCCAAATGGCCCCCTTGTCGACCTGCCCTATACAGATTCACATTTATTTTTTTCTTTCATGCGGAGATAGATCTGCGGGGGAGGTGTGCTTAGGCTATACAACGGGGGTGAAGGGAAACTCAACGGAGGCTGGCGAACGGTCAAGTATGGCGCTATATTTTCTTTCTCATGTTATTTTTGGCTTACTGCGTCGGGTTATAAGCATGCTTTTTGGATTGGAGTATAACATGCGTAGGCGGATCCCACTGCGGAACGATCAGTCATTCACCTGTTCTATAAGCACTCTGTTGGGGCCAACAAAAAAGGCGAGTTAAAATCTGTGCTATTCAATTTGCGTTTAGTACGGTCATCAGACGGACAACTGTGCATGCAAGAAAAACCGAATGTTGTCATATAGTGGTTTTGTTTGTTAGTAACATACCACATTACTACGAAAGAAACACAATATTACGAGGAATCGGTCCATTCAACCAGGCTTGTGCTAACTAACATTGATGATGATACTTACAGATGACGAAGATGTACAGGTGATGACGATATGTAAAGCGAATGAAGAGTCATTCACTTGTCGCGCTCACACTAATTCCTCCGTGCGGTTGAAGCGGCCGCCTGGTCGCCTGAGAGTATTATGAAATGCGTCGCGTATAGGCTTTAAACGAGATACGTGCACAATTTCTGTGCCTCGGCAATGGTGATCAGGATTACTGCTGAGGAAAGAAACGCTGTAATTGACAAGAGATGACTGTTTAACCACTGTGAACGCGACCCTCCTACCCTTCCCCCCCAAAAAAAAACGAAAAAAAAAAAACGACTGGTGAATTTGTCGCATAAGCCGGGGACGCACAGCGGTGTCGATATAACTTCGATTGATTTGTGGGGTTTAACGTCTCAAAACCACTATATGATTATGAGAGACGCCGTAGTGGAGGGCTCCGGAAATTTAGACCACCTGGGGTTCTTTAACGCGCACCCAAATCTGAGCAAACGGGCCTACAACATTTCCGCCTCCATCGGAAATGCAGCCGCCGCAGCCGGGATTCGAACCCGCGCCCTGCGGGTCAGCAGCCGAGTACCTTAGCCACTAGACCACCGCGGCGGGGCAGACACAAATGTGCACCTGTGCGAAAACGTTATCTACTTGAAACGCCACCTATTCAACATGACAAACCTGAAAGTAATATTGCGTGATTAAACCAATGGCCAGAGAAAAAAAAATGGTACAGAGTAAAGATTTTGTCATGGCCAACACCAGCACACATTGGATGCTTATTGGCTCCCTTGGTTTTAGGTTAGTCACAATACGGTGAGACGAGATGTAGCTAGACTTCCGAGTCTCTTGAGAGAGACCAATGTTAACGCGGGCCAGGTGACGGCGGTGTGCGAGACGAGATAGGAATTCTTCAGAGAAAGGAGCCGTCGAGGGTACAGGGGCCGAAAGGAAAGAGACCTCCAGAGCGAAACTCAGCGAGTGACCATACGGACGTGAAAAAAAAAAAATGGAGAAAAGCTGGTAGTGGCGTTGAGCAGCCATATTATCAGTGAATGTCGTGAAGGTCAGCATTGCATCCCACTGGTTTATTCAGCCTGGCTTGAGCGAAATCAAATTGATGATAACATTTACAGATGAAGATGTACAGGTGAATATGATATGTAAAGATTGTGAAGAACCATCTGCTTGTCGAGCTTACAATATGCTGGAGGGTAGTCTATTTGATTGTTTCACTACCGTATTATGTCCCTGCAACGTTTGTCTTACCTCGTCGTCTGCGCCGTTCATCATGCAGGGCCAATTAGAACGTTGATTTCCATTTGGAAAGTCATTAAAAACGTACTGCGCCAGCATCACAATAAAGGAAGCATGGCCATACCTTACTTGCGGAGAAAACAAGGGCAAACAAAGCAAACAGGCAAGCAGACAAAGATGCCATGAAAGTGAACATGACAGAAGCAGTAGGCAATGACTGCATCACGTCATGGCTTCTTTTGGTGCTGTTGAACATGCACTTTTCTTTTGCTTATTGAAGCAATGACACCGTACTTCGTACTAACCGTACGTATGACCATGGGCGGAGAAAACCCCTTGTAAATTTTGTTTCTGCAAATGTTGTAAGCACGCAGAAAGACACTGAGAATTGAATAGACATCTTTTAGTCGTGTTTTACGCGCAGTTGTGCGCCGCCACCGCCGCCGGTGTCGGTAGCAACATCGTGCGAAAAAAACAACAACAAAAAACCTAGCAGCAAATACACAGTGGGGCTCGCTGATATGAGATTTAACGTCCTAAAACGGCTATACAATTATGAGAGATGCCGTAATGGGGGGCTCCGGAATACACAGGGGGGATTGACGCCCGGGTCCGCTGGGTGCCAGCCCTGTATTTAACCACAAAACTATGCTAGAGCTTGTAACTTGCTGGCAAACTTGCCTTAGGCAGTCTTGATGTCGATAAAGCAATCGTGTTACTACAACTTATAAAGTGTTTCAAAACAGCGAAAGAACGACCAGTCGTCGCACAATGCTAATAGCATAAAAAGGGGGCCATCCAATGCTCCAACATGTTTCAAAAGCTTGTTCTTGTAGCCTGATAAACAGTGGTAAATACCCGCTTCAGCCATAATTCCTCATCGTCGTTAGTCACTGCATAAACACTTTGCACGAAATTCCTCGCAAGTGTTAAACGGATACCGCGCTTCTCAGAAGAATGACGAAAAGTAGCATAGCGAACGCCGGCATACTACCCAGAAGTTTATTATTAATGCCCTTGTGAGTATCAAGCAAGTGTGCTTGCAGTATAGTTAACCAATGAGTGTTTTGAAAATGCCCTCGAAAGGCTGCTCTTCTAGCTTTCACTGTGACTGTGGGGCGCCTTCCATGAACGCCTGGCGTTTTCCGAAAGACTTCCTAGATTGAGACGAATTTAAAAAAAAATCAATACGCGATTGCTGCTTGTCCGTTATGGCACACACCGAATATAATTAAAGTCACCGGATTGCTTGAGCGACTACAACAGCCAGCCCGAAAGCGTGCTGTTGCTGCCTCTAATTTTTTTTTTCCAATTTTTCTCTCTCTCTCTCTTCCCAACATTTCCCCTCACTTCTTTCCCCAGCACAGGGTAGCCAGCCTGTATAAGAACTGGCTAACCTCCCTGTCCTTCCGCTTAAACTTTCCTCCTCCTGTAAGACGTATAGCTGGCTTTCTCACGCGATCAGTCACATGTTTTTCTGCGATTTAACCTTGAAATCAGCGATACAAACCAAGAAGGATGGTGCCTTCTCTCGAATTCACAACCGCGGCCTTGGAAGAAAAAGCCTGCGCACTGCCTGCGTAGGTCGAGCAAAAACGCCCAAAATTCATCGAGGCGTCACGCCTGGAAGCCGCAGCACTGTTGGATCGACCGCGCTTGCCGAAACGGACGCATCCGTATTATACAGAGACGGCAGTCTCCGCAGAGTGTGATCCATAGGCGCAGCCACAAAGCGACGCAAGCGACAAGCCGCGAACGAAGTCATCCATCATTTTCCTTACCGCTCGGGCGTTGCCTTTTATACATCTTCCCTGGCCGACCCCTTATTGGGCTGGGCCCGCGGTGTTGAGCGAGATTACGTCGGCGTCACCACCACCGAACTTATACGGCACAGTGTACAACAGCGGTTCTGCCAGCTGGCCATCCTGACAAGTCGGCCATTTTGTTCATTCCCTTGTCCGGTATGCCGTCGGACTGAAGCGAGCCTAAATTTGGTTATGTAGCGCGGCGAGTGACCCAGAAATGTCTGCCAGGCGCAGACAACGCCACCCCGTCACACGTCGTCGACGCTGCGGTTCCACGGCTGTGCCACCCGCCGTGGCTTGACTTGGCCAGGCTTCGGGCGGCTCGGTGCGCTTCATTACGTCTACCTTCTTGCCTGTCCTGTACGCTCCTACTGTTCTCTTCCTTGTTACTTTATGCTCTATTTGAACGAGAGGGGTTGAGTTCAAGGACGAAAAAAGAAAGGCAGCCGACTGCTGCGTACGGTTTTAAACTCGCGCTGGCCTTTTCCTAGCTGAAGCTGTGGTAGACAGCTGTTGGAAAAAATAGCGGTTACGTGTCGAAGCAGCCGATGCGAATTTAGGATCAGGAAGCGGCGTCTGACAACATTGTGATAGCATTAAACGTGCAAGAGTGTTGAAACAAATTTCGAGCCAGGTATTGAGAGAAAGAAAAAAAAGCGAAACACCCAGCAACGACGCGAAATAAAGGACGAGAACGAGAAGTGAATGTTCAAAGGGCGTGCACACAAAGGCAGCGAGAAATTCGCAAAAAAGAAATGTGAACTTGAAGAGGCACAGCCTTGCTTATATACATGTAGCACTCCCTTGTTTTGCTTTTTTTGTTATTTTAGTAAACGCTGGATTTATTCCGGAAATGTTCAGTGCATGGTCGTTGATAGCTTGACTATTTCTGTACGAAATCTGGAGTTGCATTTTGCGTGAGTTCTATCGCGTGAATGAAAACTACTATTGCTGGAGTGTTAATTTTTCCTCCTTTTGGATAATTGTATTGCACAGTGACAGATTTCACTTTAGTGCACCTGCGAATGATATCCTGTAACAGCCCGTATGTGCTTACAGCATTATAAATAAATAAGCAAATAAATTAAGGTGTGGCCTATTACTTTGTGACCTGGTAAATCCGTGTTTCTGAAAAGGCCAGAATGAGCTTCTATTATCCTACTACGGCGTATTTAAAACATACTAGAATGCTTTACTGGGCGACTCGTTTTATTGTGATAACATGAAAGGAGAGCCAAGCCTGGAGGAAGTGCGCAACTTGGTAGACTACCTTGTTTCTCTTATGTTTTCTCTTTCTTTCCTCCTCTCTCATACTTGTTTTTTTCCCAGCTTTTTTGTATTTTTTTCCCTTTATTTCGACCTCTCACTAATATAATCGAGGCGCTTAAAGAATAAGAGGAAAAAGACGTCTCTTGGTGCGCGAGTGCGCACTGTCACCGTTGATCCTGTACGCGATTTTGTGTGCTTGGCGCCAAGCTTGACACGACGACGACAGGATACGGAAGCATACGATAGCGTGGGCCTCTTGAGTGCTTCTCACTTAAATGACGGAACATGGAAAGACTATGAAAACGGGATAGGCGCTAGAGTGCTAGCAATGGGTGCGTTGCGCTGCATTTGCTAGTCCCGGGCACAGTAACAACTGTTTGGAAAATAAAGTTTCCTCAATACACCTTCCCCCCTCAAAAAAAATTGTGGATAAGCAGAACTACACTCGGTTTGTAGAATTATAGGAGATTTTCGTGGTGGTTTACCTGCCGAAATAAATATTGCTATAGCATCGTAATCAGCATTTTGTTTTGAGAAGCATGGGTTTCTTTCTGGCTAGAATCGAAGGTTCACGTTTGTGATCTCGTTAAGGCGTCCTTGTTTTGCAAAGTGCTGCAGGAGCGCGACTCGAGGCGAAGCTGAACAAGTTCGTCGCACAACTCGTATGTTATTTCAGTAGAGCTGCGTTGCAGAGTTAAGCTGTACTGGTGAACGCCTGTTAACTCTGCCATAAAGAGAAATGGATAGGCTGACATTATACTGCAGCATCCGAACAATAATATTGAAAAGAATAAATTCTGCTTATTTTCAGGAAAGGCAACGGTAATTATTAAGCGTGGCCGTGACAGCAAGCTCACCGACCTATCGTCATAACTCAGCGACTGCCTTCATCAGATCTATCCTGGTTACGGCTTGAAAAAGCGTATGACGTTTAATCAAGCATTGAACCAGTACGCCTTTATCACATGTGCAACTCCGTGGGTCAAAAACACACACTGTTCTGTGGGCACAGCTGCAGTGCATAGAAACGCCAATAAGTAGTATGCATATTGTTCTCATTGATTTACGCGTAATGCTTTGTACATTTTTGCAGTGTAACTGACGGCATCTTCTGATCGTTGGAACGTTGTTTAACCTTGTATCAAGCTGTGTGCCATTTTTCTTGATGTTGTGTCACGAGGAGAGCCTTCAACAGCGACATTTTTAGCTATTTGAGTTATTGAACAGGAGATAACGATTATTGAATAGTTAGTAAAGTGATAGCACAAACAGCATGATGAGTCTTCCATTGCCTCTCATCTACAATTGTCTATGCAGGGAGCAACAGCCATCGCTAAAGCGCTCCCTAAAAATTGTCTCTACTCAATTAAAAAGTCCACAATGGAATTGGTTCATTACATTAGAATCAGTGCAATGAACTTGAAACTGTACCACGTGTGATAACACAATGCTCGGGTGGTCAAATGCCGGAAATTTTAAGGGATAATAAATGTGCCTGCAACAAACACTCCTCCTCCAATCCTACTCCTTCTCCTTGCCCTGAAACAGCATACGCGCATACCTAAAGCTCATAACATCATTTGATTTGTATCTGTGTCCGTCCGCAGGGAAGGTGCAGAGGACATTGCACCAGACTGTTTTTCCGAGCACGAGGTTCCGCCTGTCATTCCACTGGAAAGCGGCACATTCATCCGGAACTTCCGTGCAGCATGTCCACAGCTAGAGCCTCAGCACAAGGTTGTGCATGCCTTTCCTAACAAAAGGAAGCGCCGTTTCCTTGACCACTTTCATGAGGTGCCACCACGTCATTAAGAGGAGCCGTGAGTTTTCCTCAGGTTAACAAACCCACTAATCAGTGAAGCGACCGAAGGTTCTTAGTCCAATATCCTGGCTGTTCTAACGGTCCCTTGTTTTTTTTACTTCCTGTTAGACATCAAGCAACTCAAAAGGAGGAACAGAAACGGAACGAAACACAAACAGACAAGGTACAACAGTGTGTGAGTCGTTATTGTGCCTACGCGTCTTATGGTTTACTCTGCGCTGTATTTTTCTATCGCATGTTTTTAACAGCGACCTGACTATACGCGTAGGCAAATGCTCTGACAAGTCCTTGTTTGTATAGTTTGTATGGCTTATTGCCTCGAAGTGGGCGACAATATTGCGTACAGCCACGGTGAAAATCGTGCCAAATCAATGAAGTTTACGTTCTTCAAAGTTGTAACATTATTTAGAGTTTTACGTCCTAAAACCACGATATTGAATCGAATTAAAGTTTATTTGTCCTGAAATTCTTACAGGATCGGGAGCAGAGGCTAAGGGCTATATAGCCTGACATGAGGCCTCTGCTCCTAAATAACTTATAAGTCCCAAAACCACACAGTAGTGGAGGATTCCGTAAGTTTTGACCATCTGGGATTCTTTAACGTGCACTAACATCACACTGTACCCTGGCCTCTACCATTTCACCCTCGCAGAAATGCGACAGCCACGCGTGGGCGGCTATCGAACCCACGACCTTCGAGTAAGCAGCCGAGAAACACTGTTTGCACCGAGGCGGGCGTTTTTCAAAGCAGCCAAAACCTACCTCGTGTTATTCATTGCTTATTCTTACAGGAACTCCCCAAAGGCATGAGGAGACCACACAGTCTGGCCGCCGATTCATCGATGGAGTGCTCTTCTGGACTTCCTTCCACCTTCTCAGCTTTTGATTGTTGCTCAGAAGGCGTGGTCTTTGACAAGCCTTCGAGTAACTATCAAATCTTGGGAAGTCGCTAACACTTCTAGCTACGAAGTCCAAGGGCTCACGTCATCTGCTCGAACTTGGCCCTTATCTGGCACGGGAAAGCTACGCTGTCGGGAAGAGATTAATGGTGAGTATATTTCAACTGCTCAGTCCACAAGTGTTACACGAGGATGATGAGCTCCTGTTTTGTGGGCATATTAGTACAAGGCGAGCTCATAGAACCCAGCTGCAGTAGGTAGATTTGACGTTACTTTGTATTTGAGTCGCTATACACAAAGTGAACCTGATCAGACTACTGGGTCTGTTCAAGTGATAGACGATCACGAAAGAATTCTGCGCTGAGTATGATGCCGTTGTAAAGTCGCAAAAGCTCTCAACAACATTCTGGCAAGCTTTAATTATAGTTTATTCTGTGTTACAGTAGAGAAGCGAAATGCCCATATTTAATGAAAGCAGGCGAGGGACAGGACGCCGGAAAGGTGTTATTGTTGTTAAGCGCTATCGACTCGATATGAACTGCCCGTGACGTAATTGGTGTACGAAATCCAATTTTATACAAGAGCTATACTGATGCCCTAGCCCTGAACTCTGAAGAATTCCGTATGAATATCGTATACAGTGCATGACAGTGAAGAAGAAAGGGGATTTCCTCCGACTACCTCGGGTGAGTGCGTGTGAGTGACTGTATGTGTTATGCGAGTGTTATGCGCGTATGTAACTGTATGTGTTGTGTGTTTACCATTTTATATATCATGGTCATCACCCGGCACTTGGAGTAGCCTGTCAGTTGAAAAACCAGGAAAACGTCTCCAGCTTCCCATTAAAATAATGAAACATATACCTCTGTCTAAAGATTCCCGCGTCCCCCATTTCCCCCGATTTTCCTAAGGCAGTATAACTGACGTCCGATGAGGCACTAGCGTGTACCGTCAAGAATAGTTCTGCACGTGAAAAGACATGACTTATGACAAAAATGGGGGAGGGGATTAACAAGTAAACGTAGTTTTCCAGAGCGGAGTGCAAACGAATACCTTCGTCCTTGCTGACTTCCTACTTTGGCTAGGATTGCGTTACGTTTTGTTGAACGGAAAGCTTGCGTGACACCACATAAGTGAGAAGCTTAATGTCCATACCATCGCTTTGAAAGAACATTGTCAATTAACCTCTTCCTTATGACCGAAAGCAGTTAAGTTTGGAAATAAAAGCGGTTCAAGAGAGCGTGATGAAGCGGAGAGAACGAACAAATATTGACACGAAAGGACAGACGGGAAACGGTGCCGAGACGTCCGAAGGAAAGCTGCGAAGGAGGGATGCAAGAGAAGGAAGCAGCCGGTGGTACAATCGAGGCCGGGAATATGAGATCCGCTGACGGCAGGGGAAACGAGAGGGCGCAGGGGTCGTAGGTCACCGAGGTTCAAGATGCGGCCTGACTTCGGCCGTGTTCTCTCCCACTTCCCCTTTCCCTTCTACGTCGACCCCAACCCTACCGCGGGCTCCCCTCCTGTTCGTTTACGCGACCCAACAAACAGGCAACGGGCGAACACAAAAAGAAGAAAAATTAGCACGAGGAGGTGGTGGTGGTGGTAGTGGCTGGTAGAGGGCGCGCCTTACATCGTCGGGACTGAAAGGAAACGCTTCTAATGTTTTTGCGCTTTCGTTAAAGCACGCAACCGTACTAGGCGTTCTCTCCTGTAGTTTATTGAACATTTTCTAGCGTGTTTCTTTCCTCGCTGCCAATCCTGTTTATGTATTCGCACATAAAAGAAATAGGAATCAAAAGAAAAGAGAGTGGTCCGAGGGGATGTGAACGCTTGGGTTCTTTATTCAGCGGGCTTTTGGTCTGTGGCTGAAGCTAAGATGAAGGAACGTTAGGGGGACCGTCTACGTGACGTAAGAAGGAGTGGGCACCCGCGGCTGAGGAGGGGGGTTATTCAGGAAGAATATGCGATGGCCCCTGCATGGGGCGTCTTTTCTGTGGTGCTTAACGTTTTGTAAGTAGGGCACTAATGTTGATTCCGATTTAGGCTCCCCCCTCTCCGATCCCCCGTTTTACGCAATGAAGCTGGCGCCGAGATTTGGAGAGGGAGGGAATATGGCAGCCATCTTGTTGGCCCGCGTTCCCCACACGTTACGTGGTTGACGGTCTTGAAAAGAAAAGAGAGAGAAGCGGAGGGACGAGGAGGAACGCGGCGTTTGCCACCTGAAGACGTTCTTGCGGGAACGCAAAGTATGAAAAGCGAGAGTTCGTTCTTCGGCCCGCTGTGCAGGGAGGGTGTGCTATACGCATGCTCAACAAAAAGAAAAAAAAAGTAATCAAAATGCTTTTAAGATTGGGAGCGTGGGAAAGATGTGGAACTGTAGCGGTACTTTTGCTCCCATTCGCCCCACCCTCCGCTTCTTCTCCTTGTAGTTATCTTTTATTAATCTCCCACCTCGGCGTTTCGGCTGCCTTTCGTGAACCAACATCCGACCTTTCACATACCATATTTTCTTTACGAATTCTTTCCGATCTCAAGATGACGAAACCGACCAAGAATAGAGAGAGCGTTACTTGGCGCCACGTCCCGTTTCTCGGGTGGTGCTCTAAAAGCGTTCGCTGCGCAAATGCTCGTGAATATTTTTCGCACTTTTGTCTCTTTTTGTAGGAATTGGACGGAGGCGACTGATTTTCATTCGCCCCCTCCCTGGTTCCACGTTGACGCTGAAAAAAACGGGAGGTGTGGTGGTGCTCGGCCATTGTGCCGCGGGCGACAACGGTGTCGCGTTCGTAAGCGACGCTTTCTATCGCGTAAGCGCTGAAAATCCATCCATCACGGGGACGTCAACCACGACGCGGCATATGGATGATCTTCAGCCGCCAAACTTCGGTTTCTTATTTATTTCTTACTTCCATAAAGCGCGTCCGACGCGGATTCGGGCAAGCACCGGCAGGCAAGCAGAAGCGGTCACAGGGGTCACAGAGGTCATCAAAAATGGAAGTGAATCGCTCCCCGACACATCATGGTGGGATGGTCGCCCCGACGATGATACTTCAAGAAAGCGTCGCCGTCGACCACTGCTGAACCTTGACAAGCAAAGCATCTAGAGTCGGCACACCTATGTGTATATATTATTTCTCCAGAATTCAGCACTTTTTAATAACCAATCGGAAAGACGTAGCCGTTACAGCTCTTTTATTCATTTTTTATTACACTAAAAAAGAAGGGGGGAGAGGGGGGGGACTCAGTTGAAGTTTTAAGTAGAACTTACGCAGTGACAAGGTCTTATCCTAGGAACATTCCCACATTCCCGGTACCTTTGGTGCGGTGAAATTGTAACCGATACTTAAAATAAAGAAAGTACGTCATGAGTAATAAAGAAAAGAACACGAAAAAGCAAGGAGCTTAACCAGATCGCTATAGTATGCTGCTGAAGGGGAAAAAAGAAGATTGAGGATAAAAGGTGCAAAGAAGGGAGTGCAAAATCATACGAAAGGCACAACGCATGAGTGAAATCGAGACAGTGAAGTGCTGCCATTCGTCCAAGCAGTTACCTGAAGTTAGCGCACAGTATTTTGTTCGATCAATCAGTAAAACTCATCTGAATTTTTCCAACATGAATTGATGGTACCTTGTGAAAAATTCTTGAAATAAAGTGATGACAGTATTGTAATTTCTTGTCGAGTATGTTTCTCTAAGGGAGCCGAAGGTCACTTTGAAAGGCCGGCAATAAAGCTGGATTTAATAGTGAAATAAGTAGCAAAGTTGACGTTAAAGATCTCGTAGGAAGGATTTATGAAAACATTCCTTGAGTGCGATCACGAATTTAAGACGAGCTTGTCGCATTATCTGACGATTCAAGTGTAAACTTCTGTCGTGTACTTGTGAATAGAGTTAGCCAATTTATACGTTGCTGCATGAGTGGACGTTATATGTAGGGTCATTCACAGCACGTAAAATGTTCGCGGGGCTGCATTTTATGTAAACTGTGACTGTTATGTGACTGGACCGTGTTATGTGCCGTGTTTCGTATTGCTGCGTGAGTGACTTTAATGAATACGCGATAATTTTTATGGCTTGACTGACTTTCGTGGACTATTCTTAGGTCATCTTTTATGCAATTTGCTTTTGATTAGTGTGATTCTCACGTATCGAATTATCTGCAAAGAGGTGTAGTTGGTGCTATAAAAGCGCTAACATCTCCTAAGCAGCATATACCGTATTTACTCACATGTAACACATTATTTCTACCCCCTTTTTTTACTTACCACTCTTGCGTTGCAATTGAATAGAAAAATAACTATAATTTTCTTCCTGGAAAATGAAAAGTTATCTCTCGCGTCACAGCTGTGGCCATACTACAATTGCGTAAATACGGTAGTTAAAAAGAACAACGTATGGACTGCAAGGACAATGGCGAAAACGACTAAATGAGCTCCATTTGCCATGGACAGGAGACAGAAGACTTGTTGAAGGTACGTATACTTTTCCACACAGACGAGATTTTCGTCCAACGAAAGATCAATGGCATACGCGACGGCAAAATCTGCATCGTATACGGCGGTCAATAGGGAGTTTAGAATAGCGCACCGCGAGCCCTTGCATGTGCGGTCGCTTGAACTGCGCATGCGTCGTAACGCGAGTCGGTGTTCGCGGACCGCACGCAGAAAATCCGAAATTGCGTGCGCTGATGGCGGCCCGCATGGGGCCCGCAAGCGCTGGTTTCGAGTCTACGGTGTCGCTGCGACCGTGTGTTGCGGTTCGCAGCAGGGCAAGCGCAATTTTAAAGCTCTTATGGCGCCGCGGCTTCGACCGAGATTACGCTGGTGATGATATCGATAACACGCCGGACGCATCCAGCTAGACCAGACAATGAGCGATTACTTTTTGCGAAAACATACCGCAGAAATTGGCGCGAAAGCGTGGAGAGATATTTAGGGTAAACACGACACATCCTCTGGAAGCCGGCACCGGTTGTCATGTGTATTGTACGCCCACTTTGCGGGCAATCTGCAGCCGAGTGTTTCGTTCAAAGAAGAACGACTATAACCAACATTTCGAGATAATTTTACTAGGTTTTTCTGCTGCACTTGCTGGTCACCTATTTTTATTTATTTACCAATAATAATAATAATAATAATAATAATAATAATAATAATAATAATAATATGAAAAAAATAATAATTTTGAATTCTTCTTATTATTATTATTAAAACGGTAAAGACAGAACAGTTGGAAAGTGAAATAGCTAACTAAAAAGATAAATTTATTAACCAGGAATTTTAGAAATGTGGGGAATCGAATACGTTGCGGAGAAAGATGCTCTGGCTTGTAGATATTGCTGTATATCAACCATTATGTATCCTTTGCACCTCACCACAGCTGGATGGTACAATATAGAATGCTATTACTGCAAAAATATCTTGCGATACTACTTAAAAATCTCCTTACCCTGCGAAATCGTTAAGTCGCAGGTCAGTGTAGTGTATGACCTGTGTATTTCTGTCCTGGATTACGCTGGCGCAATCTGGTGTAACTCGCCACACCAATCCGGCTTAATGGGTCAATGAACGATGTCTCCAGCATACGAAACCGGTGTGGTAAAAAAATTACCGAGGTTTACGATAATGCCTAATGAGAATTCTTAGCCCAGCTTTGAGTTGGGGCAAATTTCGTCGTGTTAAAGTTTGGACATACGCAGTGATGGAAATGCATTATTCGTTACATATTGCCGCAGAAACTGCCTGCGCTGCAGTGCTACGTGAACCACTCAGCGCATTGCAGGCACCAAGAACCAAGCTAAACGCATACAGCCCCGCTTCGACAGGCGAAGTCAGCCGCAGTGAACCTGTCAGCCCTGCATGGGCAAGAGGTCAGACCGAAGGGCCAGCGCGTGTGACGCAGGAAGAAGGCGAGTTTAGAGGCCCGTGGCCCGTCGACAGACTTTGCGTTCGCTCTCTTTCGTCCTCGTTCGCTCCATCAATTGCACCGCGATCTGCAACGGCGTCGGCGCTCAACGCGGGAATGGGTGCCTAAGAAAGGCATTCGTTGCGTCGAATGACCTTCGAACCAAATGATATTAACTACTCCAGTGTAGCAGGGTAGGAAGGTATAGGGAAGTCGTAATAAACGAAGTGCGGCTAACTTTCATCAGATGTTCCATTGATCGTGGGCTTGTCGGTGATCAGCGGTTTCCGATATGGCACCCTGATCTGTTATCGAGGCCACTTGTCGTTTCGCGTTGGCACATTTCATTGTTGCCCGGATATGAGCCGCGCGGTCGACGTTGTTGCCCGTGGAAACGGAAGTATTGCGCGTCGAAGCACGCACGTGGACGACTATATAGAATAAATGGTAGAGAAGGAAAGGTAGGGAGGAAAACCAGTGCGAGAGGCTTCGTTTCAAGGAAAGAAACAGGTAGGAAAAAGCACGGCTTAGTGATAAACAAAAAAAAAAACTCGGAAGCAAGAAGGAAAAAACAGAAAGAAGGAATGGAAAGAAAGAAGAGAAAGAAAGAAAGAAAGAGAGGAAGAAAGAAAGAGAGAAATAAAGAAAGAAAGAGATAGGAAGAAAGAAAATTAGCTCTAACTCTATGGTGAAAACTAACCCACTAAGCTTCGCTTGCCCAAACTTTCCTGATTGCCGAGTGGCTGCTTATTTCTTTCTTTCTGTAAACAAACTGAAAACAATACAGAAAGAGAAGACAACAGGTTTCAGTGATTCCTTTGCCTTGTTTACTTATAGACAGTACCATTTTATACTGCGGATAACACAGTTCCATGAACGCTTGTGATAATGTACACAAAGAAGAACTTAATCCGTAAATACAGAGATAATGATTATGCCAAGGTATCTTGTGATTTAGTCACTGATAGGAGGAACGTACGGACAATAGCCTGCATGACTAGTCAGTCGTGTTCAGAATAGACTTGAAAGGTATTTTTTTTCAATACCATGTTGGAAAATGGGCATGACTTATTGAAGCAACCTTCGAATCACGGATGATGATGCCCTGACATGTATGCGTTAATATCTTATGGGAAAATGTATTGATCGGGTGAAGTTTTTTGGCGACGCATGCAGACTTCGAATCAGCAATGTTCCCGCCGTGCACTCCGCGTATTCGTCGATATGATCGCTATAATCACTGCTTTTCGTATTAGCAGATCATACAGTGTAGCAGGAGTAACAGATGACCTACAATCGAAACGCCGACACCCGAATTATAAATGTACAGCCCTTTATATCATGACAACAGCTGAAGCTTTTGTTGGAAGTTAATATGCCAGGTTATTATGTACAACCAATCTTGGATGCAATAAGCAAATCCGTTTAACAGCAGGTAACTGTATAAAAATTATGTATGAAACGGCATGAAAATGTTCCTGTCACTAAGTAACATTTGCTAAAATGTAATGCCGTTTAACAGCAGTTAACCTTATAAAAAATGATGTATGAAACTATATAAAAATGTTCCTGTCACTAGGTAACATTTGCTAAAACGTGAGACTTCTCGTTAATTGCTCGTAATGTATCATTTGAAGTACTATTTTGTTGGCCATATTTACGAATAACTCGCTGGATTTTTTAAAAAAATAAGGCTGCTGTTCTGTTTTGTTTTGCATTTTTTCTTTTGCACTGTCGTAATTATCACGTCGATTTGCAGGAGGTTTCACGTGGATTCCCATACAGCAAAACGTTAAAGATATACGTCATCGTTACTATGCGTACCAGAACATTAGCCGCGTGAAAGTTATAAATGCTATGGACGTGCACTAATACTGAATGCCATGAAAGACCCGACTGCCCTAGAAGAGACTAAATGCTCACATGTAATAGCTAAGAGAGCAGTAACGCTTACAGCTTCAGTTTACGACACAATCTGACTTCTCGGATTCAGAGGATCCGGCAATTTGGATCCTTATAAATGCTGGATGGCTTCCCGGAAGCTTCATGTTTTTTTGGCTTTGTTTTTTTTTTTCGCACAGCTACCCAGATAAGCGTGTAATGTGATACAATAGCTGTACGAGTGCCGGGGGCAACGCTCGAGTGACCGGAAGTCAATCTCTCTTTGTTTGAAACGCGAGCCGGATATGAGTCCGCTGCGTTCGACGTGTGCGCCACTCGTGCTCAGCGTTGCGCACTTTTCATGCGCAGTTTCATGCCTGCGGCGGATTTTAAAGACGATTCTTTTTTGGAGACCTTCGGCGCAAAAACTTTGGTCTGCAGCGTGTCTGTACGGTTTGTCTGTTTGTCCACCCTTAACGCCAACCGGGTACTGTAAACAGCAGCAGTCTGATACCCCGAACGGCCGACCCCATCCGCAGCGCCCCCAATGTTGCCCAAGATGGAGCGTTCATACTTGTGCGATTGTCAATTGAAAATCAATTATTGCGCATATCTGAGGCACCATAACAACACGTATATATTGTGCATGTGCGTGTTTTTCGAAGGCAAACTATGATCGGCGAAATCACGAAGGCCGTTGTAAACAATTATTAAACATTCCGTGTTAAAAGGACATTTTCGTGCGTAAATGTTACGATGCGCTACTGTTGTTCGTCAGTTCGTTACAGAAATTACAATGTAAAAGGAGAGGGGTAGCCGGAGCGATGTAAAAGCACCAATCTCTCGTTAAGTGCATTTATTAACAAAAAAAAAATCTAACGCCTCTGCGAATCGACTGATACCAGGGGCGAATCCAACCACTCAGTTTAATTAAAGGAGGGGAGGGGCGGTCACTCTGAGTAACACCAAAGAGAGGGGCAGGATTATGACTGTTTTTACTAGCAGAAAATCCTCTTCATAGCATAGATGCTGTTAATACGTGCTAACAGTGGTTTAACTCATTTGTTATAATTGGATATAGGAGATGGACTACAAGTACTGAAGTGAGGGGGGTTGCTGACACAGACTTAGGGGAGGAGGGCGATTGCCCGTACCACTCCCCCTCTGGATCTGCCACTGACTGATACCAGACTGTAATGTAATTGCAGAATGATAGGTGTAAATTTTAATGATACGAAGGCTGCAAAGTTGATTAGAGAACAAATGTAAATTTACCCGATATCCTGCGGCTGGCATTAAAAGAAAAAAAAATTAGCCTTGACGGGTCATGTTGAACAAGTTACACGTTGTTGCATGTTACACATTGTACAAGTGCCCGATGGTCAATTAGAGTGATGAATACAAAGAGATGGGAAGCACGGTCACGGGCGGGGGAGGGTCAGGGGATGGGGCGACGTAATTATAAAATTGGCAGGTAATGGCCAGCGAACGCCAGGATTGATTGGAGATCACTAGCTGCGAGTGGGCGTCATCTAGCAATGAACATGAAAAAAAAAACTGATCATGATTACAATGAAAATGATTAATTTAGTGGAGACAAAACAATATCTGCTTATTTCTACATGTGTCCTGGCGTTCGACGCTGTTCTCGTTCTGCATGTCGCGTTTCTTCGTTTGATTACGGTACATGTTTGAGCCCCACCACATTGTCTCGCAAATTCCCAGAATACACCGGATTGATTGATTTGTGGGGTTTAACGTCCCAAAACCACCATATGATTATGAGAGACGCCGTAGTGGAGGGCTCCGGAAATTTCGACCACCTGGGGTTCTTTCACGTGCACCCAAATCTAAGTACACGGGCCTACAACATTTCCGCCTCCATCGGAAATGCAGTCCGCCACAGCCGGGATTTGATCCCGCGACCTGCGGGTCAGCAGCCGAGTACCTTAGCCACTAGACCACCGTGGCGGGCCCCAGAATACACCGGGCTGAAAGAAACCGGAAAAGGGAGAGATGGAGCGACAAATATATAGGAAATGCAAGTAGGTCAACGTGATACTAGTGTCAAGTTTGCACAAGGGTTGGTAAACTGGCGTTTGTAAACAATACCAGTAGAAAGAAATGAAATTAAAATAAAAAGAAAAGGCGTAAAAACAACGCACACACAGGTAAGGCGCTTTAGGCACGGCCCTTAACTTTCTCAGGTGTACGAGCATGCACTTCAGAAAATTCTAATATGTGCAATTATCGTGCTTTGGATGAAGATTCCTGACAAAAAACCGAACCTGTAGCTCGATATTGCGGCACGTAGGCTTTGTGGTGCGAGCACCGTGGACGGTAATATGGCTGTGTTTACGGCAACCAGCGTCGTTTGAATCATTGTCCTGCCCCGCCGCGGTGGTCTAGTGGCTAAGGTGCTCGGCTGTTGACCCGCAGATCACGGGATCAAATCCAGGCTGCGGCGGCTGCATTTACGATGGAGGCGGAAACGTCGTAGGCCCATGTGCTCATATTTGGGTGCACGTTAAAGAACCCCGTGTGGTCGACATTTTCAGGAGTCCTCCAGTGCGGCGTCTGTCATGATCATGTGGTGGCTTTGGGACGTTAAACTCTCATATCAATGAATGAATTACCGTCCTTCCATCAGTGATGTGACGCGGCTCTCAATGGCCACCTAGTGCTGTCCTTCAATAGAAAGCGCCCATCTATCGTTAGGGCTCACGGCCAAACTGTGCTGATGGTCACTTTGAGCAGTTTCATGCTTCACCTACATCATGGCTTAGGCCTTTTCATTCTTCAAGCGTAGTTTCACCGCTACTCTCTCCCTCCCCTGCAGCTTTTTTGCAGACTGTCTGCGACTGAGGCCTTCAAACCCTAACCACACGAGAGCGTTGCAACGCGTCAGCACGTGGCCTTCAGACTCGGCGCCGTGCCCTTTCCTTACAGAGAGAGGGTGCATGGCTACACGAGGCTGCGCATCCTCTCTCTTTATCGAGGGAGAGGGCTCGGCACCGAGTCTACACGCCCTGCGAGGTCAGGCCTTAACCACAGGTACGCGTGACGCACTGTAACACGTACGTGTGGTTAAGGCCTCGCGTGTGCGTCGCAGTCCTTGCCACGCCCTCTCCCTAAGAGAAAGAGAGAGAGAGAGAGAGTTGGCGCGCACCTAGCGTAGCTATGCGCCCTCTTTCTCTATAGGGAAAGGGCGTGGTGCTGACTCAGTAAGCCACGAACTGACACATAGAAACGGGTACGTGTTGTTGAGGTCTTTAGAGCTTTACTGCCAGAATGCAGTGCGAATACGAAGTATAGTGAGAGTGAAGGAAGGGATTATTTTAAAGACGATAGTCTTTTCTGGGGACCTTCGACGGAAAAATTTTGGTCCGTCCGTCCGTCCGTCCGTCCGTCCGTCTGTCTGTCTGTCTGTCTGTCTGTCTGTCTGTCCTGTCGTGGTCTGTCTGTCTGTCTGTCTGTTCTGTCTGTCTGTCTGTCTGTCTGTCTGTCTGTCTGTCTGTCTGTCTGTCTGTCTTGTCTGTCTGTCTGTCTGTCTGTCTGTCTGTCTGTCTGTCTGTCCTGTCTGTCTGTCTGTCTGTCTGTCTGTCTGTCTGTCTGTCTGTCTGTCTGTCTGTCTGTCTGTCTGTCTGTCTGTCTGTCTGTCTGTCTGTCTGTCTGTCTGTCTGTCTGTCTGTCTGTCTGTCTGTCTGTCTGTCTGTCTGTCCTGTCTGTCTGTCTGTCCGTCCGTCCGTCCGTCCGTCCGTCCGTCCGTCCGTCCGTCCGTCCGTCCGTCCGTCCGTCCGTCCGTCCGTCCGTCCGTCCGTCCGTCCGTCCGTCCGTCCGTCCGTCCGTCCGTCTGTCTGTCTGTCTGTCTGTCTGTCTGTCTGTCTGTCTGTCTGTCTGTCTGTCTGTCTGTCTGTCTGTCTGTCCGTCTGTCCGTCTGTCCGTCTGTCCGTCTGTCCGTCCGTCTGTCCGTCTGTCTGTCTGTCTGTCTGTCTGTCTGTCTGTCTGTCCGTCCGTCCGTCCGTCCGTCCGTCCGTCCGTCCGTCCGTCCGTCTGTCTGTCTGTCTGTACATTTGTCTGCTTGTCCACTTTTAACAGCACTAGGTACTTGAAACGGCCGACCCCATCCGCAGCGCCCACCTATATTGCTCAAGATTCAGCGTTCATACTTGTGCAATTGTCGAATTAAAAGCAATTACTGCTCATGTATGGGACACCATAACAACGCTTAGATATTCTGCATGTGCGCCTTTTACTAGAAAAGGCATGCACAATTAATTTTAGGACCGTAGCGCTTATCACACTGCGCTGACCGTGCAACGCTTGCTCGAAAAGGAGTGTATTTCCAACGTTTTGCTAAAACGAGACGGTGGTGGCACCTACGCGTCGCCTTGCGTTCTATATACACCTTATCACATCTGAGGCGGGCGCGTACACCCATCTCAGAGCCACGCGCTTTGTTTTCGAACGAAACTACCAGATGACGCTCATGTCTCACGTGTGACGTGACTTGATGCGCTCATTCGCCTTCGCCGCACGCTTGATGCACCCCAACGCAGCGCCTCCAGAATACCATTCACCGATTTTCTTGCGCAGAACATCAAATAAATCTTTTTTTCACTCTCTCCACACGCAAGACCATCGTCTTCCGACGACATTTGCATAATAAATGCAGATACGGGGCAAATTTTTTCTTTGTCCGCTCCTACGGACGAAGCCGCACGTAAGCTGTACTGCTATGACACCGAACTTAACCTATGTTAATTTGTAGGTTGGCTCAGAGCATGCCATTAGAGTGAATTTATAGGTACGTCATAGCACGCCGTGAGAGTGAATGATGTAACAGCCACATTAAAAGACGAAATTTCCGAAAGCAAAGAATAGCTGCTGTATGTACTGCATTTATAAAGAATGTACTGCATTATAAAGAATGTACTGCATTTATAAATCCACGCAGCCGCGATAGATACCAATAAAGGTCACAGGGATTCACGATAAAACAAACGAGAGTCTTCACAACAGCGCCCTAATCTTATCTTATAGTGCCCAGAACAAGGCCAAAAAGAAAGTAGCTAGTAATGGCCTTGGTATGCGGCCAACTGAGATAAGTTACAAGTACTACGATATTTGCACGTGATACACGTGAAAAATGTTTGTATTGCGTAGTGGCTTTATTGGAGCTGTCCTACGGCGTGATTAGGCGATGCACCTCAGATTGGCCCGAAATCAAATGACAACCTCCGTATGCTTCGTCTAATGGCCGCGAGAACGTGCGAGCGAGAGTGAGACCTTTCCCCGCCGCGCCAAACCCCTCGTCCGGGTATCCTTACTCGGAGGCCCTTACGATCAGAATGCAGCGCGAAGATGATGTATTAGGGTGGAGGGCTCACCCCCTTACCGCCCCACCTGGCCAGCTGTACGCACGACTATGGTGATGCTCTCGAATAAAGGCGGAAGCGTATGTAGATATTTTTTCGGGGGAGGTGGGGGTCACTTTGACTTGAAGTGGTAACTGCGCAATCAAATGGTCTTTTCGTGCTATGTATGCCATGGCGAAAAAGTTTGGAGTGAGAGCATATGACTGTGCGCTCTCTATTTTTTTAGAGGTACCACACTGCAAGCTTGGCAAGTCTGCTTCATGAGCGGTCATTATAAACGTTACAATATGAGTAAGCCCAGCCGCGGTGGTCTAGTGGCTAAGGTATTCGGCTGCTGACCCGCAGGTCGCGGGTTCAAATCCCGGCTGTGGCGGCTGCATTTCCGATGGAGGTGGAAATGTTGTAGGCCCGTGTTCTTAGATTTGGATGCATGTCAAAGAACACCAGGTGGTCGAAATTTCCGGAGCCCGCCACTGCGGCGTCTCTCATAGTCATATGGTGGTTTCGGGACGTTAAACCCCACATATCAATCAATCAATCAATCAATCAATCAATTACAATATGAGTTAACAAGAAAGACAGACAGTGAAAGAAAGAGGTGTTACAGAGTTTGTTAGACACACGTGTCCTACTTTAGCGTACCATCAATACCAAAAACAACAGCAACTTTCTAAATTGAGATCTTACAAGTGGAACGGACTCCCTTCACTGTATGACGTTATTTCGAAAAAAAAATGGCAATAATAAATAAGGGGTTTACAGAAAACAGGCTAGGCATAAATGCTGGGAAAAATCAATACGTCGCATTTTACTCAAGCAGGAAAACAATAAACTGCAGCAGCCTTAAAATTTCTCTGGCCAAACAAACTCTGAATAGTATCGACGCAGTCAAATATTTAGGAGTTTCTTTCGCCCATCATGCCCTTCCACTGGAGAGACCAGATCAATGCTGTGTGCAGAAAACTAGCTTTTAGCCGTTATGCACCGGTCTGTTCCTTAGTTGCATATACTTAGTCTACTTAGTTGCATATACTTTTCCCTGTTTCGTTCACACCTCGGCAATTGCTGGGAGACTTTGGGCTTAGCATACAGAACTCGTTTCAGACCTAAACTGAAGTTACGAAAACGTGCTTTAAGAATAATAGCATTCTGCCCCGCTCATCACCCAAGTAGCTTTTTCATTACTCCCTATTCAATTATCTTTTTGTCTCTCTTTAGGGTGCAAAGAAATTCTAAGGTGACTTGCCAAGTTCACAAAACACTGTACACAAACTTTACACTACCCAACATCATATTCAATCTCCCGCTTGCAAGCACCAGGAGAATAGGTCAGTTAAATTTGCATCTTCCTTTCTACACCAATGTTTATGGTAAACGATTGTTAGGGTTCTTTGGATCTTAAACCTGGAACATTGTGCCTCTGGAAATAAATAAAAAAACACCAGGCCTGCGCGGAAGGCGCAGCAAGGTCACAGTGAAAACTAGAAGAGCGGCCTTTCACAGTCTTTTCTGAACACTCTTTGGGTAACTACTGCAAGCACACTTGCTTGAAACCCACAAGATCATAATAATAAATTTATTTGGGCAGTAGGGGGGCGTTCGCTATGTTATTTTTCGTCATTCGGAGAATCGTGGTATCCGCTGAACACTTGCAACGAATTTTGTGCCCATTGTTCATGCATTGGCTGACGACGATGAGGAATTATGGCTGAAGTGGGTATGCGCGAAAGTTAATAGGGGAACAAGAACAAGCTTTTGTGATGGGTTGAAACATTGGACGGTCCAGTCGTTACGATTCACATAAAAAACAGCGCTAATAACGAGTTATGGGCGCTGTTTTTTATGTAAATCATCTCGTACAAACTCGACCAAGCAACCACGTTAGCCACCCGTTACGCTATTCGCATTGTGCGACGACTGGTTGATTTTTCGCTGTTTTAAAATGGTTTAGAAGTCGTATTAGCGTGATTGCTTTACCGACATCAAGCCTGCCTAACGCAAGTTTGACAAGTCACAAGCAGCGGCGTAAATCAGTGGGAGAATACTGGGCTGGAACCCAGCGGACACGGGTTCGAGCCCCACTGTGTCATTTGTGCTAGTTTTTTTTTCTAATTTCGCGCGATGTATTTACAGACATCGGCATCGGCGGTGGACTATTGCGTGTGACCCTAGTTGTGATCTTATAACAGCCTTTGCTGTAAAAACTATGCGTAACTTCAACCTTTATTGAAAACGTTTTTTTTTCTGGTCTAGTTAATTGCTATCACCTTTCCATACGTAGATGGTACATTGTTGAAACTTCCACAAGTATAAAACCAATAATTTCCAGACCAATCACGTGCGTAGTTAACTTTTGTGTATTTTCTCTATTGGACCAGCTACTAGCCACGTAGGCTATTGGTTCAACTATTGTGTACGCGCCATTGTATACACGTCTTAATAAGCTCATTTGATTTGATTTGATTTGGAAGGTGGCCTTGCGTCCAGTCGTAGTGAATATCATGAATCTATTAATAATACAGCGAAGAAAAGAACTAAAATATAATTATTGTGTGCACACGAACGGAAGCCGACGAAGCACTTCCCTACAAGCACCGGGACCAGGAACGCTGACCAGAACGTACAGGATGTTGACTCATGCAAGAACCAGGAACGCTGACCAGAACGTACAGGCTGTTGACTCGTGCAAGAATCAGAGCCCCCACAAGAATTTGTATATGTGCTCACGCGTTTGCGTTTTTAGCTTCCATAAGATACAACAAGTGGCAGATTGCAGTGTTGCACTGCACCACGTGAGAAGCTGGTTGACAGCCTTCGATATCGCTGAACTGCGTTCTCAGTGCACAAGGTTATGGCCTCTGCATGATAAAAGTTCAGTGTTCAGTCATTCGCCGTCCTTTTTATACCATTGCTTTGGGGAGTTCATTGCTCTCCGCGAGGCAGCCCCTCTCTCTCTCTCTCTCTCTCTCTCACACACACACACACACACACACACACACACACACACACACACACACACATATATATATATATATATATATATATATATATATATATATATATATATACATATATATATATATATATAATATATGTATATGTATATATGCGTGTGTGCGTGTGTGCGTGTGTGCGTGCGTGCGTGCGTGCGCGTGTGCGCGTGCACGCGCGTGTGTGTGTGTGTGTGTGTGTGTGTGTGTGTGTGTGTGTGTGTGTGTGTGTGTGTGTGTGTGTGTGTGTGCAATATTACTCGCAACAATGGATATTGCTAATCAGAATGAAATAGACACGTAGGGAATTCACATTATCTTCCACGCTATTCATTGCAAGCGCTGCTTACAAAAAGCGGCTCAGAGTACATGAAGCCGGCGTTGTCATGTCAAATACTCGTCGGAAACTTCCGTTGGCGTGCACATGCTTTATTACGAAATGTCTACGCAGCACATGATACTCGCACACATTAACACACGGTACATTACACAAGAACCTTTGCAAACGCATGCGTAAACTGACTTCGGTATATGGCTTCGAGGGGAAGAAGGGTGTCAACTTTTTCAAACATATTTACAGCATGGTTCACCTGCCCTCACTCCGCTCACAATCGCCAAAGTTTGGCATAGAAGAGCAAAAGCTTAGATGACCAGTTAGAAGTAAGACGCTCAGGTATTCCGGTAGTCTTCTTTTCCCTTCAAGCCTTCGCTATTTTATGCCAAATGTCAAATCAACTAACAAAACAATTCACTATTTTGATACACCAACGTCTTTATTCACAAAGTACTTTCAGCATCTCAGCGCTGCTGATATATTCCGTAATTTCAATTGACCAACGTTGATCTTGGTTAATTTTATAAGGAATTGTTAATGGGTTTGTAAACTTGGCAACACACAGATCTCTTTCATCGTGAGGTATATGAAAAACGAAAATTTCATCACCCTTAAGCATGACCAAATTCGTACTTTTGCTTGATGCTTCAACATCTCCTGAAAATTATACTTCTATTGATACTGTGAATGCTACTTCAACACTCGAAATGGAATGAACGGTAGCACGCCTAAACGATAGATAAGTCATGAAATATACCTCCGCTTCTGTCTGGCCCTGATGCTGCTAGATATTTTACCGGGGCAGTCTTAGGGCTCACACAAATTTTCACACGTGGTTAGCGCGTAATATTCTCCATAATCCGGGTAAGGTTTGAACTACGAATCATGGGCAATGCTTTCGGTGTTTACCTTTGAAACCACATCAATACCACGGCTGCGTATTTACGAGCATTTACGGTATCTTGTGTCGTTGTGCAGGAGTGCCATGATAGGCCGTCATGGGAAAAAAGAAAAGCTGTTGCTGAGCTTTTGTTGGAGCTCCCTAATTATATTGTTTGTCGCCCGGATGCTACGCACGCTACCATTCAATTGTCACGTTGTGGTGGGGGTGCTACCAGCGACTGATAACAGCACACGTTATCTGCTAGCGAGAAGATAATATAAATAACGGACGAGTATGCACTTTACCAGCACAGTTGTCTCGCTCACAGTTGAGTAAGGAACACCAGCCACATTTTTACCACCTTGGCGCTGGAACTTACTCTCTGCAAAGTGGGAACCGCTGTGGCAAAAACCGGTGAGTACGTCGTTTCTGTAAAACGATAGCAGTAATAATAACTGTAGGAATATTACCCGCCGAAACTCCGATATGATTACGAGAGGAGCCGTAGAAAAGTGTGCCGAAATTTTCGACCATCCGGTATTCCCTAACGTACAGCTAAACTGAAGTGCAAGGTCCCCTAACATTTCACCTTCATCGAAATCCGGCCGCCGCTGCCGGGATTCGATACAACGACCTTAGAACCGGCAGCAGAGCTCTACAGCTGCTAGACCACCACGGCATGTAACAAAAGTCTTTCATTGTGTTTTATGCCGCCCACTTTGCCGCCCACTAAAAGCCTATTAGTTGAAGCTTTTAGGCAGTTAAACACAAAAGATGTTGAGAGGAACAGCTAGAGAAGTGACGTAACAAAAAAATTGTGTTTTTCACAAATAGAAACTCATTGGATATCTTATGCTGTACCTTCATACATATAAAATAATGAGAAGTTTCTACTGCTGGACGCAAAAAAAAGTGCGCCTTTATGACAAGTAGCCTAAATACGTGACGGGAATCTGTTAGCGAGTTATCAGATTTTAACTAAGTTTTCTTAGCTGCTCTTACTAATTCAAACAAATGTTCGAGCCTTAAATTATAATTTCCCAACTTTTAGTGAGGTGAGCACCGTTTCATCTGGTAAATGCGGCTATAGCAATTGAAATGTGTTGTGATATTCCGTGGAACTTGTTAATCTGCCTACAACATCAACGATAACACTGACTTAAATATATCCTTGTGATATCATGTTCGCGTAGATCGAATCAGTTAAACTGTACGACAAAGAAATCAAATTACCCATTCACATAAAACATTTTATGCTTTGTCACCACAAAACATATTGCTCATGAAGCGAGAATTGACCCTTGAAATTTGTTATGCATAAACCTTTTAACTTGTTTAGTGCAGAGAATTGCGATCACTGTACATTGTGCACTGTTGGTACTTTAACGAACATATAATAAAATTTCGTTCATGCTTACTCCAATTATTTTACTTTTGTAACGAATACTCCTCGCGTTCCGTATATGATTTTTACATCATCTGCTACGTTGACGTTTTCTGTCAACGTAAAACATATCAACTGAATTTATGGAGTCGTAGTCTATGTAGGAAATCATTTATTCAACCTAGTACCCTTATTAAATATAGACTCTTGAAATATAAATAGGAAGATGCGTGTAGCTTGAAGGTTTGTGGTAAGCGAGTAAATATTCAAAAGATTCGAAAACAAATTTTATTGCCAGAGTTGAAAGTCGATTCAGTGAAGTGACGGCCGCGCTAAAATTATTTCGTTAAATCAGTAAAATTGTGAAAACGATAAAATAATTTGTCCGTCTTTCGAAATTTAATATTGTCATCTATTGAGGAGCATGACGGTACTGGCTTTCTGGCTCACTTCCATGGCTACGCCACCGATGTGAGCATCTGCGTAGGTTCGCGCGTTGCTTCAAAGGGACACTAAAGGCAAATATTAAGTCAATGTTGATTTCCTGAAACAGTAGTCCAGGAACGTCGTAAGTGCTACTTTTGTGTGAGGAAAGTGTACTTTGAAATAAAATCACGTTTTGGCAGTCCCCACTGCGTTAGCGCACTTCAAGACTCACACCTGAAAGCAGTGTTTATCCCGTCACTGTTGCCGTGCACAACGTGTCCCAGCTTTACTGCAGGGCCGCCGACACTAGTAGCAGCGATTCCAGTGTGGCGGAGCCACGGCAGTACAGTGCAGCAAAAATAACCGTAGAAAAATTTTTTTGCTTGCTTGGTTCCATTCAGTGCCAGTAGATGGCGCCAACTGTCCAGCCCGACCAGGCGAAAACAATTTTTCAACCAGTCATGTCATTCCCCGTAGTAACGCCAGGCAACTATTTTTTCCACAAGTCAAACAGAAACGGACAAGCAGCATTTTATTGCCTTTCCCGATGCACGGAAAGTTGTTAGTCTTATCGCAGCTAGTTTTATTACTAGTGATTAATTGTAGTCAGACGCTTTCACGTCATCAGGATCACATTCAGAACAAAATCCCGCTCGTGACGCACGTAATGTGGCACATTTAGCCTAATTTGATAGTATGGCAGTTTTAGACGTTGTCACACATTTAGCTTTCACTCTGACAATAATTGTTCTTGCCTTTAGTTTCTCTATTAAGGATGCTTCGCTGATCTGCAAAAGCCAGAATTACGGTGCAGCAGGCACGTCGCAACTGCTATGGCAATTAGGAATTCTTGGATTGCTTGCAACGGCCTTACGCACGCAGCAGTGTGATTGCGGTATCTATCGAGAGCCGAAGTGTCAGGACAGCATTTCAGATATTGATGCCTACGGGACCAGATACCCGATTGCGTATTCATATTTGCAAGGTGTTTCAGCGCGCGAACAAAGGAAAAAAGGACAGGGTAGACAGAAAGAGCGCTGACTTCCAACTAACTTTATTTCGCAGAGTGGCAAGAATTTATACGTCTAAAAAGGAAGATTACAGAGCATAAATGTAAACAACAAGCCCAATCTACACACCAGTAACAGCACGTGTGACAGGTCCTCTAATGCCTCAAAGCCCAGCCAGGTAATCGCGTTCAGCCTGGGATAAAGCAACCGATGAATCATCTCATCGGTTGCTTTATCCCAGGCTGAACGCGATTACCTGGCTGGGCTTTGAGGCATTAGAGGACCTGTCACACGTGCTGTTACTGGTGTGTAGATTGGGCTTGTTGTTTACATTTATGCTCTGTAATCTTCCTTTTTAGACGTATAAATTCTTGCCACTCTGCGAAATAAAGTTAGTTGGAAGTCAGCGCTCTTTCTGTCTACCCTGTCCTTTTTTCCTTTGTTCGCGCGCTGAAACACCTTGCAAATATGAATACGCACCAACTAGCCCAAGCTTCCACTCTTCCGATTGCGTAATCGCGTTCTACTCTCTCTCCACACACCCACACAATATATATATATATATATATATATATATATAGCGTAATGAAGAGACAACCTCCGCAGCAAAAAAAACATGGAGCCTTTCACGTCATCTGAACATGAACCCTCGCAAGACTTGGTGGAAATACTGTCACATTACATGCTGTGACAAGCTACCGATCCAGCTGAAAAAGCAACAACAAACAGTGCTAATGTAAACACGGGCGAAAAAAAAATTCACACGAGTACGGGCTCTGCGCTTGAATTAGTGCTGGTTTTCTCAGATTAATCGAAACCAGCGAGCTGGCATTCATTCTATTCTGAGCTGTCAACATGCAAAAAGGAAGAGAACAAACGCTTTGATTGTGCGAGCAGCCGGAACAAGGAAGTAGCATAGATATTTTAACTGCCGTTTGTAGCATAAAAAAATAAATATTGTAAATAATGAAAGCGCGCTTGTAGTGGAATATAGAAGGACGATAAACCAACTCCTTTGGGTACGGAAGAGCACTATGCCGACTGTTACGTTCGTTCTTCCGTGCTTGCACGGACGCAGCATGCAGCCCCATCAAGTTAAACTATGGTCGTGACTGTGGCGCCCAGATAGATTTGATGCGATAGCCTTAGAGTGTGCACGTGAAGAAAAGCCTACCTGGGTCAGCAATTAGCAAGGAATTATTTTTTTCATTTACCTATTTCAACAGCAACAAAAAAACTTCGTTAAACCGAATTTAGTGCTATGGTAGCTTCGTTAATTCGAGTTGGTGACAGCAATAAACCTTGTGGGAGAATAACAAGTGTACTTGTAGAAGAATAATTTTTTTTTTCGTTATAGTGGAGAAACTCGTAAAAGCAGGTGTCCTTAGATAGGGTTTAAACTGTTTCTATTTTTTTTTTATTTTTCAGCCTTTCTGGCAACAACATGGCCGGTGTGCTAAGTATAGCTACCGCCCTCGTGTGCTTGCTGTCTCATGCGTCACCGCTGGAGATCGACACCTCGGACGGTGGCTACAAAGACATATGGGTTTCCATCAGCGAAGATGTCCCATACAACGAGTCCATCGTTGAGAATATCAAGGCAACGTCTTACTACTCCTTCCAAACATCATCATTTAGCTTCTTCGGTCTTTCGGGGACTCGCGTCCTGTCATATAACTGCTGTGGTTGCACGTGAAAAAGCCACGATATGACCATGCAGTGGGGAAATTCTGTTTAATTTTTTTTTTTTACCAACCGGGACGCTTTAACGTGCACCGAAACCTCAGCACACGGCTGCTCCTTTACATTTCATTCTATCTGAAGTGTTTCCATCGTAAAATAGATTAGAACCCACGTTCTGCAGCACAGCAGCGACACCTTACGTGTTAGGCTGCCATGACGGGCGTTTAGGGCCTGTCGCAACCAGCAAGAACGGTTTCAAATAATACACACCTCAAGCTTCTAATTACGCTGTTCCATGTACATTCTACTATAGCAAAATAACTAACTAAACAATAAATAATTATTTTAATAATTAGCTGTTCAGGGTACATAAACTATATAATACTAACTCAAATTTACCTTACCATTACCTTATCTCACTTTACCTGCCTTATTATATCTTAACTTGCTTTAGTTTTGATGAATTTATTACTTTCCCTTCATCTTCACTTATGATTTTACATTGCTTTTGCTCCCTTAGTTACTTAACAAATAAATCAATGAATAACCTCGCAGGATCTGTTCCGCTCATCGTCCGAGTTCTTGCACAAGGCCACCAACGGACGCGTGTACTTCAAGCACGTAACCATCGAAGTTCCCAAGACTTGGCCGAAGAGAGCCACCGCCCGTGCGCTGTCGTCCGGATTCTTCGAGAAGAGCGACATCCGCGTCGATCAGCCCAGCGCACCCCACGGGGACAAGCCGTTCACCATGCAGAAGAGGCGGTGCGGCGAACCCGGCGACTTCATTCAAGTCACGCCCGGGTTTCTGGCCGCCGTGGGTAGCTCCACGGTTAAGACACTGGTGAACCCAGGCAAGCGCCATTTTGGGCTTGGAAAATTAATCGTAAATTAAAGAGAAACACTCGCATGGCACCGAGTGTATTCGACTCAGGTGACCTCTAAGGCGAAAGCCAACCTTTTTTTCTAAGTGGTTGCATTGATTCACCATCATCCCCCTGCAAAAGCTCTCAGCTAGCGAGCATACTTAAAACTGAATGACATATTCTTGTTCGGCCCCATCTTGAGGAGAAAAAAGAGCATTTAGTGATGAAAACAAGGGCGAGTAACAGGTCCGTAGCCGGAAACTTTTAAAGGTTGACGACCATGACAAGCACCTATATATATTGTAAGTCTGCCGAGGTAAAAGTAGCCTATAGGGGAGGGCTCTACCGACGGGCCTCTAGCGGGACCCGCCATCAATCAAAAATCAGTAATGGCTTCTAGTGAGACCCACCAGTGCTCTTGCTAGAAGCCATTGTTGAACGTTGAGTAATTGATTGATTGATTGATTGATTGATTGATTGATTGACTGAGCTCGTGAGTGAACGGGCTCCCATGCTGCAAGTCCTTTAGAGTGCGAACAATTCAAAGTGTGACTCTTTCTTGAAGCGTACGTGATGGTGCACGAGTGGGCTCACTACCGTTATGGTGTCTTCGACGAGTACGGCAGCAAGGACGACAGCCGGTTCCCGCTCACTTACTGCCATGGCGACAAGGTGAGGAGAGGCGCCCACCCACGTGCTCACGTAGCCGCTTTTAAAACCCAGATGTGTTTTAAGTAACATTGGTGCCTGGGTATAGCTCCGGCTACTCTTCTCTTGCATAACAATCTTAAGTCGGGAGGTTATTAACAACTATACAGTAATGCGGAATTCACGCTAAATTGTATATTCCCAGAAGCAATGAGAGAGGGATACTAAAGAGGAGCAATGACTTGGGTTCAGATTGACAAACAGCACTCTAAGAACTCCAATGCCCGATGTTTAACTACCGTAAGTTCATTATTGGAGGCAAAGTCAAGGTTGAAGTTTCACTTTTGAATTTCGCGCCAGTATCTTCACGTGTGGGGTAAAAATTTCAAGATGTATTTTCAGTATTTTCAAAGCATATAGCCTTGATAAAATTTTCTGGAACTTCCTATGCTAAGCCTGTGGCAATCACAGCTTCTAATCTACTTCATTTTTATTGATTGTAAGCTACATAGGACCCAGGAGACGGCTTCAAAATTTCTTACCTCGTGGTGTTCTGCGCGGGAATATCAATATGACGTCTCCATCCGCATTACATTATCACAAGTTTTCTCGTTTTCTAGCCGTCGTGTTACGGTAAGAATGTCGTTTTTTCATGATTGTGAAATTGTACTTTATTATTGCGCGGAAAATTGTTATGCCATTTAGTGTTTCTTTAACATTGCTAATGTGACGTGTCATGAACAATGCTCCTGCATCAACAACAATGTGCGCTCATAGTGACGGAGGAAATAGACAAAAAGAAAGGACGAAGGTAATGAGGTTAACTAGAAAGATTTCGTTTGAATATCCTACGCTGTGAGGATTAGGGTTAGCTCTAGTTATGCTAACACTCAGAATGGAGTAAGGAAAACTATTGAATAGAACATCACTAGCATTTCACGGTGCGGTTTCGATTCATACGTGTAGCAGTCTGAGCTGGGCATACACTTTAGCCCATATAAGTTACTAGAGTGCTACTCGCCTGTAGTTCGGCTATGAAAATGCGAGTTGCAAGTGTTATAAATATGTTATAAACTTTAATAAGCATTTCTTTAATCAGTAAATTTTTAATCAGTAATCAGAACTCTGCAATCAGCTTCAAATTGTGTAAAAAAACGTAATTCTTTGTCTTGTCTCGACTCTTTATCGCGCCCGAATAGCACTGACCGGGACACTTATTTGATAATAACAAACTTGCCAAATTTACTAATGTTCCAATGAGTCTTGGTTGCAAATGGAAGCAAGGGAAATGGCATGAATTCAGAGCTCGCTTTCAAGTCACACACACACACACACAAACACACACACACACACACACACACACACACACACACACACACACACACACACACACACACACACACACACACACACACAAATTTCTATTCAAAATGTAATCGCCGAGATGACATGAACCTGAACTTCCAGATAAATTGTAGAAGAACAGAATAAACAGAACAAAGCCTGTTGTGCACACACACAAAAAAAGAAAGAAAGTGGGAAATAACATGCGTGTCAACTTTGAGGGTCTGTGTTAAGTGTTCTTAAACGATTAGACTTTGATCTGCAATACATTCACAATTACGCGTTCCATCTTACTATTCAGGTGAAGCTGAACGCTTGCTCGAGCCGGATCACCTTTACTGCACGTAAGACCAACGGAGGCAATTGTACGAAGATAGACACGAAGTGCCGTTTCATCGACGGATGTGAAGTCACGCCGATACAGCCGACCAGGAACCCCGCCGAGTCATCCATCATGTTCATGCCGTACTTAGCCAACGTAAGAACAGCCCTGGATTGACCGCCGTAGGCGTGCGTAGGATTCTATCAGATATCCCGAGAAGAGGGGGCTAATGTTTCCCCGCCTCAGTGCCCGCCCCAGCCCACCTTTCGGATACTCGGAGTAGATAAAAAAAAAGAAAACGTTTTTCTCAGATGATGCGACAACTTGAGGGCTGGTTTTCCCTAATTAGACGAAATGATGATGAGAACTAACAAAGATGTCATTGTTCGAACACTCGTACATATAATTGGCCGCCAAATGCTACTGTACTCGCTGCCACAGGCTCTTAACTCGTCCGCTAATATGATAAATTAAACATTTAAATAGGCTTCCATAACTAGTGAAGTAAGAGCGATTTCTGCCCCCAATGATTTTAGTTCCGTCATATAAACGTTGATTGAAAAGTGTATCTATAAGCCGTCGCTATGTTTATAGGCCTTTCCTTACTATAGCACTTAATGCGTTGTCCACTGTTGTTTTTGCCTTGTATGGTTTTGTGAACAGGGCGCCGGCTTTTGTCAAGCCGATAGAGGCTTTTTTGCAAGCCCCCGTATAATAATAATAATAATAATAATAATAATAATAATAATAATAATAATAATAATAATAATAATAATAATAATAATAATAATAATAATAATAATAATAATAATAATAATAATAATAATAATAATAATAATAATAATAATAATAATAATAATAGTTAATAATATTATAGAAGGTATAGGGGATGTTGTTAGCAGTAATTGTCATATAAATGTGAAAAAGCAGACGAAAAGACAACCTGCCGCCGGTGGGGAGCGAACCCTTGACCTTCGAATACACACCCGATGCTCTACCGACCGAGCTACAGCGGCGCTTGTACTGCCGTCCTATAGACCTATAAAACGGTTACGAGCTAGTATAAGCATTCCTAGATTTCGGAGAAAAAAATTAAAGTAACGTGCAAGCTAGTGGTTTGATAAATTACAGCAAGCCCGAGTACCCAGCACCTCCATCCAATGTAAGGAGGTTTATTGAGCGAGCTGAACAAGCTGGTGGCAGCTCGAAGGTTACGCAGGCAGAACCAGACCATGGTGCTCGAACGGTGACCTCGTGCCTATACGCCTCCTGGTGATCTGGAGCTGAGCCCGTGACTTTACCTTCTTCCTCTGTTCGTTATATTTTTATATATAGTTTAACTACTTCATTGCTTCAAATAGACAGTTTGCAATAATCTACAAGCCGGCTTATCTGTAAGGTTTTTTTTCCAACCAAAAACTCGCGTTCACAGACTGCTTTTCTAGCTCATTATGCTGTACTCGCGTGCGTTTGCTGCACAATGAACGAGAAAGGCAGTCTGTGAACGACAGTTTTTGGTTGGAAAACAAGCCTTACAGGAAAGCTGACTTGCAGATTATTGCAAACTGTCCAATGAACTTGATAGAAATCGCATGCAAGTGAGAAATAGTTATGCGAGTGCTTTCATTATTACCTGGCAGTTGAAGATCAATTTATCGCCGAACAGTGGCGCTTGCGAAGGTACCATTGCTCTTGGCGAGCGAAGTAACACGACTGTTGACAAAAATATTGCCTCAGGTAGTGAGGTACACACACCTTTCCACAGGTGAGCCAGTTCTGCGACGATAATGATGGCCCAAATTTCCACAACCCGTTTGCTCCAAACAAGCAAAACCACCTCTGCAAACAACAGTCCACTTGGAAAGTTATCTCTTCGAACGCTGACTTTCAAGAGTAAGTGAATTATCTCCCTTATGCTGCATGCAGCCGTTTACGTATATTTTATCAGCTTTGAGATGGTTTGTCTTTCGAAAAAACTGTACACAAAAAATTCTCTTTTTAGCTGTAACTATAGCTCCCAAAATTACGCGGCATAAACTCTAAGGGATCCTTAAGTTTCACCTTCGATAGTTGAAACTGATAGCGATATTCCGTTCCTAGTGCGTACTTCAAACACTTACCTCCGTATTCACAAACGCTCCTCGACTCGACTTTCACCCTTAAACTTGACAGAGTTGAGCACTGTGCCGCTGCTCGGCTGAAAACGACGCTACGCTACTCAAGCATAGCAGCAAATTATCACAGATATGCAGTGACTTTCCCTGCCTAGAGATGGCGCTCCCATCGGCTTTCTCAACCAAGACATATCGGGCCAAATACGAAGGGGTAGACATGGTATGCAGTGCGTGTGGAGAAGAAGAAGAAACTGCCGAACACTTGATAATGTTCTGTAAAGGGCTTCACCCTATAGTTCAGGATGATGGCGCAGAGTTTTTCAAAGCACTGGGGTTTAGGGACAGCGAGGGCAAAATAGACTTTAAGCGGGTAGACTTAACTAGAAGGAGGTTATCTGATTAGTTGCTAAAGTCAAGGCACTAGTGAAATTTAAACCCTTTACTGCAAAGTATGAACCCCAACCTCACTATTTAAAGGGAAAAATAAATATAGTTTTGGTTCGTTAAGTATTGTGGCTTGGTGGCGCTAGCCACCGCCCAATCTAAAGGGTACAGCCACATCCATCCATCCGTCCGTCCGTCTGTCCGTCCATCCGTCCATCCATCCATCCGTCCATCCGTCCATCCATCCAGTGAAGGTGGACGTTGAGTGAAGGGGCGTTCTAGAATACGGGGGTTAGTGTACGCAATTTTTTCGAACTTGCTATGCCCCCACTACGTGGCCTTAAGGGTGTAGTAGTGTTTTGACGCCCGATGGCAATTACGGCAATTTTTCACGTTGTATTGTGAAGCCAGTGTACAGGATGCGTGTGTTGTATTTCAAAGCATTGAAGCTACTTTCACTGCATTTCCAAGCCGACGAAGTTATTGTTACTGGACTCACAAGCAGAGAGAGGCTTTAAGTATTTTGTACACTATATGTGCATACCCGTAACCTACATTTTTAATAAATACCACGAGAGGAAAAACAAAAGAGCCGTGGCTGTGAGGTAGACCATCCGTTTGCTATGAAAACAACCCGCGTTCGATTCGTCACTCAGATAAGAAAATTTAAATATTCAAACTCCCGTTTGAATTTCACGGAGGTCTATGGCGTTTTCCACTTTAAGAGATTTGTGGAGAGCACCATATTTCTTCCGTGTGTATCGCTGGTGAGCAAGAAGCTCTGCTCTCGCGGAAGCCATCCGAGCCGGGTCGTTTTCCTCCTCCTCGCGAAAGCCATCGTGCGTATAGTGCTGGGTAGAGGTAACAGCGGGAAAAGCTGCTGCTCCGCTCGGTTCGTGAGCGCTCGAGCTAGAGCGTCATGCCTTCTCGCTACCCTCTAGGCCTGCATGTCCCGGGCACAAGACAAACCTACAAGTGTTGCTCAATTCACCGCCTAAAAGTTTGCAAATGTTTAATGGGAGGCGACCTTTCGTGAATAGACGGCACGCCTCTTGCGAATCTGAGAGGATGTTGACGGACGTTTGGCCGTCGTTGTGCTCTTGACTTTTAATCTCAAATGCGATGACGAAACACTCAGTCTTAGGTAATCAATGTTGTGTACGATGATGCGCTGGACACCATGCTTCCCGTGTCGCTGCTTACAATGGTGACGACGCAGCGCTTTCAAGTTATACCTGGAACCATCAACGTATAACACGTTCTCATTGTTTCTGACTAATATTCTGATCCATTTTATGCGCTCCTCAAGGGGTAGAGGACGCGCATGCTGAATGGGGTATAAACGCCAGCCGGGAGGAATGCGTAGAGGAGAGAGAGGGGGAGCGAGCGTAGATCAAGAGACGCTCTCTGCAATGGCGTTGGGAGGAGAGAGGGTGAGGCGTAGGAGATGAGAAAGGAAGCGGACGCGCATGCGCCCTAAAGGTGGTCACGCCGCACACCTGATTGAGCTTGACCCTAAACTGTTTGGCATCTAAAGAAAAAAACCCGAGGCGAATTTTAAGATCTTGATGGACAATTGACCATCGTAGGTAAGATGCCCTGTAGAAATGATGCTTGCCTGTGACCACCGTTGTGATCTGTTAGGCTGGATTCTCTAATGTATAAGGTCTTGTTTGTTTTTCCGCGAGTGTCAGGATGTTCTCGGCTGGAGGCCCATATGTTCTGGATTGAGAGCCCGGATTTCTCGTCTGCCTACTATTAGGAATGAACCTATGTGTTTTCAACGAATAATAAACAGAAACATAACTAAACTGTAGTGCCTGGATAACGGCCCTGAGATTTGGGTCAACGTCGCTTGAAGGACCGGCTACGGCTCTGACAACCTTTTATGGTTATATAAATGAATGAGTACAAGCGTTGAGAAAGAGTACCCACTTTTCGTGAGGGCAACGCTAAAGCTGCAGGTGACGACATAATTCTGAAACGTTTGTGCTTACCAGACTTCCCAGTCCAGACCTATCCAAGTCCATTCGCGTGACCTTCGAAGAAGCCCAGCAGACGGAAGACCTCGCGCCCCGCGTCGTCCTTGTACTGGACGTTTCGGGCAGCATGAACGTAAGTGCCCTTTTCTGTGCAGCGTATATGATATCAGAGTGGCTATTTGCCATGCCTTCCTTCACACCCTCGCCACCTTCCATTACACAAAAACGTTACTCGTCTGCAGTGCAATATAAATGATGGCCTATATAGTCATCACCCAACATGATTTAAAAATGGAAGAATGACTTTACGCAAAGCGCTCCCAGTACGTAATGTTTTCAGTACAGCGGAATAGCCGCTGCCAATTTTTTTCGTTTATGTGGTTTAATTAATTAGATCCTATTAACTTTGCAACTGCGCACGTGCTCATCTCATTATCAGAATATCAGTGAGGCTCGTGATGGCAGGTTCAAATGACATCTATAGATTCGCTATTTAACGTATTAAGTGCATAATCATTTCTCCCGGTTGATAAGGAATGCCCACAAAGCTGGAAAATCACTTTTGACTGGACATCAGCGCGCACAATCTATGCTATAGCTGAAAAGCTTCACCTCCCTGGCTTCATCTCACAAAATTACTCGCCGATATCGCAGCTGAAGGCGACAAAGACTCTTGTGACGTATTCAAGAAATGTCGCGTCCGCAAGAGCGACAAACTGTAAACCTACTTAAGTTAGATTGTGTAACAGTGCATGTGTGTGCGTGTGTGTTATATGCTGTCCTCCTCTCTCACTCCTCTGCGTCTTTCAATCTTCCCTATCCTGTTGCGATGAGTAGGGAACCAAACCGGTTGTGAAGTCGTTAACCTTCCCAGCTGCCTTTCCTTCTCTGCTATTTTTTTTTTACTTGACTGCCTTGTCATTCGTTACAGGACAACAGACGCCTGGAGTTTCTTCAGGAATCGGCGACACGCTACATTGGCGACATCAAAGACGGCTCCCGTCGACTAGCCATCGTCACGTTCAGTTACGACTCTCGCGTGGTGCACACCCTGATGCCGGTGAATGTGAACACAAGAGATGGGTTCCTGAATGCCATAAACAAGTTGCGAGCGTATGGAGCCACCTGTATCGGATGCGGCCTTGAAAGCGCTCTAAAGGTGCGCCTACATTTCGCTTCTTGTGCAGATTCATTTACATATGGCCATATTGAGGAGGAAGAAGTAATGATTAAGCATTGTAATTGAATAGAGCGGTTATCTGCATTCACCAGAGCACTATTCACACCCTGAATTGCAGCTTTTTAAATAGCGTCAGCAGATGTATCGTCCACAGCACAAATCTCTCTTGTACCTCCTTCATTGAAGAAGCAGTGCCAGTAATAATGAAATGATTCATCTGTTCAGCACCGCGGCGAAATACGTAACGGCGAAAACATTTTAGGTTAGCCTGTGCAATAATAGTAGTAGCAGTCCAGATCCGATGAAAACTCAGTGGCTGAGTCACCAGGTCACGTGATTCGCTTTGACCGATCAGCTGTAAAGCGCGCATTTGAAAGATAACGACGGATTCCCAAAATCACGGGACCTCGCTAGTTAGTCATGTGGATTCACGTCATTTACCAAGTACACGGGATCTCGCTAAGCAATTGGGTATCCTCGTGCGTATAGCCATCCTCGTACCGTATACGCAGCGTTGCCAGCTCGTCCAGTGGAGGCCAAGCTCAAGCAGAAAGTCAATGACTCCAAAGTGCGAACTCACGAAGCCGAAGTGACCTGATAACGAAGGCATGCCACCACTAGCATCAAGGGTCACCGCTAGGAAATTCTGTAAGAGAGGTCACTGAATATAGACAGCTTCCCTGGACGACCATCTTCACTTATTGGATGTGTCATGATTTGTTCTAAATTGAAAAAAAAACTGAAGGAAGTAAAAATACATGTAAGAAAAAAGATAAAACAAACGTTAGCTAATCTGGCACATCGAAAGACCCTTCTGACGGTTTGCCATGTAGTTCAAAACATTCGCAAAGAGTGGTGAAAGTCAGGAAAAGGAAAAAGAAAGCACATTTACGTTGTCGATGATGTCCATGACCGAAATTAGAGCTAACGCTCACGCGTTTTTATTTTCCGTGGTAGTCTTGTGACCCACTTCAGTAAATATGGCCGATGAAATGAACTTTACGATTGAGGGAGTGAAACCACTCTCACAGGCAGGTCTTTCAGGGTGTCTTGCAAACACAGTACAGCTTGTGTGAATCGAACTGGTATTAAATAACTGGTTGCCTGTCTTATAACACGTCCTGACCAGTACCTTTAGGCCATGGTCCCTTAATTACAGGTGCTGACAACCGCCAGTGAGACGCCGGAAGGTGCCATGATTGTGCTCATGAGTGACGGAGAGGAGAACCAGCACCCACCAATCGCTGAAGTGCTCGAAGAAGTTATCGCCTCAAAAGTCGTTGTCAATACTCTGGCCTTGGGAGCCACGGCTGACCACAACCTAGAAAAACTGGCCACGTCGACGCGAGGAAAGGCCTTCGCTTTCCGCGACCTCAATAACCTTGTGGAAAAACTAGAGTCCGCCTTCGTGTCGTCCACTACGACCCAGCACGACCCCGTCTCTCGAGCCCACACGGTACGGTTAAACTTCTTGGACTACCTTCAAGAACGGCGGGGCAAGAAAGAGCAGAGTTAGTACAACATAAGGAAGTCATAGATTTGAACTATGATATTCTTAACCCTCGTTTGTTCCCTGACACACGCTGCTCTCTTGCGGTCTGTTAATGTGACACCTGTCAGTTTCCTTTCCATCGTTCGTCGCGTCATCCTCAATATAAATGGAACCCTCTTTGCAAGCTTCGAGGCTTCTGAATAGCGCGTAGGTGGGATGACCGCTGGTCATTTAGTGTGACTGACGGAATTTCAAGTGAAGGCAAGTGCCTGAGGAGCACGCAAAATTAGGTAGGCATATGAGACTAAGAAATTTGCAGGTATATCGTGGCAGCAGAAAGCCCAGAGTCGAGTTGATTGGCGGAACATGGAAGAGGCCTTCGCCCTGCTGTGGGCGTAGTCAAGCTGATGATGATAATTAAGAAACAGTCATAGAATTAGGGTAGAGCGAATCGAGACGCTTTGAACAAAATATTGGCGTTTATAACAGCGGATAGACAATCTTAAAAGAAAAAAGAACTCACGGGATCTTTTATACATTCAACCTAAGGTGGAAGAGGAATAGGCCAAAGCTATCTTCCTATTCCGCCACTATCTCAAAGCTTTCTGCATGCAACATGGTTCCGCCTTGCCTTCAGAATCGAAGGCGTTGAAAACTTTCAGCAAGTCACCCACTGTCGCACTTCCTGTGTGATCACCGCACCTTTTACAAAGCAATGATTTCATGTTATGACGGCATCATGAGTGATCAAGACGTCCTAGTAATGCCATGGCACCACAAACTTTGTCGTGTTACAATATATATATATATATATATATATATATATATATATATATATATATATATATATATATATATATATATATATATATATATATATATATATATATATATATACCTGACGCAATGATGCGGTCATCATTTTCCATTTTTTGCAACACCCGTGTTGACGTCGCGAAAGTCTACGGCCAAATTTCGCGTTTGATTTACGCCTTAATATTTATCCATCCTAAGGTAGAGGTAGTCGACATTAACCATAATTTCATAATTAATCATAATCTATTGTAGGCGTAAGTGTAGGCACGCATGCTACAAACTAGAAGCGACACCCCTTTATTTACCCTGTATTTCTACTTGCCTGATCTTAACGTAAGTTTGCCAATCAGACGAGAGTGTGCTTGAGCTCCCCGCTTTTCCTCTCTTTTTTTCATTTTGTAGCTCTTCCACGTCATCCTTAGTGATACAAGAGATGCAATACATTCATAATCCTATACCCTCTTTTTGTTCTTGTTCCATCATTCGGAGCAGTTGATGGAGTCCGAGGAAGAGTTCACGAAGGTATTCGAGAAGAAGTTCCACGTGGACTGCCGACGTGGGCAACGCGACGGTGGTCCGCGTCACGCAGAACATCCCGCGAACGGGAACGATTGAAGCCCGCCTCACAGATCCCAGTGGCCAACCGTGCCAGCAGTGCAAAAGTACCCCGAACGGCAATGAGGTCGTCATCTCCTTACCAAGTCCTGCAATGGTGAGGCACTGATCTTATCGAAAATTACCGCACTACTTTCATGCGCCTTGACGACAATAACTGCCTTGGTGCTGCCATATATTCTGTCTGGGCTGTTAATATGCATGACCCCCGGAAATCGCACGGCCGAGGCAGTGACGTCACCTTTCGCACTCTCGTGCAATACTGCAGAAAGGAGTTGATCGTTCTGTCCACCGCGATGGATTAGTGGCTATATATACGGTGCTCTGCAGTTGACATTGAAGGTCCCGGGTTCGATTCACCCGAAACGGTCGCATTTCAATGGGGCGAAATGATTGATTGATTGATGTGTGGAGTTTAACGTCCCGAAACCACCATATGATTATGAGAGACGCCGTAGTGGAGGGCTCCGGAAATTTAGACCACCCTGGGGTTCTTTAACGTGCACCCAAATCTGAGCACACGGGCCTCCTCATTTCCGCCTCCATCGGAAATGCAGCCGCCGCAGCCGGGATTCGAACCCGCGACCTGCGGGTAAGCCAGCCGAGTACCTTAGTCCACTAGACCACCGCGGCGGGGCGAGCGAAATGATTGAGGCTCGTGTGCAGTGCGATTTCAGTGCAATTAAGGAACAGCAGATGATCCAAATTTCCGGAGTTCTCCACCCCAGCGTCTCCCATAATCATATTGTGCTTTTGGGACGTAACACCTCCATGTATTACTACTAAGAGTTCATCGTTCTCTCCACAGGAAACGTTCACGTGTATTGATGACTGGATGAAACCTAAGATATACGAGTTGCTAATCGTAACCTTAGCAAAAAAAAAAAAGCGTTAGACTATATGAGGTTTAATTAAAAAAATCCAATATGATGGCATCGCTCATTAACTAGTAGAAAGATTTAGTGCGCCGATTTCCTCCACGCGCTCTTGCGTTGCAGTCAGACCGACAAGAGTTGTGCATACACTGATCCAATCTACCATGCTACAGGCCCGCCGTTATTGCCTCACTTCCCGAATAAGATACTGAACTACAGCAAATAGTACGTCTTACTTTTTTAAAAGTACCCTAAACACATGGGGGTGCTCTTTTGGTGGCTTAGGCGCGGGCTCGAACCTTATTGAGACAAAAATTACTTCCAAATGTCTAAATTGAAGCTGGAATGTCAGCACTTCGGGAAGTATTAGGCTGGCCTATCGTGCAACGTCTTGTAGGTTGTTGTAGCTGATAATGTTTTCCAAAGGTTGTCTCTTGAAAACTGCTTTGCGAAGGTCGGTACTTGGACCCTTCACGTGGAAAGCTCCAGCTCCAGAAACGTTGAAGTCAGCATCAGCGTCAAGTCACAGGCTAGCAAGACCAACGACGAGCCCATCCGAGTATCGTGCGAAATGAGCGGCCTGTTGGTGGACAGGCCCGACGGAGCTGTGATCTACGCCGTGGTGACCAAGGGAACAAAAGTAGTCTTGGACGCCTCCGTCTTCGCTACGGTCTACCGTCCCAAGAAGCTGAACGAGCCGCACACGGTCACGATCCCGTTGTATGACAATGGACAAGGTAAGTGACAGACACTTGAAGAAAGCCAGCGAAAGGATCACACATGAGACAGAGTAAGACACAAACACCGCTTTTTTTTAGGAGCGAAGCTCCTTAAGGCGTGGGCTGTGCGTCCCCTGTATGTAGCCACCTCTCGTTCAGTTCTAAGTATTACGCTAGCCACCGCCCGATCTAAAGGGTACAGCCATATCCATCCGTCCATCCGTCCGTCCATCCATCCATCCATCCATCCATCCATCCATCCATCCATCCATCCATCCATCCATCCATCCATCCATCCATCCATCCGTCCGTCCGTCCGTCCGTCCGTCCGTCCGTCCGTCCGTCCGTCCCGTCCAAAAGATGCAAGATGTTATAAACTAGACGGCGGTACGTGTAGTTGATTATGAAAGATGCGAGGTGTTATAAAATAGGAATGATGCCACATATGGCGCGTGTCATCGTTCGATATAGTGCGGCGACGTACGCTAGGGGGAGCGTTGCAATAAAATCGAGTGGGCAAAATGTACGGAGGATTCATGGTTTACCAGGTTTACCTCCGGAGCTTCGCCCACTCATCACCATTCACTTCGTGGATATGGCGGCATTTTTTTCTTTCCGTCTTTGTCATGTTCCGTGCTTTTGCTGGATTTCTTTAGGTATCGTAAACAAACTGGCTCAGATATCAAGTATGCTGAGACAGACAGAAACATGAAAGCACCATGCGTTCACCTAAGACAACTAGAAGGCGCAAACCATAGTGACCATCTTTTTTCTTCTAAGTCGATTTTATTGATCGTCCCCATGACAGCATTATATACCTTACGTGATTTACACGGCATCCGCGATCGGAGGCATTGTAAGCTTTTTGCCACTTCACCTCACTTCTCAGCGCCTCCGGGCTCGGTGCGCCTTAGACCAAACGGTGACGTCATAAGACGTAATCACATGGCGCAACCTTAAATGACGTAATGAAGACGCCATACTTGCATCACAATGAGCTAGGCTTTCAGGGAAACATGTAAGATTCAAGCGACAAGAAATTCTTGAAACACGGGGGTCACTGGCTCCGCTGACACTATGCTTTAAGGATTTTCTACAACGTCACGATGGCGTAACATTGACATCAAATCTGGAGATGTGTGACATCATAATGACACCATATCATGATGTTACGATGCTTGTTTCTATCACTCGTGTTGACGGGGACGTCATCACCGCCGAAAACTAAAATATGTGCACGGAATTCAATAAATTGATCAAAGTAGGACCTTCACTATTCTTTCACTAGAATTATTTTACGAATTTGGACAAACGGAGGGGGAGTAATGGGTATTATGGCATTGCATTGTTGGTAGAGCCGATGGCCGACATTAGCTCAAGGGTTTGCATAGAGAAAGTAGTAGTGGTATTAGAATAAGAAGAGCACACTTGACGCAAGAATTATCATTGCCCTGTTGCAGATTTCGTCTGAATTGTAGACTTAAATGATACTGTATACACCCCACTTTTCATCACAATATTTCTTCAGCCAAATTTTAGCATCAATAAATTAATGCACTTATTTGCGGCAGTTTCCTTCGAGTGAGGCGGGGGAAGAGAAATTTTTGCATAACAAGGTTGTTTAACGCTCACTTATCCACTTGCATCTGTGAATTCAGTTTTCTCCGCATAGAATGCACATTAAAGATACGTACGCCGGAGAATTTCCTGACGGCACTGTGGTGGTTCGTACTTCCACCGCTTCTCAGTGTTAACTAGTCGCACAGCACTGAACGTCATATCACATTCCATCACGCATGCAGATCCTGACATTAAAGCCAACGACGGAACGTACAGCGGATACTTCGTCCAGTTCACAGGCAAAGGTCGCTACGCAGTAACAGCACACGTCTCGCAACAGAAAACCACGCGGCTGGCCGAACCACCAAGTGGCTCCGGTAGCTTCTTCAGCACGGCGCTGTTTTCTGCGAGCACAGGTGAGTCTAGATCATCTCTCGCACCGAGTGCGGAACCAGCTGGCACTCTCATCATGAATCGTAAAAGAGGTTTGGTGGAAGAGCATACAGTCTAATAGAAAAAGAGTATTTCGAATCTTTTTGTTTAAATGGCTGAGCTGTTAAGGTTGATCTTTCGCGCTGTTATAATATTATTATTATTCACAATACTGCCAGTCTCCAAAGAGACCATAGCAGGTGGGCACTATAGTATACAGTTACAAAAAGCACTTAACACTTTCAGGATCGTAAATTGGCAAATAATGTGTAAAAATACAAATCAGCAACCTCGAAGCATACAATCAGCACTTATGCACACCATACACACCAAATACAAGTGAATGCTGGTTTGCATGTCACAGAAAAGCAGACATATCAAGGGCGCTAAAAGACGTTATTTTCAATTCTTGATAAGAAATCGCACAATGACTGGGCATTAGTGGTGAAAGGGGTTAACAAATTCCATTCGTGGATGGCAACTGGAAAAAAGGAGTATTTAAACGCATCATTGTTACATTTATATTCTAATAGGGTATTTGTATGTTGGTGGCGGGTAGCTCGTGTTTGCGAATATTCAACGTAGTTTGAGACATCTATTTTGAAATAATTATGTAGGAGTTGATAAAGAAATTTCAAACGTGCCTGCTTCGCGCGTGTTTCGAGCGTGGGAAGCCCAGAAACAGCTAGAAGGGTAGTAGGTGAATCAGCCAGTTTAAATTTGTTATGTATGAATCTTATGGCCTTCCTTTGTACCTTTTCTATTTTTTTATGTTAGTCACGGTATGAGGAAACCATACAGTATTTACATATTCAAGGATTGGCCTAATGAATGTTTTGTAGGCTAGTAGTTTCGTCGAGGTGGGTGCCAGATGGAGCGATCTGCGGATAAAAAATAGTTATTGCATAGCAGAAGAAGTAACATTATCAATGTGAGCGTCCCACCTTAGATCTGATGTTATTGTTAAATCTAGATATTTATGTCTCTGTACATTCGTGAGAGCAGCACCATTTATGTTATAGCGAAAGTTAGAGGGTTCTTTTTTTCGTGTTATCGTCATGCATGCAGATTTTTTTACGTTGATTGTCATCTGCCAATGAGAGCACCATTCTGCAACGGTATTAAGAGAAAGCATACCAACCAGCACAACTCTCCCTGTTGCTTTTTGAGCATCTAAACTTCGGAACCCACAAAAAACGCCAGCTGGGTATCATAGGCGTAGCAAGAAACTTTTTTCGGGGGTAGGAGGTTTAAATCACACGTTATGTTTGCTGGCGCGCTCATTGTGTGGGTATGTGTAATACGCAAGCCACATTAAAAATTTTTTTTCGGGGGGGGGGGGGGTTTGAAACCATTAACCTCCTCCATCCCCCTGGCTTCGTCCTCTGGTGGGTACCTGCCACAACAATTCGTCAAGTCCCTCTGCTGAGTAGAGCTGGCGCAAGCGTTGAACGGCAACTCTGCTCGAAAAGGTGAAGCATGGTAAACACGAGAGGGAGAGAGAGTAAGCAATTAAGAGAGAGGAATAATAATAATATCAAGAATTTTACGTCCCAAAACCAGGATATAGTCATCAGAGACACTGGGATAGAGGGCCTCGGAAAGTTACTACCATCTGGTGTGTTTTAGCGTGTACCGAAATTAATGTATCCGAGCCTCTCACGCTTCACCTCCATTGAAACGGGGCTTACGCGGCACGGAGATACGAACCCACTACCTTTGGGTCAACAGTTCCGCATCATGATCACCTCGACGGGTTAAGTTGAGAAATTCATTCTGGAAAACGTCTGTATTCAACACAATCTCGTTTTACGGTTAGAATTAGGATACCATAGTTTGCCGGCAGGTCTAGTCTTGCGAAATTTGCAGGCAACTGTGCCGCCCTCTGTCCTTTTCTCTGATCGTATTGAACTAATGTTTATTATAAAGCGAAGCGCAGGCGGGCTACCAGGAATACACGCGCAGCGCGACGCAAACGTACCCAAGCCGTTGGCCTATGAAATATTCCGCATACAGCGTTGTACCGGACCTGGACTTCCTCGATGCCCCCAAATTTCTTGATTTACAAAACACCAGTGTGGTGGTCTTGCGTTAGCGTGATGAGCTTAACAGTTCTTCTTATTACCCGTCCACATTAGCACCGACCACGATGACAGCAGAAGGAACAACTGCGGCTTTAGAACTACAGTCCGAGTACCCCATCAGCGACTTCGAGATGGTGGATTCGACGGGTCAAGCCACCAATGCAACAGGAGAGGAGGCGGTAGATCCATTCGAGAGAGTGGCATCCGGGGGGTCGTTCCAAGTGACGACAGACTTGGAGCAGAAGCAAGTACCTCCTGGAGACATCCGGGACCTTACCGTCATTGAGGTACGCCCGGGTGTGAACAACTCGATGGTCGTGGAGCTTACGTGGACGTGGCCCGGAGCTCATTTGACTCTCGGAAACGGTAAGCGTTAGCTTCTCAGATGCCACACAAAAAAATTAGGGCAAGCGAGCCTGACCCCCACCCTACTCATCCGTCCTCCCACCTGCTTTCCCTTTCTTACCCACCCACCCACCTACCTACCTACCTACCTACCTACCTACCTACCTACCTACCTACCTACCTACCTACCTACCTACCTACCTACCTACCTACCTACCTACCTACCTACCTACCTACCTACCTACCTACACACCCACCCACCCACCCACCCACCTACCTACCAACCTACCTACCTACCTACCTACCTACCTACCTACCTACCTACCTACCTACCTACCTACCTACCTACCTACCTACCTACCTACCTACCTACCTACCTACCTACCTTCAAAATTTTAATTTCTTTCTTTCTTTCTTCCACCCTTCAAATAAAGTTTTTTCATTCCTTTCCATTTCTTCCACCTTTCTTCCCTTCCTACCCTTTTTCCTACCCTTGCTGTGTTTCTCATTGCTGTGTTTCGGCTTTGTTTCAAAGGAAAGTATGAATCCTTTTGAGCTTCGTGACCTGATTTGAAATGGTAAGCCTAAATGTGTGAGGCGATGAAGTGCGACCATTGAACATTTGCTGATTTTTGTTTCGTGAAAAAAATATGCAGCTTCGAGTCACACGAACACACACAGAGCCAGAAGTACAAAGATTAGACAAATCCGTGTATTACCTATAATTCCGATGCTCGCTGAAGCGCCGTGCGTTGGAGCTCCCATAGAAACTAGTGCCAGAGTTCCCTCTAGTGTACATTCAGGAAACTATGTCACCAGCGCAGTGCAAAGCAGAGCTGGAATTTGCACATCTTTTTTTTTTCACTCGAAACTTATTGCCATTTCACTTTAAGTGTGTAGAATATTTAAAAACGACATAAATTGAAGCGGGTACACAGCAACTTCGTTGGAGTAAGCTGTCATTAGATATAACCAATTTCTCTGTTAAGATATTCATGAACTAAAATTTATAGGTAGCACCTAAGCTTGCTTCCCATAGTGCTTAGTTTCCGTAAATTTCAGTATCATAGGTAAATTTGTAAAAACGATTGAAGAAAGCTCGGCTACAGTGCTTGCGTATGCTTTCTGCACCAACGTCAAGCAGCGATAGCACTGCCTTTTTAAGATTCGCACCAAGGATCCTTAGCTAGAAATTATTATTTGAAAAGAGGCATGAAATTAATCGCAACACTCTGTAAATAAACTTCGCAGGGAAAATGCGACTTCCAATGAAAATCGAGAAAAATGGAATTGGTGAAGTTTAACTATCATAATACTGCATCTGGTACACTTTTATCATGGCGAAGCTTCTCTGTGCCCTTACAATTATAACTTGCGTTCCAGAAATGATATAGACCAGTTTGCAGCTTTAATTTACTCACTACACTTGCACTCGCGAAATGACTTGCGACCGGTATGTCAATTTTGTTGCTTCCAGTCTCAGGCGTAGAGATTCGAGCCAGCAGAAAGTTCGGCGAGCTAAGCTCGGCGTTCGATGAGCAAGCCAATGTCACTGCCGCCGACGTCGTGCAAGGGAACCTCGATCCGCTACCCCCGTGGCTCCAAGCACACCGTCAGCCGTGTACCTGCCCCGCATCATGTTCTACGCTTCGTTCGGACGGCGCCTCGGTCTGGAGTGGATACCTGGCGGCTCGCGTCGTAAACGCAGACGGTCTTTATTCGAAGACGTCGAACATCGTTCAAGTGTTCCACGTTTCATCACCTGTAACAACCACGGCGGCTACAACTACCGTGGCTACAACCACGACGAAAGTGACCACAACAGTGGCCACTAAAACGACAGCTAGCACCACCCAAAAAGCAATGACCACCACCGTTCCATCGCTGACAGATGTTACACGGGCGCGCACTGGCGTGTCGACCTGGGTGTGGATTCTGATCGGCTGCCTTGTCGCAGCGGCCTTAGTGGTCACGTTGATGGCACTAGCCGTCAAAATGAACCCATCGAAACGCAAGATCTACCGTCTTTTTGTGAGAAAGCCCCGACAAAGGCTGCAAGATTCTGCGTAGTGCTTGTTGATTCGTTCCATAACGAAAGTGTGCTGTGGTGGCCCTTATTCCTACGTGTTTCTAGCCTGTTGATTCATATTTATCAGTGTAATTAGGTTCGGAATGGTGAAAAAATTAGATCAGGGAATGGAGTGCTTCTTTCTTCCCGAGTCTTATACTCACAAAAACGTTTTACCCTAGAATGGTTTCCCCAATCACAATATAAGACTTTTTGCCAATAGCGAAGCCAGCTATACCTAATGTAAAGAAGCCATTTCATCGTATAAAAACTTTGTAATTTCGTCCTATGGTATTTTCACAATTTTGTGATCTATTACATCATAATTACGGACGAATCGTTCACTGCACCTGTAAAATCCATGATCTTCCTTCCTCTTGACTAAATACTCATTATTGTTTATTGTTGAGAAGATAGCTTGATAATAAAGTTTATCTTGTGTGCTTGGCTATTGACTGTCGTCTACGAAATACAGAATGTGGTCGTCAGTACTGTGTATACGTAAATTATTCCTTTCATTGTTAGCGAAGATGTCGTCAATTGAACGTTCTCTGTATTCACAACGGTCCTGCATTTGTCAGCGAGCACTTGAGTTTCGGCAAGGTTCTACTCCGGAACCCACGCATCCTCTTCACCTTTGAATACCTATGTGTGCGCGTGCTGGGGCAAAACATGGAGGTATCGGGGAGCACATGTCGAACGACCCTCCCAGAGACCCGGTTGCGCCATCTGACGAAGCGCGGAGCAAGTGTTCGATGTTTACAAGTGGGGTGAGCACGCCGCACGCATCGGGCCCGTGTGTTTGATAATACGTTATTTTTTGGCCAGTGGGCCCTCAGAACAATAACAGGAGATCACTTTCCGTATTCTCAATTCCTTTACACATGTATTCTCAAATTAAGAAATAAAGAACGACCAATTTGAAGTCGGTGCACCCTGCTGGGTGTTCCAGCAGTTGGCTCGTCCATATGACTGCTAAAAACGTTGGTGAAAACCACTTTACGAGTGTTGTGAACGAAACAGAGATGCACAGCGTTGAGATAAATAGTGCTTGTCCTGTGCGTATCTTTCTTCCGTCTCCGTGTCCTTCTCAGTACATGAGCATGAAATGGCGACAGTTAGCTGGGCAACAAAGATACAGAGATGTGTACTGCATGACGACTGTCACGATGCCCAAAGTGGGCTGAAATCTCACACCTGGAAAAAATTCCGTGGTGCTTACCTTACAGAATATACTATTAAAATTTCAGTACTTATTGAAAAATTCGGTAACAAGGGAAGGGGCTAGAGCCGACATTTGGACAAGTGCTCATGTCTTTTCCAACGCTGAAACTTGAAATAGACAAGTTCACCTGTCGAAACGTCCACTTCAGCACCCATCCCCTTCTTGCCCTTCTTTTGGAATATTTACTGAAATAGCAAGAAGGAAGCAAAAAAAAATTACCAACGATTATGTTACTATCTAATGCGAAATGTGAGCGCAGCTCCAGGCGTCCTTTCATTTGGCGATATACTGGGGCAGATAATTGGAAAGGGAAGTGCATTTTAGTAAGGTTGCCGCGTTGTATTTTTATTTATTATTTAGTTGAAGAGTTCTCTCCTACTTCCTTTTTTTGTTTCTTTCAGGCTACGGAAGTGTGAACTGAACTTGCAGGCAATGATTTATGTGTTATTTTGCATTTATTACTCTTATTTATTACTTTTATTGCTCATGTTTAATAATTCATTTGCCTTTTGAAGGTGAAGGCTACAGAGTAATCAAGCCCATGCTGAGACAATCTTCAACATGCTAGTTCATGCGGTGAGAGACACGGCGAGGGTCGGCAAGGAAAAAGAAACAAAACGGAAAGGGAGGGATGTTAAACAGTTTGGCATAAGGGGCATGCTGCTCTGCACAGGTGCAGAGGGAAGGGATTGGAAGTATTCAACCCAGGAACAGTGCCTAAAAATTCTCTACACGGTGTTTCAAGAAATGTGTCCGCTATTACTGAAAAAAAAAAAGAGGACAGAGGTGTCTGTCTGCGGTCTGCCGCTTTTCTTTATAGTGGCAGAAGGTATCTTCAGATGCCTACAAACATCAATTACGACAGTGATTATAGAACTTAGGACCATTACCTTTTTAACCGTTAGAAATAAGTGGTCAAGTCAAATGAGTGAATTCAAGTCCTTCCTTTCGAATAGTCCATAGCCATTTTGAAACTTTTTAAAGGCGGCCAGTATACTAATGACCACGGGGCGATAAAATCTCGCTAATCTAGCAGGCGAAACCGAAATCGACGCACCCAACAACGCATCTACCATTCACTTCAGAAACACCCTCAATGACGACACTGTTTCTCTCGCATCGTGGGAACAGAACAAGCGAGTGTCGATAAGAGGCCATGCGGCAGGAAAGTGTTGCCCCTCCGAAAAAAAATAAAATAAAACGAAGTATATAGATTGACGGTTAATACTGGCGAGGAAAACAGTGTCTTCGTGGATGGCGTTGTCGAATGGAATGGTAGATGCGCTGTTAGGTACGTCGGTTTAGGTTTAGCCTGCTAAATAAGCCAGATTTCATCGAGCCGCGGAGATTACCAGCGCTTTTAAGAAATTTCGAAGTGCCTATGGACTATTTGCCGGAAAGACTTCAACTCGCCCATTTGACTAGACCGCTTATTTCCACTGGTAGAAACTGACTTTTTAGTTAACTCCTATAATTGGTGCCGTGAATATTGTTTGTACGCATCTGAAGCAAGAAGAAAAAGAAAAAGAAGAAAAAGAAGAAGAGAAAAAGAGAAAAAGAAAAAAAGGAAAAAGAAAAGAAGGAAAAAAGAGAAAAAGAAAAAAAAAGACAAAAAGAAGAAAAGAAAAAAAGAGAAAAGAGAAAGAAAAAAAGAGAAAAAGAGAAAGAAAAAAAGAGAAAAAGAGAAAGAAAAAAAGAGAAAAAGAGAAAGAAAAAAAGAGAAAAAGAGAAAGAAAGAAAGAGAAAAAGAGAAAGAAAGAAAGAGAAAAAGAGAAAGAAAGAAAGAGAAAAAGAGAAAGAAAGAAAGAGAAAAAGAGAAAGAAAGAAAGAGAAAAAGAGAAAGAAAGAAAGAGAAAAAAAGAAAGAAAGAAGAAGAAGAAGAAGAAGAAGAAGAAGAAGAAGAAGAAGAAGAAGAAGAAGAAGAAGAAGAAGAAGAAGAAGAAGAAGAAGACATATCGGAAAGGTAGGGAGGTTAACTAGACTAAGTCCAGTTTGCTACCCTACACGGAGGAGAGGAGAATGAGGGAGAAAAATAGAGATGCCGTCTGGCACAGTAGAGGCGACGCCGCAGGCAGCACGCAGATGACACCTTTCCACAATTTTTCAATAGTGGACACACTTCTTGAAACGCCCTGTACATAAATCTGCGGGAAAGATCATGGCCTCTTAGAGTACACTTCCTAAAGGAATAATACAGCAGTGATTAAACAGATGCCGTTTTACACATTGAGAAGAAAAGAAATGAAACACTGTGCGCTAGGTTAAAAACAACTACAACAACGAAAATAAAACAGCCAGTTCCTCGCCGTGAAAAGTTTGGGATAGCGAAGCTGTCAGCTGATTCCTCTGGCATTAAAGTTCGGTTCTATGTTTCAGCAAAGTTTTTACAAATACTTTTTTTTTACAGTTGTCAGTTTTTAAGCTGGGTGCCGGACTTCAACTGAAAATGGATCCCACACCAGACGCATCGAACAGAACGTCGGACGCGTTATTCGAGGGTCGTAGGTTAGTTACCTGCCAGCCGCAGGCTTTTTTTTCGTCCACTTTTCTTTCATCACATCTGCATTACCACTACTGCTAAGAACACCCCAAATACTTTCCTTGACATCGTTTTCTGTTCTCATTAATTTTGTGGTTCGTATACTAAAAGCGCATGCTCCTTCCCTGTTGACCTACTTTTGTGAAAACCATTCTTTATCCTCCTCGAACTGGATCTACACATTCGAGCGATCTTGCAGTGACGCTCCTCACCTTCTCCGCCTAGGAGCGAGTCTGTCTATCCGTACTCATGGCGAGGCGCCTTCGATTCCCTATTTTTATCGAGCCTCAATTAATCTTGCTCCTCTTGTACCATGACTACTACGTCAAATGCTTACTACTACTACTACTACTACTACTACTACTACTTCGATGATGAAAACGACTGCACAGGGTGGACTACGACAGCTTACGGCCCAATTTTTTTTTGCATTTTGCGTATTGAGTCCGAATCACAGGTGAAGTAATGAACCAAATAGAAAGTTGAACGCAGTAAAGAGGCAGGGTGACTGTAGTATTGGTCAAGGAGTATGTCCATGGCTTCACAAATAGGCACCACTAATAGGAACAGCTGATCACGGACAAGCCCACGACCATGACAGCATCACTTATAGGAAATCGGACAACGCCACCATCACCATCTAAATCTCCAACTCGTAACAAGCTTTACTAAAAATTCAAATGCGCTAGCGCAAAACGTGGTTAAGTTGTAGTTTGATTGGTAGAAACTTTCGTCCAGCACTAGACAAAAAAATAGGCTGAAAAAAGCTTCCGGCTGGCTACCCTACCCAGAGAAAAAAAAAAGCATGACGGCGTTTTCTTGTCGTTGTAATAGATTTTTGTCAGTGTGCTGAGAGCTAGAAAAATTGCAAAAAATAAGTATTGAAAAAAATGTAACACGTCATGGCGTAGGTCTGTACATTTAGAGTGATAAATCACCACTGAGCAAATGCTTTTCGCAGTCTTTTTTTTTTTGTCAATGCCACGAAGTGCGATGAAGTTCATTCGTAAAGGCCGCCTCTAGACAATTCGAAAAGGTGTTGCATTGCAGAATCTCAAAGATGTCTTATCTTTTTTTTTTGTGGACACTCGGGTGTATTGTCCGCAGTTTGTACAATCGCAGAAAAGCAAAAAAAGAAAACTAGCAGGCTCTCTTATGCATTCGCTGTCTTAATCGAATGCATAAGAGAGCTCGAAAGTGACAGCTCGAAAGTGACAGCCAACGTCTTTTTCTTCTCAATCAACGCTTCGATTCCCCCTCGCCAGTTCGAGAGCTTTGGGCCCACAACGTGGTTTTGCATTGCCTCCGTGATCGGTTTCCCACAGACCAAGCAAAGTTGTCTTGTAATGACGTCATCGTTTAACGTCATGGTGTGTGACGTCCTCCAGATGACGTCACAAACTTTACAGATCTGTCAAACGATAGCGACATCATATGGCACGTCATCACCTATTGATTTCTTGCATCATTCTCTCTAATTGCGGTGGTATCTTTGTGTTTGATGAGACGTCTGAAGCATTATCCTTAAACGAGAGTATGAAGCTATTTGTGAAGGCTGAAACTAAAGACGGATGGGCGCTGAATCTCTACTAACCACGGGAGGGGTGAAGCATGCAGTGTTGTTCTTCCTCTTTTCTCTACATTGTTTCAGTTCCATATACAGAATGTAAGGAAGGGTGTTTCAGCTCCACTAACATCGTCTGCTAAATTGTTGGGCTAACTGATGCATTTTTGATTTTTAGCGGATCGGCTGCAAGTAGTGGATTTTACCCGTTGTGGCGCATACCAGTTTTTACGACTGACCCGGACTACATGACACACCGTGACAACAGGCGATGTTGGCAATTGATTGATTGATATGTGGGGTTTATCGTCTCAAAACCACCATATGATTATGAGAGACGCCGTAGTGGAGGGCTCCGGAAATTTCGACCACCTGGGGTTCTTTAACGTGCATCCAAATCTGAGCACACGGGCCTACAGCATTTCCGCCTCCATCGGAAATGCAGCCGCCGCAGCCGAGATTCGAACCCGCGCCCTGCGGGTCAGCAGCCGAGTACCTTAGCCACTAGACCACCGCGGCGGGGGGCGATGGTGGCAAGCCTAGCCACCTAAGACGAACAGGTAGAGAGCCCTTGTCATGTTTCAAGGCCCAACGAGAGCAGAGGCCACGCAGACGGAATGAAAAAAAAAAAAACATGCTGGTGAGAGCAATCAGCCGATGAAAGATTGGCTTTCGAGCCCCTGATATAAGCAGAACATGCATGCTTTATTGACATTGATTACGCGTTCCGATAGCCAGTTGCACAAGGTACAAATGAGAGGTGTAATCAGCCTGGCGCCCATTTCCTCACCCAGTGCAGTACCAGTCAAGAGGACAAGTACGCGATGGAAAAAAAATGGACTACAGTGACAGTATTGATTATCGGCCAATTAGGAAACTATCACGTAGTGCTCCCGTGTTACGCATGGCGCGTGTTTCTTATCTCGATTATCACGCGTGCAAATAGGTCTACATAACATCGCGATATGTGGTTCCTATGGTTGGCTCGTAATTTCTTCCGACAAAACATTGTACGTTGTTTTGAATATGTGAACACAGGCGTATACAACTTTTGACGGACATATATGCCAGTGTTATTAAAGCTCCTGCAAAACTTCAATAATGACTCCGATGGTCAAGTTGACGTTACTTTTGCTTTGCACGTTGTTTTGAGCTCGCGGTTTCAATTTAGCTTGCTATTATCTATATAGAAAAAAAAACGTGATTTCCTCGCGCAAGTTATGAATACAAGCCAAAACCGGAGATCTGGCTGAAAACGTCGAAAATAAATGCAACTCTTTATTACTGTTCTCATGGCGGATCTGCAGTGTTTACCCAGCTACGCTCACTATACAAGAACTACTGATTCACACCGTAGCTAAAGTAAGTCAGCACTCACTCGTCTCTCTTTTTGTTCTTGTCTCTATTTTGGCGCTGTTTTTACATTCCAACCAAAAGTATCGCGCTGTGACTTCCATATTTAATTTAATATGGGAGGTTTAAGGTCCTGAAACGACCACATGAAAGACGCCTTACGTTATGAACTCATGACTGTGAATACTTCGCTAAAACGTCATGTCTCTGTGCGCGCCAGAACACATTGTAACTTGCTATACTCACGCCGGAAATAGCGACTTTTACGCGAATGAAAACGAAAGTGTTTTCACTGCATGCCTATGATTGACACTATCACCACCACGCTGTCTATACTACGTGCCTGGCGACTTGCACATCATTTATTGCAGAGGCACACGCACAGGACCGAGAAGAGTAATTTTAATGTCTAAATTAAGCGTACGTGGGTGAGTGTACTACAACGAATGCTTGGAAGCCGATCTGCTATTCTTTTGAGGCTTTTAGGCGCAATGAAGAAGCTGTTAGTATGTCTTCCATAGTTAAACTGAAATGAATCAAGCACTTCACTCTACTTCTTTTTGATTTGTATAGATTACTGCAGATCACCATATATATATATATATATATATATATATATATATATATATATATATATATATATATATATATATATATATATATATATTATTTAGTCCAATTCAGGAAACTGTGGTAAAACAACAATTATCATTTAGATAATTTCTTAGCCCGCAGCAACGGCCCAGTTTGTCCAACCTATGTTATCATAAGGAATGCTCGCCGGAACGTAATGAATATTTTCTGGGGTATCTCTGCGTATCAGTTATTAAAATGAGCCGTCGCCAAACGCAATTAAGCACGAAAACAGCAAACGATTGCGAAAAATTCATATACAGGTATCTTTCTCCTGATCAGCGAGTCTGGTGATTCTCGCATCACCGTGTGAACAGGACCAGCACAGAATCGCTCGCTGTAAAACAGGTAACACTCAGCCACACTCACAGGTAAGTGTTGGAAATGTGTGTAACAACGAAATGACTTCTCAGACGATGATTTGTGCGGGAAATTCTTCGTTATGTTGAAGATAACGCTTCCATCACTCTCCCTCTGAACGCCCCCCCCCTTTCACCCCCATCTTCTTCACGGTATTTAAACGTACATCTTGAAAGTCTGGCGAATAGTGATAACTTTAATATGCCGATGATCATAGTGATCTGTTCGGCTTGCAGCTAGTTTTTGTAGTTTGAAGAGTATGCCACTTATAGCTGAAATATTCAATATGCCGATTAACTACTCCTTTCCAATTACTCCTGCATGGTATTCATCCCAACTTGCGTAAAATCCTGTAAGCGCGAACAATTTATGAAACAATGCCACTGTTAAATACTTCACGTGCATTGGGTATTGATGATATGCTGATAAGTAGGCTTATCTGAAACTAGGTAATACTACATATCGAAAAAGGATTTCCAGCTATTCAGTTCAAAACGGAATACGTAGAGATAGCACTGCGCTCGCCATTTGATTTTACCTCTCCTGTGACGAAATTAGCCACGCTAGTCCCTTACCCATTTGTGACAGGCATGTTGATTGGCTATATGCAAAGGCGTAAAATTTAGACAATTTTATGCCGAGCATATGCTTACGAATATTAGAGGAAGTACGTTAAAATAAACAATAGTCTACTCTAGAGGAAAATATAGTAGTTGAAACATAAATATTTATCTAAATATTGTAAGGTGAGTCATGCTATATTTCTTCACAAACCGAATTCAACTACAAACCAAAATTACATTAAATGATTACGTGCATGAAGCTGGCATTTCAAAAAAAAAATGAATAAAAAATGTGGTTTCTCTTCTTTTTTAGGAATCGGTATAACACGAAAGTGAAACGTGTTCTGACCGAGGTAGTTGAGCATTCATTGCGCATTGTTTCGACACAAGGACGATGGAAGGAATGCTGCAGTAACAAATTGCGGTGTCACGCGAAGAACGGCTAACAGCTTGTAGCTTGCAACGCACACCTCAAGCAGGAATCACGCACGAAACTAGCGTATACAGAAGAAGCGCGGACAAACAACTGTCACAGCTGGGCGCCTAAAGCACGCTGCTCAAATAGAAAGACGTGCGAAACAAACGCACAAGTAAACACCAGGACGACCACGAACAACAGTCACAGTTCGTACTGTACAGCACAGCAAACTATTTTAACGCAAAGTGATAATACTGAACTTTAGACAGCAAAGATGCTTAATTGACCACTGGCTCAGCGTTCGTATAGTCTCTTCCTTGCCAAGAGTGTATAGAAATGACAAAAGTAAAGTTGACCTCCACGTGAGGACGCTGGGTCACAAAAAGGTTTACATTATACATTGCTTTTTTTTTTCTGAAGCTATGATGAGAAAAGAACGCCTTGTGGTGATCCTGATTTGGTTTGCAAGCTCGGCTGCGTCGTTGGAGATTGACACATCGGATGGCGGATACACTAACCTGCTCGTGTCGATCAACAGAGATGTTCCTTACGACGAGTCTATCATCAAGGACATTAAGGTGGGTGCTGCCGCAGCGCGGAACATTACTTCCGGCTCACTTAAGTGCTTTCTGCTTATGTTACAACTTCTTTAGGGTGACGTTTTTAACAAGAAGATGCAAGGCTAAGCCAGAGAAAACGTCCTTTAGACTACTCCTAAGAAGCCTTTAAGGCAAAAGCTGGAGAGCAGCTACTTAGGTCCGCATGTTGCGCGTTGACGCCGTCATTGTCGTAGCTCCCCGTTAGACCGAAACACAGGTGTTACATATACCGTACACAGAACGTTCACAGAGCGCATTTAGTTTTAAGATAGACTGTGCTCTGTCCGCCCATCTGTCTGTCCAACCGTCCGTCCTTTATACTACTCAGCAACTTCACTGTTAAAGATTACGGACCTTAGGAATTACCTTTTCTCTAAAATCAGCATTCACATTGTGGATCGGCTACCAATGTTTCTTCTACGTCGATGTAGGCATCTTTCTTTGGCCCCCATACGAATGCTTTCTGCCCCTGCCATGATTTTGCACCACCTCTGCGATTGAAAATTCTTTGAATGTGCGACGTGACGAAACGTACATCAAGTTCTGGAGTCATGATGACGTCAGACATTCTTGCCAATTCATAGCGACGTGATGATTTTTTAAAGCACATCCTTGACGCCGACACCTCGGCACCCCGAAAGTCAATTTTCGTGTTTGGCAAGGTATCTAAGGAATTCACCTGTATTAATCTAAATGAGCGAACACGCATAGCAGGATAAATTTGCGCTTCCTCTCACTTTGTGTTTTAAAGGCCGTTACTACTACCACGCTGCTATTCATGGTAATTGATCAACAACTAGCCGATGTGCCAGCTCCGGTGCGATAACATTGTGTTTCTGTAGGATTAATGGCCATGGCATAACCTCGATATAAAACTTCGAATATGCATTCGAGAAAAACGGTCGACGAATTGCTAAAGCTCTTGATGTAATGCTGTTCAACATTGTATCTTGTGTATTTTGGATAAAGTCCGTCTACCAACAGGCGTCAAAAGTGATTGATTGACTGAGATGGCATAGTGTATCACGAAAACAGTTGCTTCTTGAAATGCGGGACGCTTGATCTGATTCGCTTGAACAAAATTTACAATATTTACAAAGTATCCACCACAAGATCTGAAATTCTTGCCTGAGAAATCGACGACTTACAGGTGCTGTTTGCGGCTTCGTCGAAGTTCTTGCACCGAGCTACCAACGGTCGAGTATACTTCAAGCAGGTCACAATCGAGGCGCCCAGCACATGGCCCGCAAGAAAAGAAGCCCGAAACGTGTCATCGAGTTTTTTCGAGCAGAGTGACATCCGCATTGACTTGCCAGGTGAACCGCACTGGGACAGGCCATTCACGCAGCAGCTAAGACCCTGCGGTCAGCCTGGAGACTTCATTCAACTGACGCCCGGATTCCTCGCTAAATACAGGAATTCGACCACGAGCAGGCTAGACAATTCGGGTATGAGCGACATCTATTCAAGCTTTTAAGTGCAGAGCACCTTAGGGGTTTATGCCTGTCTTACGCTGTGACAAGGTTCTTGCCCTGGGTAGTTGGTGAAGGTCCGTACTAGCTTACAGTGCACTTAGACACACGGACGAAAGAGGGACACACGAAGACAAGCGCTGACTAAAAACTGAATTTCATTTTGAAGGAACACGCGGGTATAAATATACAGAATTGCCCTTGCGCCAGTGCATGCTGTCGAAAACGTCCTTTGACAATGAGTGTGGCTGCACACCTGTCTTTGGTGACACTGCTGTATTCACTAAAACATCATGTGAGAAAAAAAAAAGAGCGACCGTTAAAGCGGAGGTAATTGAAGAAAAAAAACGGCAATTAGTAAACCTTCTCTACTACTAGGCACTAAAGATTTATCTTTCTTGCCGGGGGTGAACTCCCTCGCAAGCTTTTCTCCACTTTTCAGTGACATAACTCATTACGTTTTATCATTGTTAAAAGGCGTTTTCGACGGCATGAATTAGCGCATGGCCTATTCTGTATATTTTTACGAACTTGTTCTTTTTTCAGTTGTCAGCACTTGTATTTGTGTGTCACTTCTTCGTCGGTGTCTCTGAGTGCGCTGTGTCAGCTATTATTACTGTCATATGCGGTCGTCCTTGCAACCAGAACCACATACAAAAATTTAAAATTAAAGCCAGCGAACGAGAAAAAGAAATAGAGAAGGGACACGAAAGAACAGGAGGAAGAAAACAGTAATCGCAATAAGTAAAAAAAAGACAGAAAAAGTGGCGAAGAGAAAAAGAAAGAAAGAAAAGAGAAAAGAAAGAGAAACAAAGGAGGTTTCTCAATTGCGCACTTCCTTCGGCCTCGGCACCACTAGCACAAGCTGCCTTAATTTTTAAAATAAACCCTACAAAGAGCAAACAAGTGATATTTGCACGCCATTTTAAAACGAACACTTAAGTAAAACACTCAGTGAGCTGAATGGTTAGCCAGCTAATCGCCCACATCATTCTATTAGAATTCGATCGTCTAGTGAGAACAAGAAAGGCCCAAAATTTCATATGAAGTTCGCGTCAAAACATCACCTTCTTAATGTCAGTTGGACATGATAGATTAACAAAGTACTGCTTGAGAACTCGTTGGCCAAGTTGGCTCAGCATCAAACCGGCTTTCGTAAGTATTTACCTGCCTTAAAAATATATTTAGCTTTTACCAATAAAACACTCCACCATAGTGAAGTTGAAAATCTTGTGGCGGCAAGACGATTTTGTGGACAAATCTCGATGTGGGATCGACATCTGTATTTTACTTCAGCATTTTTTTGTTTACTAAGCCTTTTCTCACGGCAATAGAGGCATTTTCTGTATTGTGGAAGGTTATTCGATAATAGAACACAAATTGATTTTTTTTAACAATTCCTCGTTTGTGCACATTGAAAGGGGCCCTGCAACACTTCTCAGCGTGGACAGGAGACTACGTTGATCGATAGTCTAAGTTCTTGAGAACACGCGAGCCAAACATTATAGCGCAGCAAGTGGTCTAGAGTTCCCAAATTATACGCAAGGTCAGCGAAAAATTGTCCACTCTTCATTCGACAAATGGTGTCATAAACCCCAAGACTACGACCGTTTGCCAATTTGAGCAACGTTAGCTGCATAGTTACTGGGGCAGCCGCGGGATGCCGCCACATGTCCACGCTCGTAATAACTTAACACTATGAGCTCAAAAAAAAAAGAGAAAAGAAAGTGCTCACCGTCACGACGCACACTCGCCAACGGACGCATCTACTCTCCCTTTAGTGATCGCCACCCCCTCCCTCACCACATCATCTTGCGCAAGTTACAGCGCGCTTTCTTATACGAAAGGAGAGAGAAAGCGTTTGAGGCATGTTTTGCAAATCCCTGCAACTGTGCCCGTACCTGACGGATTCTCAAAATTATTGCGATGGTCAATTCGTGAGGCAATCAGCTCTTGTAAACAAACCATTTGACAGCTGTTGCAGTGCTTTTTTGACGCGCAGTTTTCTTATCGAGCTATCCCAGAATCTGATGATAGGTTTATACTACTGTGTTGCCGAAAAGCCACAAGAACATCGCTGCGAAACCAATGGTTGAAAACGACGTACGCGACGTACGCAGCTGGTTGGTGCTGAATTTATATGAGGTGCGATTTTCATTTCTTCCCAGACTTTTGCGAAACGCCAACCGCACTGAAGCGTGCACACAGTTTGCATAAATTACAGGCAAATGTGTGCCAACTTATTGCAAGTCGGACATTTCATACGATAATCTGGGCATGACGCGTACGGATACCTACTTCGACATCAGTCGTCCAAGCAAGCGCACATTCACGTGTTCCTATACTACTACTACCGGCTATTTGTGCTAATATTAGTGAATGAGAAAATAGAGATGATTTAGCGAAACTCGCATAGTAAGTTAGGTTGCTGATGTTTCATATATTGACTTTCAGTGTACACGTTGGCACACGAGTGGGCGCACTTCCGGTACGGAGTGTTTGATGAGTACGCCTGCGACGGTGACAGCCAGCATCCACTGACGTACTGTAACAGCGGCAAGGTGAGTGTTGGTAAGCATTGTTTGCAGAACGGTGCCCAGATATCCTTGGTTGAGGGCTTTCAACGCGTTTAAAAGCATAACCAGGACTTGATGTTATAAAAACCATGATTTCATTCATTTTATTTCACAGTAGAGCAGCAAAAGAGAAGCTAATGTATAACGCTAAATAGAAAGCTATATGAAAGAAATCGACTTCAAATAGTGAAAGTCCCATTGGGGTGCTTCGATAAGAGCTTAACATATGTGAACGAATTTTTCGTTCTTATAAGACAATCCTGCGAAAACAGAGGATCGTGTTACAGTAGCGTTTTGAACTAATGTTATCAGACAAAGTTTGCATAATAATAACTGTCAGGGTTTCACTTTCAGAAGCCACGATATGATGATGAGGGATACCATGGTGGAGGGCTTCAGAAATTTTTAAAATTTCGCGTTCTTCAACGTGTCCTGACATCACAGAGCACACGCGATGGAACCACCTAAACGCCACCTGCGTCGACTTGCGACCGCCACGGCCGGTATTCAACCCGCGACCATTCAATAAACAGCCGAGCGCCACAACCACTACACCATCGTGGTGAACAAGGCAAATCTTTGACTCGGATAACGAAATAATTTTTACCGGTTTTTCAAGCTGGAGTGACTAAGTGAAAATGAGGTCCCACTTTTACTGCGTTTTTAGCTTCTCACAGAAATGTGCATCTGAAGGACGCACCTTCCACTTACGACAATTTTGGAAGATAGTTTAGGTAACTGGGTGAAAACTGGAAGCAAAAACATCGAGGAACGAGCTGGTGCTGAAGATGAGACGTAGTCATTTCCGATGGAGGCGGAAATGTTGTAGGCGCTTGTCCTCAGATTTGGGTGCACGTTAAAAAACCCGAGGTGGTCAAAATTTCCGGAGCTTACCACTACGGCGTCTCTCATAATCATATAGTGGTTTTGGGACGGTAAACCACACATATCAATTAATGAAGATGAGACGCAGTACGTGAAAAAAACAAGGTACCTCTTTGACCCCCCTTATCATCCCTTTTCTGCAATTTTTTTTAAAACTTGCATGTATGTATATAAAGACACCAAAAGCATACGGTAGCTTCTGACTCCTAGTGAAAAAAAAATTGGCTACGACCCTGGCTGCGATATAGATATTAATCGGGTAATTAATTTCAGGTGAAACTTAGCGCCTGTTATGAAAGGATCGCCTTCACTGCCAGGACAGCGTCTCACGAAAATTGCTCCATTGACAGTATGTGTCGCTTATCAAGGACTGCGTGGCCACCTTGCGTCATCCCAGAAATGGTCATCTCATTTAGTCATCAATCATGTTCAGGCCTCGGGTTGGCAATGATAGTAGCAGGCCTAGACCTCTATTTAATGTGCTAGTTCATGTTAGGGCTGTGTTGATGTCACAGTAGAGAAAGAGCAAAAAAAAAATACAAACTTCTTTATATAGGTTCCTAAATCACTCCGAGTACAATAACAAGACAGTTTTTTCTTCGCCTTCAGAACTACCTACAGGCGCTGGCTCCTTCCCACCATTTATTTCTCCATAGAACACAAGGACCATGTCACTACTAACAGTTTAGCCTATATCAGGATTTCGCGCTTTGAGGCTAGAAGACGTCGCTTCGCTTGCGCAGTCGAGAACGCAATAAACAAACTTTAATTGGTTGATCATGCCCAACATTAATGCGGGACAAGACAGAACTGGTGTGCAACTGTATGGCCAAGCAGGGTAGGAAACATTTCGCAGCTGATATGGATACAGACCAATTGAGAGCTATTTACCTCGTGAGGTCACGTGAACAGACTGCTGGCGTCACCAATTGTGACGAAACATTTTTATATTATGTACAAGTATATGGCCTTTTTTTAAAATCATTATCGATACTACTATAGAAGATTTACTTATACACTGGCAGATTTCTTTCGTGATAAATCTAGCCCGCCCTTCCCCTTCCTCAACGCGCCCTTCATATCACACCCCATACGATCGCTAACAAAAATTTGTGGACTTTGCCGCAGGTGAGCCAGTTCTGTGACAATACCAGCAGAGCCCGTCAGCACAACCCGTTTGGTCCTAACAAGCAGAACAGGCTGTGCCAGCAAAGGTCAGCATGGGAAGTGATCAGCGAGAACGCGGACTTGCGCTTGAGGTGGGTAAATAATTGAAACACACTTTTTCAAGTAGCCTTGGAATAAACTCAGTAAAGGAGCACATGGCCTCAAAAAATCACCATCACAAAATTTTTTGGAATATGTTCAGTACGAGTGCAGTTGCGAATATTTCCCCTACGTTGCAATTTCATTCTAAATGCTCTAATTAGAACGCCTTGCATGTGTGAATGTGGACATTAAAAATTTATTTTCTCTCTCTCTCTCTCTCTGTGCTCTCTCCGACGCCTTTTTACACACCCTCGTACAGGGTAGCAAACCGGCTAATTTTACCAGATTATCTGCCCTTCTAATCTATTTCACCCTCTCTTTAAAAAGCGCATCACACAATTAAGTTCCCTGATTCGTGCAGTGAAGCATTTTACTGAGACGTACAACGTCACAAAGTGTGCACTGTTGCTGTTTTCTTGACACAGGAAACCACAACTTAAGAACGAACTCGAAGGGGCCCTGCAACACCTCTTGAACATGACCAGAAAACGCTGCCGATCGGTAGTAGAGGCTCCCGAGAACCCACAAACCAATATAATGGCGCAGCACACGGCCTAGAATTCACAATTAATTCTCGAAAACAGCAACAAATAGCTTTTTATTTTCTGCACATATGACGGAAGAAGCTAAAAAAATCATTCTTCACAGCCATTGTGTCAGCCATTGGTGGCTGCTGGCTTGAGCACGTTGCGCTCGATCATTACTGGGTCCGCCGCATAAAGCCGCGACTTGTCGATGCGGGCGTGCGCGATCGCGCTGAAAAGCCGCGTATTCGAAGAAAAAAAAAAAAGCACTGAAAAAATGCTTAATGTCACGAGGTGCGCGTGACGTATTTTCTTTCCCCGTGCCACCACCATACCCTCTTGCTTAGCTTCCAGTGCATTTGTCTGGACGAGAGAAAGGAGAATGCAATTGATTGATTTGATTGATTTGTGGGGTTTAACGTCTCAAAACCAGCATATGATTATGAGAGACGCCGTAGTGGAGAACTCCGGAAATTTTGACCACCTGGGGTTCTTTTACGTGCGTCCAAATCTGAGCACACGGGCCTACAACATTTCAGCCTCCATCGCAAATGCAGCCGCCGCAGCCGGGAATCGAACCCGCGACCTGCGGGTCAGCAGCTGAGTACCTTAGCCACTAGGCCACCACGGCGGGGCAAGGAGAATGCAATTGCAGCGTGCGAAAAATCTTTGTGACTTCGCTCGCACTTGACGAATTTTTAAAACCTTAGCATTGGTGAATTCGCGTCGCAAAATCTCTTTCAGTGAATTCGTTTCATGGCTCCCCGGAAAAGTGTATTAAGGCCCCATTAAAAAGGCCTTTGATTTTAGGGGTGAAGCTCCCTAGGGTCGAGCCATGTCTTTGGACCATCGGTGTGACACACTATAGATATCCATATCCATATGGATGTTCGTTGAATATTCATATGAATGTCTATAACTATATTCATATGGACATCTCATATGTGACTATCCATATGAAGATAGAAGTCCATGTCCATATGGTTATTCTTATGGATATCCAACTGAATATCCATATGGATATCTCAAACCATATGTGCATTGTGACCAATGAACAACTTTGTATATGCAGTACACCCGTGTTGTCACGTCTTTGCATGATCGACAGGGCAATGTGCGGGGGTTAATGATCTGCCGGAGCTTCACCCACTCGTCATCATTCACTTCTTGGATATGCAGGGATTTTTTGTTGTTTTTGTGCTCGAAGGCTTACAAGACCAGCCATGACAGAGCACATCGAGACGTCCTTCGTGGAAATACAAGAGACGAAGACTCGTGTGCAGCGCGTCGTGCTCGTTCTAGACCTCTCCACCAGCATGGACGTGAGTAGAAGCCCATTATAGTGGTATAATTTCTGCAGTTTCACAAGGCGAAATCTCGACATGATTTTGTGGAATGCCATAGGAGAGTGTGCCGAAAAATTTCGGCTACCCGGAGTTCTTTGACGTCCACTAACACAACAGAGTATACGGTCCTCTGAAATTCCGTCTCTATCAAAACTGGAGCGTCGAGGCAAAAATCAACCCGTGCCTTTCGATTCAGAAGCTCAACGACGTTGCCACGGCACCCCTTCGTTGGCAGATGGGCCTATTCTAGATGATATTGCGTAAAAATAAACGGACACTAAAGAGGAAAACGATTTTTCTGTTATTAGTAAATTACCCGTTCGCCATTCCGAAACAACTGGGCTCACCGCAAGAAGACGCTTGGTAAAAGAGAAAACGAGCTAGATGAAACTGCGGGTGGTGACGTCACCACAGATTTCCTCCTGCATCAAGGATATATATATATATATATATATATATATATATATATATATATATATATATATATATATATATATATATAGCCCCCTTCAGGCGGGGGTGCTCTCTTGATCGCCTCCATAAGCTGGGTTATAGACAAAATTTAGTATGAAGGGGTAAGAGGGTCTGGTGAAGATCTGTGGCTGGGTCATGACACGAAGAACGTTAAACTTCCGTGTGTGCGCCATAAAACTCTTTCCTCCAGACAGGTGTGGCCGATACCAGCATATCAGGGACCTCAGTATGCTGGTGTGCGCCGCAGGTGATGTAGAGCTTATATCTACTCAGGAACGGTGGAAACCGACATCGATAACTTAAATGCGAAAGTGGTCAGAAAAATTGAAATCTACAGTTGTGGTTGCAATTTTGCAAACATTACATGTATGTGCTCCTAAAAGCAGGTGTGGCGTCATGTTAACGTTAATTGAAGTTAGGCGTCATCCACAGAAGTCGGTCTACGTAGCACTAACCAGGGCTACAAACCTGCCAAAGACAAGCGCTTAGCGCTTCAGGCGTTGGTAATACCCATGTTTCTGTTCGCATCGTCGCGCAACTGTAAACAACTGGTTATGTAAAGCATATGCGACTGTTTAATGTATGTCTGTGCGTACAACACTTGTAGATATATTTCGCGTCATTTGATAGCGTTTTGCTCAATAAAAATACGCCACAGTCGGTGCACCTCCACATGCTTCGCGTAACATCGATTTCACTGGTACGTGGGATCTGCCGAATTTGTTTTTTTTTGTTTTGTTTCACGGTTACGCTTCACTATACCATGACACTGTGGCGTGCCTCACGAAAACAATGCTTTAGAACAGTCACGCATGTGCTGCTCACGAACATACATAAGAATAAAACGTAGGGTGAAGACAGCCATGCAAGGCCATGGGCTGCATGTGACCCGCGTGTTTCAGATCCATGGTATATGGCATCATTTGTAGAGACACGAGGAAGCAATTTTTGACTGACTTTGAGAGTAGTAAATTCCAAGCTAATTGCTGCGATGCAATGAATGACTAGCGTGTTCTCAAGAGCCTCGGGAACCAATCCGCAGCATTTTCTGACCATGCTGAAAAAAATAAAATCCACATCTCTCCACCAAGCGAATCAAGAGGAATAGGTGAAGCTAGGTCATAAGGTCCATTATATATACGCTGAAATAACCTACTAGTAGAAAGGCTTTGCATTTGTAGGCGTTTTATACTGTTACGTCCCAATCATGATTTATATTTGTCTATAGTTAAACTTTTTTTTTTTTGAGTGTGTCTGACATGTCTCGACTATACCGTACATTACGCAAACGTTGCTTTATAAAATCATAGCCGTGAGGAAAGAACAGTGGAAAGGCCTCGCCATTAACGTGCTTCACTCCTAAAAGTGCTGCGAGGCTCCTTTAATGCGTCAGACTGTCGCGAAGTGACTGTCAGTTCTCTTTTGTCCTTTCCAGAATTACCGACGCTTGGACTATTTAAAGGAGGCCGTGACGCGGTACATCAACGGCATCGAAAACGACTCGCTTCAACTGGCCATCTTGAGGTTCGGTCATAAAGCGCGCATAGTGCACCCTCTCGCACCAGTGAACGCCACCACGAAGCCGGGATTTATGAAAGTCGTAAAGGCTATGAAAGCCAGAGGTAATACATGCATCGGGTGCGGCCTTAAGAAAGCAATAATGGTAAGTATTAGTTCTATCACTGGTACTAGTGGCAGCAATTACAGTACCAAAGTGATGCTAGTATTAACACTACTATCATTAGTATTGCTAGCAGCGCTAGTAGTATTAAAAGCAGCGATCGCAGCAGTAGTATTCCGCTACTGGTAATAGTAATAGTAGTACTGCAAAATCATGAGCAGCGACTCCCACCCTAAGCAAAGTCAATAATTGTCAGGGTCGAATGTCCCAAAACAACAATGAGATTACACGCCTTAATGAGGGGGAGGGGGGGGGGGGCTTTGTAAGTATTGACCACTTGGGGCCCTTTACCACGCACCTAAATCTTAGGACACGGGGCTCAAGCATTTTCGCCACCATCGAACGTGCGGCCGCCATGGCCAGGATTCAATCCGGCGATTCGCAGGTCGATAGTCGAGCACAATAGCCACCAGGACACCGTGGTGGATTAAGCAAAGTCGAAATTATCGGTAAAGTGGAGGGAATGAGGGTGGAGCTTTCGCGGAACGGCAGCACAACGCAAAGAAAAAAATGTGCGAGCAAAATTTTCGCGCAAAAAAACAATGAGTGCACGCTGTCTTCCGAATAGTATGGTCGCAGAAACAAGCACGCACGTACAAACACACAATCACGCACGCAAAACCAACAAACACACCAACACCGACACGTACACAAACACGTAGAGCGATAACGCGATTAGACCGCGAAGCGCTGAAGTACAGTGTACTAGAATACACGCTGAGATATTCTAAAATATTCTAGTACACCGTACAGGGAAGCTGTTCCTATGATGGAAGTGCTAGTGACACCCTTCTTTCTCTTTCAACCACTTACGGTTGACAACTACCGGTGAAACTGACCTACATCTACAATTATGGTTCAAGTTAAGATTCATACTGGAGACATACAATATCTAAGCAAATGACTGAAGATAAGGGTGGATTAACCGTCAGCATAAATAATGAAAATTATTTGAACGAGATTACTTAAAGAGTGGAACGTGGTGTTCTTGTGAACACTTTATGAACCCCTAGAGAGCCTTCATGTGCGCGCCCGCCTCTGGTTTCTACGAACTGCTAAAGTCACTGTGAACCAACGGCTCATTGCGGCACCTAGCGGAGAAGATCTCAACCGCGCGCTTCCTTTAACGTGGCTTCTGAGATCCGCTCCGACAAAGCGTCGAAACACAAATTGAACGCAAGAAATACACAAGGGAATATGAACGCCGGTGTGCGAGGGCCTCAGCGAGACAAGAATTCAAGGGTGGGTTGGTTGGTCGAACTTTATCAGGTATTGTGGTCATCTCTAATTTTTTTTAGCACAGTCGGATTTCGCATACAAGATTATGTCCTCAAGGACACTTTGTCATGCTTTCAGCATCTTGAATCTGTCGCCAAGACGACGGAGGGCGCAATCATTGCTTTGCTAAGCGATGGCCAAGAGAACAAAGATCCGACAATTGAATCTGTGATGCCATTGCTCTTAAAAGCAAAGGTCGTAGTGAACACACTGGCACTGGGTGCAAAGGCTGAGGACAAACTTGAAAAGCTCGCCTCCGAGACTCGAGGAAAGGCGTTTGCCATCAAAGACATGAAGGGAAACACGGCGCTGGAAATGGAGGCCGCCTTCGTCAGAGCAACCACGCCATCGCGTGAACAGCCTTCCCGATATCAGACGGTAAGGATAAAGTTTGCATACTGAGCTTGAAGAACTATTCAGCCTTAACAAATCACGGCTCTTTTGAGACACTTTTTAACATACTGCAGTCTTATTTTGAACCTATCAGAAGTGGGAGCGGAAACTCATTCAAAAGTTTAGCAGTGTGAAGAAACGAATGCAGCTGGGGAGTGGGTTCCAGCTGTCCTCGGGGTGAGAAGCAGAGCGCTACCTAGAAGCTAGAGATAAGAAAGCTGTTGGTTCGGTCTCTTCTGCGGTAATGTTCGTTTAGTTCATTTAAATTCCCAATTATTTGACATATAGTACTCGACATTTAAAGGCTATAAACAATGTACCCGACACTTTCTTTGGCGTCACTGTCGGTTCTTTTTACTATATTGTGTCTGAGAAAGACACGAGTCCTTGATGAAGACCTTTTGTTTGAGGATAACACATGCTGATATTGTCACGGGGCCATGACGTTGACAGAGGCAGGCAGGTACAGTGCGTCTCAAATGCAAGTTTATTTGACCGAACTTGTGGCCGGGAAATAGAAACTAAGTAAAAGATACGGGATGTACTGTCGGCGAACAAAGTGACGACAGTCGATAATTTGATCCATGGCAGCACGCGTCGGCATTGTATACGCGTCTTGGAACATTCGGGCGTTATCGCTGATGGCCGAGTTTTGATTGATATGTGGGGTTTAACGTCCCAAAACCACCATGTGATTATGAGAGACACCGTAGTGGAGGGCTCCGGAAATTTCGACCACCCGGGATGGCCAAGTTTCTTGCAGAATAAAGTGAGCTGTTCGCCTTTGCGCGCTTAAGCCAAAAAGATGATCCAAAAACTACCTGAAACACTCTCAGACATTCTGGCATGAATTTCGCAAGGCAGTATCTACCCGTGCAATGCACCGGCAACATAAAACACAGAAAGGAGCATTGTGACAATAAGAGGATGGCACATGTGTACGCTAGTGCAAGAATTACGGGCAAGAACTTTCTATGTGGAATAAAGTTCGTGATCTCAGGAAGTTTTCCTTTGTTGTGATTTTTTTGCACAGCTTGTGGATACAGTGCAACATCTGAACAAGTTTCTGAAACATCCATTTCAAGTGGACAGCAGCGTTGGTAACGACACAATAGTGTACGTCAAAGGGCAGCGCCAAGTCCAGATGAAAGCATGGCTCGTCGACCCTAGCGGACAGCGATGCAAAGCTTGTCACGAGTCTTCCACAGAAGCCGGCATTGCTATCTGGATACCAAGCCCAGCAGAGGTAAGTTCGTACGAGGTACCACTACTGTTCAACGCTATTCATGGCGTAATGCGTGCGCTGTCGTAAGAATACGCAGGCGACTTTTACAATTGCGAAATGCGTTTTGTAGACTAGCGTGGTGTCACCAATCTGTGAACACATCATTGAACCGACATTAACAGGCTTGGCAGAAAGTGCGAGGTTTTCGAAACAAGGGCTAAACTAACATTTTTTTTGTTTATACGAATCTATGGTTCTCGGTAATTGCATCTCATGAAGGAGGAATAGTTAAAAAACAAAAAGAAGGAAACGCTGATAGTACCTTATGTCCTACGCACCGAAGGACGGTCATCTTCAAATTCGATGAACACTCTAAGGGGCGAAAATACCTCTATAGGCCGTAAAAACGTGGTGGGGTTGCGCAGCTTGACAAAGCAGAAGATCAGAAGCAATCATTCTCACAATTTCGTCGGGGTGTGCAACTGCTGGTCTGGCTGGGTTTTCCGAGTGCGTCAGCTCGTACGTTGGCAGTGTTAAAGCCGGTACAGGCGTTTCAGTGGCCGATGGAGGAGTGGTCGTAGCGGCTGGTACGTTTTCGATCATGATTGTAGGCCCGTGTGCTCAGATTTGGGTGCACGTTAAAGAACTCCAGGTGGTCTAAATTTCCGGAGCCCTCCACTACGGCGTCTCTCATAATCATATAGTGGTTTTGGGGCTTTATATCCCACTTATCAATCAATCAATCAATCAATCAATCAATCAATCAATCAATCAATCGTTTTCGATCATGGAAACTCCAAGACTACGACCATTGCGGAACTTCGTTGTACAGTGCTGCTTCTACACCACACCTCCACCAAATTGTCACGGGAATGGCGAATACACAAGAGAGACAGGAGCGAGTATATCTACCGAATTTACAAGCAACTGTACCACCGAATGGCTGCTAGCTTCTCTCGCGGCGTTCCAGCTTCTTCATCTCTTCATCTCCAACGAGGGGCTCATATTCAATGCCTTGTAACAATATACTAATTACTATCTACAGAAAGCAGAATTGAATAATAAGAGCGCAGTGGCCTTTTTGTAAGACCCCGCATTGTCCCCACCAAAATCATACGCTACAACGAACTCAAGATATTCACAGTAGTAGTACCCAGATGCTAGCTATAAGCTCTCTGTGTCACATGTGGTATGTTGGAGAACATGTAACGCATCAAGATCCACATCTACTTTTTTGGTCACTGTAGGCTGGTACTTGGTTCCTTCACCTGTCGAGCTCCGACGAAGGGGATGTCAGCATTCAGGTAAAGTCTAGAGCCAGGAAAGAAGGCATAGATCCGATTCAGGTCTCCTGCACCATGGCCGACATGCTGGTAGACCGACCTGATGCGGCAATCGTCTACGCCAAGGTTAGAAAAGGAAAGAAGGTTGTCGTGGGCGCCTCCGTTCTTGCCGAGGTATACGGACCCACACAGCAGCCCGCATCGACGCTTTTCCTTCACGACGACGGAAGAGGTGAGAATGGCGTCTCTGCGTTTGCGAATGTGGCCAAGCATGATTTATTACGAAAATTGCAGGCCGATTCTGAAGGCATTGGAGCTTGACAGTTCAAACACTGCACTTGCTCGCGTATGACCCCTACAAGCATATATGAGAGCCCGGTATGGCAAACTAAAACAGCAACACTGGTTCACCTTGCCTTCTGTTGTACAAACGATGGTTATGCACCACTGTTTTTGGCTATATAATGGTACCCTAATGCTCAGTAATTTTGTTATTCTATGTTATGAACAAAAAATTATTTCATTCATTGCTAATACTGCTGTTTGGGCAACTTGGTTGATGATTGGGATAAACAGATTATTGTTTCGTCGTCTTGTGCAGGTAAGTCTACTTTATTAACTTGAATGTATTGATTGAACTGCCTACTAGTTTTCTCTTTATATTTGATGCAGAGTTGAAGGACGAATACGTAGACAGAAATCATAGGACGAACGTTGATTCCTGTATAACGTGTTCGGGGTTTGGTCTGTGCTTTGTGTACCTACGCTTTAGTCTTTCAGCAGAAGATCAACGATATCAACATTCGAGCGGGCCCAGGTTTGAATTCACACGCTCAAGCGTAACAGCGCGCGAAAACTTACACTCAGTTTTCTCGCCCAACCATGCAGAACCTGACAACCATGCCGGTGACGGGACGTACAGTGGCTACTTCACAGACTTCA